>CM047808.1:81058893-81658893 GCA_026214975.1 Gentiana macrophylla | reverse complement strand
TGTAAAATTCTTGTTGTTGATTGATAGGGCTTTGACTTGAAGGAGCTTTTGATTTGTTTCCCTTTTTGACATGCATCACAGAGACTTTCCTTCTTGAATATGATCTCTGGTAAACCTTCAACTAACTCATTCTTTGATAATGTGCTGATGGTCTTAAAATTTAGGTGATTTAATCTTCTATGCCAAATCCAGCTGGTTGATTGTTTATTTTTAACAAGCAAACATGTTTCTGCTTTAGCTGTTCTCCAATCCACCACATATCTGTTGTCTTCTCTTTTTCCTGCAAGAACTACTGTGTTGGTTTGACAGTGAATCACCTTGCATCCTTCCTTGTTGAAGTGCACATTGTAGCATTTGTCACAGAATTGACTGATGCTCAACAGATTGAAATTCAGTTCTTTAACATAGGCCGCATTTTGAATTTTCAGGATGGTTTTGAATATTGTGCCTTTCTCCTTATTTTGCCAGGGTTTTCTTTGCCTCCAAAGGTGACTTTGGGTCCTTCAAAAGCTTTAAAGTCAGTGATCCATCCCTTGTTCCCTATCATGTGTCTGGAACATCCACTGTCTATGTACCAGACATCCTACAAAATATATTAATTTTGTTTAGGTACCCAACACTATTTGGGTCCATACCTGTTGGCAGTCATGCCTCATACTCCTAATGTGTATCCAAAGGATCTTCTTTTTGGATAATTGAAGTCATCAACTTCATATGTATAAGGCATGGCAAAATACCTTCTAATGTTTCTACTAGAGGTATTCTGATACTTTTCTCTACTTTTTGGTGTATTTACATCCTTTTTACTTTCCAATATGCAGTGGGAAACCTGTGTTCATGTTGCTTCATATGTCTAGTGATTGGGGGTGACCCGGATCAGTCCACGTGTCAAGCGTCTATAGAACGAACCGGAAGAACAGGACAGAGCTGTACCCGACCTGAATGTCACTACGACCAGAAGAGATAAGCTGATTAGGCCAGGGGAGACACCGCAGACGAGGAGGAAGCCAGCGGTGTCGAGGCAAGGAGTCCACGACCAGATGATGAGTAGGTTGATCGAAGCGGAGTCCCACGACCGGAGGAAGCAGCCGATCCAGACCAGGCAAGGAGTCCCCGACCAAAGGAAGCCAGATCGGGACATATTCATCTGGAATAAAGAGCAGTTACGACTAAGCGTGAGGCGTGGGGGGCTTATATAACCACCCACTAGCTGCACTCTGATGGATAACCGCCTGAACTAAGGTTGCACTTGATTCCAGATATATATTTGGATACGTAGGCAGCTTATTCCTTAAGTTCAGTCCATTATAATAACAACAACTACCATCTGTACAATCCTAGAGCAAGAAAGACCCGATTGTTTACCCATTTCATTCTTAGTTCGATCATTGGCGCTAGAAGGAGGGTTAGTCTTTTTGTTTCTAGTGACGAATTACAGTGTAACAAACATGAAATCTAAGAAAACTCAACTAGGGAAGGACCTAGCAGGTTCCTCACACGATCCGGAAAATTTGGATCAAGACCAAGAGTGAAATCTGGAAAAACAACCAGAAGATCAACCAAATCCTAAGGAATTGGTGAAGCAACTCCTAGTGGATGCTTTAAAGACGGTGGGAGATCAAGATTTCCAGGTTCTATTCGAGAGTGTGAGAAAGGGGAAACAAAAAGTAGAAACTCTCGAAGAAGAAAGGCAGTTATCACCAGAAAATAGGGGTGGTCATAAGGAAGTTGCAGAATCCAGTTGCCGAGTCGTTAAGGGCAGAACTCGTCAAGCGGATGAAGATGCAAGGGCCGAATTGGATGCAATGTTAGAAGAGGAGGAGGATGAGTTTCATTTGGCGTCACCTTTTGCAGAGCACATAGAAGCATATCCCTGTCCCAGAGGATTCAAGATACCCAAAATCAGTCCGTATGATGGAACAAAAGACCCATATGATCATATGCACCAGTATATAGCGCATATGCAGTTGTATAACGCTCTAGACGAAATGAAGTGCAAGGCTTTTCCCGCACTTCTTTCTGGAAGGGCTAGGGACTGGTTTAACAAGTTTCCATCCAGATCTATCACTAGCTTTACAGTTTTAACGAAGAAGTTCATGAGTATGTTTATCGCTGCGAGACCGTTTCAAAGAAACAACACTCATTTGCTTACTATCAAGCAAAAGTCCGACGAAACGGTTCTACGGTTCATTATAAGGTTTAACGCAGAATCAACCCAGGTGGCTGATGTGGACGATCGGTTTCTGGTGGCCTCGTTCGTAGCAGGACTACGAGAAGGGAGATTACATGCAAAATTAAATGGCAAAAACCCCAGAACTATGGAAGAGTGCTTGGCAGTTGCTTTCAAGCACTTTCAGGGTGAGGAAGCTAATCGTGCTAAGCGCGAGTTGGAGAAAGAAGATCAGAGGAAAGGAAAGGCAGATGAAAAATCTGACAACAAGCGTAAATCAGTTTGGGATAGGGTGCAGGCACCCATAACCGACGGATTGGGCAAAAGAGGTGCTCTGCAGGACCGAGACCTGATTCCGTTGAACAGATCACGGGAACAAGTTCTCGCTATCATGGAACGTAAAGGCATAGCTAGAACTCCTGTTCCCATGAAAGGACCCAGAGAAAAGAGAGATCAGACCAAGTTCTGTAAATTCCACCGGGATGTTGGTCACGATACAGAGTCATGCAGGGAGTTAATCAGGGACATAGATGCAGCAGTTATGGAAGGAAAACTCGACGAGGTTGTTGACAGATCTCGTAACGAACAGCCCAGGGGGCGCAGAGAGTTTAGGAGGGGACCGTACCAGAATGAGAGGAATAGGAACAACGAACAAAGAAGGCAGAGACATCCATCCCCAGATCAGGACGGTCAGATCGATAACCGTCCAATAAATACAATCAACACGATCATGGGAGGTCCCATGCGGATAGATCAGGAGAAGGAAGTAAGCTCAGCAGGTCAAACGGATCAGGGCCAGAGTTCAGGTAAACGTCAAAAGGTATCAGGAGAAGTGAGGTATGGACCAGAGGATCCACTACCGCTAGTCATCAACAATGAAGGGCTGGTCATTGAGGCCGTAATTAACAAGAACTGGGTGAAAAGAATCTGTGTCGATACAGGAAGTGCTGTTAACATCTTGTATTACAGAGCGTTCCAGGCCATGAAATTGAAGGACTCTAGTTTGACTCCGGGATCCACCCCTCTGTTCGGATTCGCAGGCCCGCCAATCCATCCTTTGGGCATGGTCACATTACCTACAACTTATGGTAACTTACCTAAGGGCAGGATCCTCATGGTAAATTACATTGTGGTTAAAGCACCCTCAGCGTAAAATGTCATTATAGGGAGACCAGCAATCATCGATCTGCGAGCGATTATCTCCCCAGCCCACAACAGTATGAAATTTCCGATCAATTCTGGATCGGTTGAAATTAAAGGATATGTGGAAACAGCCAGGAGCTGTTACACATCTGTAGTTGGTGAGAAACAGTTGGTTCAACAAGTAACTCTTGAAGAGCTATTTCCAGAAGAAGAGAAGACTTGGGTAACTGCAGATCAGACCGAGGTTGTTCAGATCGGAGAACAGGGAACAGAATCAGTGGTCAGTATAGGTTCATGGATTCTAGACCCCTATAAAAGGCGTTAACAGATCTGCTCAGAGAATACCGAGATGTTTTCGCATGGAAGACAGATGAAATGCCAAGTTTATCACCAGAGTTTATAGTCCATAGTTTAAATGTGGATTAGAATAGACCCCCAGTTCGTCAAAAGAAGAGACATTTTGCACCAGAAAGGATCTCAGTCATTGAACATGAAGTTGCCAAGTTAAAGCAAGAAGGGATTGTCAAGGAGGTGGTTTACCCAGAATGGCTAGCCAATCCGGTTTTAGTGAAGAAGTCAGATGGATCTTGGAGAATGTGTGTAGACTTTACGGACTTAAACAAGACTTGCCCTAAGGACAGTTACACTTCAGCCAGAATCGGCAGGCTGGTGGATTCGACTGTGGGTTTTGAGATTTTTGGGTTCTTGGACGCATATAAAGGGTATCACCAGATATTCATGGACCCAAAAGATGCAGAGAAAACGGCTTTCATAACAGAATTTGGCACATATTATTATGTTACCATGCCGTTTGGGCTGAAGAATGCAGGTGCCACCTACCAGAGGGCAGTTAATCGAATTTTCCATGATCAGATAGGCAAGTCTATGGAGGTTTATGTTGATGACTTACTGATCAAAAGCAGGTCTTTAGATCAATATTTACAAAATGTCAAAGAAGTCTGTGAAGTACTTCGAAATGCCAAAATGAAGCTGAATCCCAAGAAATGCACCTTTGGTGTTAGGTCTGGAAAATTTCTGGGTTACATGATTTCTAAGGATGGAATCAGGGCCAATCCTGACAAGTTGGATGCACTGAAAATGATGCCACCACCCACCAATATTAGAGAGGTTCAAAGATTGACTGGAAGATTAGCGGCATTGAACAGATTTCTTTCACAATCAGCACAGCGTGCACTGCCTTTCTTTAAGATTTTAAGGAAAGCTACACCATTTCATTGGGGGGCAGATTGTCAAGAAGCTTTCGACGAATTGAAGAAATATTTGTTGGAATTACCAACTCTGACATCTCCACAAGAAGGAGAAGTGTTATACCTCTATCTATCAGTCTGTGATGAGGCCATTAGTGCTGTCTTGGTTAGGCAACATGATTCACTCCAGAAGCCGGTTTATTTCACAAGAAAATCCTTACATGGACCTGAAGTGAGGCACTAAGATGCGGAGAAATTAGTATTAGCATTGGTACATGCGTCCAGGAAATTGAGATCGTATTTTCAGAGTCACTCAGTGGTCGTCTAGACCGATGAGCCATTAAAGCAAATACTGAGTAGGGCAGATACTTCAGGTCGCTTAGCCAAATGGGTCGTCGAGTTGGCAGGGTACGATCTGGAATACAGACCAAGAACAGCTGCGAAAGCTCAAGCTCTGGCAGATTTTCTGGCCGAAGAGAAATCCATTTCTATCGATCAGCAAGTGAATCCGAAAGAATCAGGTCAGTGGAAGTTGTTCGTTGATGGAGCATCTAGCAAGAGCGGGTCAGTAGCAGGTCTCCTCCTCATAAGTCCAAAGGGTGAAGAGTTCCCTTATGCTTTGCACTTTAACATCCACGTAACCAATAACGAAGCAGAGTACGAAGCACTGATTACCGGGTTGAACATAGCTCTAAAACTGGGATTTAAGCCACTCAAAGTCTACAGTGATTCTCAACTGGTAGTAAACCAAATCAGGGGAGAGTACGAAGAAAATGAGGAACCTATGAAGAAGTACTTATCTCTGGCCCAATCAAGGATAAACCAGTTTCAAGAAGTGCAGGTGGAGCAGGTCTCCAGATCACAGAATACAAGAGCAGATGCTCTGTCCAAGTTAGCATCGAATTTCCTGTCAGACAAGAAGGTCCTGGTCGAGAAATTACATCAACAAAGTTATGAGGTATCTGAGGTGCAACCAATTACACAGAGGGAAACATGGATGGATTCCATTGTAGCATTTTTAAAAGACGGTCTGTTACCAGAGGACAAGATGCAAGCTCGCAAAATCCAACGCTTATCTGACAGGTATGCCCTGTTCAATGACATTCTATATAGAAAATCGTTCATATCCCCCTGGTTACGTTGTGTTACTATAGAAGAAGGCAATTACTTGTTGAGAGAGATCCACTTGGGGATCTGTGGAAACCATTTGGGATCAAGAGCTCTAGCTAGGAAATGCAGGTTATTTGGCTACTATTGGCCTAAAATGCAGCAGGATACAGATGAGTTAGTCTTGGCATGCAGGTCATGTCAGGTCCATAGTAATCTTTCTCATCGGCCGCCTGAAAATTTAACTCCAGTAATTTCAGCCAGGCCTTTTGATCAATGGGGCGTCGACCTGGTGGGACCACTGCCAACAGCACTAGGAAGCTTTAAATTCCTGGTGGTAGCCATTGATTACTTCACTAAGTGGGTGGAGGCTGAGCAATTAACCACTATCACAGCCAAACAGATCCAAAAATTCTTGTGGAAGAACTTGATATGCAGGTATGGGATTCCAAAGACCATAATTTCAGACAATGGCACTCAATTTGAAGACAGTGGAATCCAGGAATGGTGTACAAATTTGGGCATAACACAACATTTCACCTCTGTTGGTCACCCACAAGCCAATGGACAGGTGGAGCAAGCTAACAGGCAAATCAAGCTTGGTTTAAAGAAAAGGCTGGAACAAGAAGGAAAACACTGGGTGGAACACCTCCTAAATATTCTCTGGGCCTGCAGGACTACTCCAAATATGTCAACATGTGAAACTCCATTCTCGCTGGCCTACGGATGTGAAGCTGTTATTCCAGTAGAAATTGGACTACCATCCCCTAGAACAACGCTACATAACGATCAGGTCCAAGAGGAGGAAATGAGGCACGCTAAGGATGAACTGGAGGAGAAAAGAGATATTGCTCTGATCCGAATTGCTAAATATAAGCAGCAGGTGTCCCAATATTATAATTCCAAAGTGAAACAATGCTACTTTAAAGTTGGTGACCTGGTCTTGCGCAAAAACGAAGTCAGCAGGCAAGAATCAGGTGGAAGCTTAAGTCCTAACTGGGAAGGACCTTACCAAATCATCAAGGTACATGGAAAATGAGCATATCAATTGGCTGATAGCAAAGGGAAAACCGTTCCCAGAAGCTGGAATGCGGTTAATCTGAAGAATTTTCATGTTTAAGGCAAGTGATTGTCGCGTTTATTTTGCAAATCTGTTTTGCATTATGACTCTATGTTGATCTATTGAATTATGTCATGGCTGTAATATATTTCCATTGTTAAACTCTTCAAAAGAAAAATCAGACCGCCTTTAGACCTCAAATCAGATAGTCTATTTAAAGACCTCAGGTCAGGTAAAAAAACTCTTAAAAAGAGAAAATTCTTAAGTCAGAAAAATCAGACCGCCTTTAGACCTCAGGTCATGTCGTCTATTTAAAGACCTGAGGTCAGGTCAAAAAACTCTTAAAAAGAGAAAGTTCTTAAGTCTGAAAAATCAGATCACCTTTAGACCTCAGGTCAGGTCGTCTATTTAAAGACCTCAGGTCAGGTCAATAAAACTCTTAAAAAGAGAAAGTTCTTAAGTCTGAAAAATCAGATCACCTTTAGACCTCAGGTCAGGTCGTCTATTTAAAGACCTTAGGTCAGGTCAAAAAAACTCTTAAAAAGAGAAAGTTCTTAAGTCTGAAAAATCAGATCACCTTTAGACCTCAGGTCAGGTCGTCTATTTAAAGACCTCAGGTCAGGTCAAAAAACTCTTAAAAAGAGAAAGTTCTTAAGTCTAAAAAATCAGATCACCTTTAGACCTCAGGTCAGGTTGTCTATTTAAAGACCTCAGGCCAGGTCAAAAAAAAAAACCTCTTAAAGAGAGAAAATTTTTAAGTCTGAAAAACCAGACCGCTTTTAGACCTCAGGTCAGGTCGCTTAATTAGGACCTCAGGTCAGATCGAAAAACTCTTGAAATGAAAAATTCTTAAGTCTGAAAAATCTGATCGCTCTCAGACCTCAGGTCAGATCGTTTACTCCGATATCTAAGGACGGGTTGAAGAACTTTTAAAAAAGAGAGAATTAATTAAGTTTGAAAAATCAGACATGTAAGACCTCAGGTCAGGTCGTAAACTTTCAGACCTCATGTCAGGTCGACATCTCTGAAAATAAAGAAATTCATTGAGTTTGGATATAACTAGACTGCTAATAACCACAGTATGATAGGTGCTGCCCAGGCCAATCACATGTCATACTGGGGGGGACAGGATAAGGACACAATAAAATATAAGGCACAAAAGCAAACATATTTCAATAATTGTGTAAGGTGCCAGAGGCACCCAAGGTCAAGAAGTTCCCATATGAAGGTAAGCAAAATACGAGAGTTTGAAGGCAACAACAACAAATAATAATGTTTTCAAATCAAAATTGGAATAAAATGACAAGCTAAATGATTTCATTTTGAGTTTGGGGGAGCTTCGGACTGAGAAGATGAGCCAGTTTGTGGAGGCTTTTTGCCATATTTGGAAACCAAGTCTACTCCATCTGTAAATTCTTTGAATCTGGTCTCGTAAATCTGAGACCCATCATGCCTGTTCCAGCTCGAGTGGGAAAGTCTGGCAGCATCAACAGCTAGACCAACAGCCTTCATGTCCTCAATAGCTGAGGAGTACCCAAATCAAATAATGGGGGCAAAAAGCATCTTGATGTTATTGGCTAAGTCATCGGACTTCCTATAACTAGCAAGGGCTTCAGCGATGTGCTCAGGCAGCCTGCTTTTCAAATTATCCCTCTCCTTTTCAAGAGTGGCAACCATCTTTTCCAGCTCGGATTTGACTTCATTGGCAGTAGAAAGGTTGGCCTGGAACTCATCAGTTTTGGCCTTCAACTCGTCAGACAATGCCATTTTCTCCGCAGCAGAGGTGTTCAACAAATCTTCATACATGGCCTTCCACTCTGACAGAGATCTGGACAGGTCTTCCTCAACTTTTCCAAAACTCCTTAGTCTGGACAGGATCTCTTTACCCAGTTTTACCCCCTGAAAGGGAATACAAGGAGCAAAATCAGCACGAAAAAAAAAGAAAAGAAAAAAAGAGACAGGTTTCTACTTATGAAAAAGAATCTTACGAATTTGGATAGATCTTGGTTAGTCCATTCCTTCCAATCGTATCTCTCCCCTTGAGCTCGTTCAGAGGCCCCAGCATCTCCATCAGTTTGATATTGAGATCTAATACGTTTCGAAGCACGCCTAGTCTCAACTGTAGTCTCTACTAGAGCGTTGTGAGAAACAATCCGATAATCATTGGTCTCCTCAGAATCACCGTCAGCCTGATCTGTCTCGTTTGAGGGTTCAATTGTATGACTGTCAACAGGCTTGGCAGTCTGATCTGGCACATTTGGGTTGACAACAGGATCGGATGCACCCTGACCGCGAGGAGGTGAAGTCTCATCAGCAATCTGGATGATATCATTAAAGCTTGCCACTGCAAATGCCAACAAAAAAAATTAAAGACATGCCATAGAGGAAAAACATAAATGTTCAAAATAAGAGGTCCTACTCAAATTATATCGCTCCTCTGATAACTCAACGTAAGGTTTTGGGCCAGTAGTCTCCAAATGAGCAGCATCGATTAGATTGGAACTGTAATTTCTCAGACCCAGATATATCGGGGACACACTAATATCCTTCAACAACTTATTATCCGCTTTGCTCTCTAACACATCGCTATTCTTAGTTGAAGTATTCCACTTGTCTAGATCCCTAGCAGTGTTGTGCCTAATGAAGAAGAAGTGCTTCTTCCAGTCAGAGAAAGATTGGTCTGTTTTCTTAATCAAACGGACACCACTCAAATTATCGGTTCTCCTACAGAAGCAGTACCAGCCAGGATTCTTCTTAACTTGTTTGCATTGGTAAAAGGTTCTAAAAATTTTTAAAGAGAAGGGGGTCACAAAACACCTACACCAAATCAAAAAACCTGTAATGGCCCTTATACTATTAGGGAACTATCTGACCAAGCCCCAAGTCATAATATCGGAGTATTTCCAGGAAAGCTGGAGGAAGAGGAAATCTGAGGCCGCATTCAAACTGTTCTTTATAAAGAGTGCAGTACCTAGCAGGAGGAGCAGCATCACTTTTTCCAGGTGCAGGTCGGATAGGGGCATAAACGTTCTTCTTTAACCCAAACCTATCACAGATGTCAGTGATATCCGAATCCTTTAGTTTGGAGTCGATTGCGTGGCAAGCCATCATTTTCTTGGTCTCGTAGGTCCTCCTCAACGCTCGTATGGGCGTAGACAAACCGGAAATATTATACTCAGTCAGAGGTGATTCGACAAGGGTAGGAACGATAGAAGCAATCAGATGAGGGGGAAGAATAGAGAAGAGAGGATTTTCACTGGGGTTGGATATTTCAGGCTGATTTGGATTCATAGGGAGTAAAAAAGAGAAAATTATTATCACACAAAAATGAAAAAGACTTACTTGTTAATGGAGGGAGCAAATCTGCCGAATCGGACGTCTATAGCTTTAAATAACGATGGGCGTTTGCAGAGTTTAATAGATTTAATAGCCTTCAGCCAAGAGACGGGACGTTTGGACTACGCATCGATCGAAGAGGCAAAGCGTGTGCAATTATGGTGATGTTTGAGTTAACCGAGATAAAGGTTGATGGGCCATCTGGACGGTACACGTGGAACAACTTTGAACTTCAGATCTTAATCCATTTTTAAAGGCCAGACCTAATCGATTAAGATCTGGGGGGCTTTGATTGGGGGTGACCCGGATCAGTCCACGTGTCAAGCGTCTATAGAACGAACCGGAAGAACAGGACAGAGCTGTACCCGACCTGAATGTCACTACGACCAGAAGAAATAGGCTGATCAGGCCAGGGGAGACACCTGCACTGCAGAGAAGCCAAGCAGGCGATCGAGGCGGAGTCACGACGACTGGAGGAGGCGCCGATCGAGGCGAGTCCCTAACCAGAGGAGGCAGGCTGATCGAAAAGGAGTCCCTAACTGAGAGAAGCAGGTGATCAGACTAGTAAGCGAGTCCTCGACTGAGGAAGCGGTGATCGAGACAGGCAGTCCCGACCAAAGGAAGCCAGATCGGAGACATATTCATTTAGAATAAAGAGCAGTTACGACTAAGCGTGAGGCGTGGGGGCTTATATAACCACCCACTAGCTCCACTCTGATGGATAACCGCCTGAACTACGGTTGGACTTGATTCCATATATATATTTGGATACGTAGGCAGCTTATTCATTAAGTTCAGTCCATTATAATAACAACAACTACCATCTGTACAATTCTAGAGCAAGAAAGACCCGATTGTTTACCCGTTTCATTCTTAGCTTGATCATCTAGGAATATGCCTAGGTTGGCTTTTCTTAAACATATGTTGCATATTAGGGTATGGTTTCTTTCTGTATTTTGAAGGTGCAACATTCCAATCATCTTCTGAATGATAAAGTCTTCCTTTGCCTTTCAGAAGGCTTTTGCTTTTGGTTGACTGGATTGATGGTTTGGTCTACCATTTCACTGTACTGGGTTTTGACTTCACTGGTGCAGGATGAGTAGTTGAAACTATGGTCTGTCCTTTTCTGAACATTGGTCCTAGATTCAGAATTGGGTTGTCCATTTTTCTATTCTCATCCTGACTGTTGTAGCCAAGACCGAATCTGGATCCAAACCTTTTTGGGGGTTTGTAAGCTGGTGCACTTAGTGGTCCAGTGGTTGTCTTAACTGGTAGGGGGATTTTCTCAGCTGGTCTGTCAACACCAGATGTATGATCATCTGCTGTTTGTCGATCATTTGAGTAAGTCTCCTTACTAGTTAGTTCAACTTTTGCTTTATCCAGTTCTTTATTTAATCTTTTATTTTAATTTCTTAGATTCTCACACTCCTGTTACAGAATTTCATGATTCAACTCAATTTCATCAAATTTACTCATGAGATTTTGGATTATGTTTGCAGAGTCCAGTGGGAGAATAGAAGATTGTGCAGTGTTAGAGGTGGATGCACTAGATGATGAGCATGAGCTAGATGTTACCTCAGTTTCATTAGATTCTTTAGCCATAAGACATAGGTAAGCTTTTTCATTTTCTCAGCTGTCAGCTTCATCATCATCTGAATCATTGTCTGATGATTCTTCATTCTTTTCACTATTGGTTTCAGCTTTGAGTGCCTTCTTACTTTTCTTCTTTTCAGCTGTTTTGTACTTCTTCTCCTCATCTCTGTTATTTTCTTTAGGGCAGTCTGCCTTGAAATGACCTTTCTTTTTGTAGTTGAAGCATCTGTATTCATCATCCTTCTTCTTTGAGTCTTTGTTTGAGCTTGAATTTTTGTATGATGATGATCCTCCTTTGAATTGCTTCTTCTTGGTAAACCTGTCAAAACGTTTAACCAGTAAAGCTACATGTTCCTTCAGCTCCTGTGTCTCTTTGCTGTTTCCATCAGATGTTTGACTTTCTTTGGGTGCAACCGATTAGCATCGGCCTTATGTGCCTCTCTTTGGTGCCTTTGTCTTCTTCGCCTTCAACTCAAATTCGTGAGCCTTTAGTTGAGACATTAGAGTCAAGGTGTCAGTGTTTGCAAGATTTGTTGTCCCTCTGATTACTGATGTAATGATCTTCCATCTTTCAGGTAAGCCTCTCAAGATCTTCAGGCACACTTCTTTCTGTGGATATGTTTGTCCAAGTTGTTGTAGTTCACTGATGATGCTTGAGAATCTATTGTCCATTTGATCAATTGTTTCTCCAGCCTTCATTTTGATGTTCTCAAATTTCTATTTTTCAACAGACAGTTTGTTTTCCTTGACTGCTTCTGATCCGTCATTGATCAGTGCCAATTTGTCCCATATTTCCTTTGCTGTTTTACAATCTTTGATTCTCATGAACATGTTACTGTCCAGAGTCTGGAAAATCATGTCTTTTGCAACAAAGTCGAGATTTGCTCTTCTCCTATCATCCTTGGTCCAATCTTTCTTGAGTTTGTCTATTACTTTTCCTTGATCTTCTCCTGTGGCTACCACAGTTGTAATCTCGATTGGGCCATCATTGATTACATCCAGCATCTCCTCATGAGTTGCTGCAAGATGAGACAACATTCTTATTTTCTATTCATCAAAATTGTTGACATTGAAAACATGTACCTTTGACATAAAATTTGAGGAATCCATAAGTACAAATAAGATACATGTATATATAGAAAGCACAAGTTTGAAAACTACTTTGAAAATATATGATCTCCTTGTTACCAGAAATTAGATCTGAACAGGTTCTGATACTAGGAACATTGCTCTGATACCAATTGTTGGTCCCAGAGAAGGGTAAAACTATAGTCAGAGGGGGGTGAATGACTATAGTGGAGTTTCAAAAACTTTTCTTGTATTTAAAAGCTTTTGGGAAGCGGATAAGTCCCTTCTTAAGATGTTGTTTCAAAGTAGTTTATGCTACCACAGATATACGATGTAATTTAAGCAACTAAATAAATGCAGTAAGACAAATTTCTGAAAGTAAATTGACACAAGGTTTATAGTGGTTAAGGGTGGTGTAATCCCTTAATCCACTCTTCTTCTGTGATGATTGGAGGAATTTCACTATTGTTTTCATAGAAACAATAGCCTGATTGTCCTTGACTACACAAGCTTCACAATCTTCAAGACTATCACTCCCTGACTGCAACAGCTTCAGTGACTCAATCTTTTTCACTGCTCCTTGGGAACAAATCCTTCAGCAGCTATCACAAAAACAACTTCTTCTCAGATGCCTCTGATTCAGTTGCTTTATTGAAGTGAATTGGATTCACAAAACACTTGTTGATCAGACTCAATGCTTGATGTTGAAATTGTAGTTCTGAATTTTGAGTTGATCACTAGATATTCCTTTTTAAGCACAGATGAAGGCCTTTTTGATTTGACAGAGTTTCTGCTTATTGATCGTTCTCTTCTTTCTTGTCAATGCCTTCTATTTTTAGCCTTGATAATCTTTGATTTGAATTTCCGTCCGTTGGCTATATTAATGAGGGGAATAATCCTTGATTTTATTCTTGATTCTGCCTTAATTATATTCTCCTTGATCTTAGTGATCGAATTTTTTCTTCAAACGTTTATCAGAAAATCCGTCCTTGGTTGATCCTCAATTAATTGTGCATTTAATGCTTGATCCTCTGAATCTCATTCATATTTCAAAATCCGATTAAGTAAAGTTTACTTGGCCGTTCCCTGAATGGTTGAGTGATCTCTCTGACTTTGCCGCATAGGTCTTCCTTCACTGCTTTGTCATTACTCAACTGAAAGTCAGTTGACTTTGCCGATTCACTGTTTCCTTCATTCTTTATCAGTTTAGGAGAATCTCTGTACTTCACTGATCCTTGATTTATGTGAGATCAGTGTACACCATATTTAAAACTTTAAGTTTCATCACCTGGAATGTAACTTAGACTTATCCAAGGTCATCACAGACTTCCTTGGTTATAAGTCAGACCATAATGTCTTCATGCTTCTCTGCTGGTACTTGGCTGGCTTTACTCTGCTAGATTTCTGTTTCACTTTGCCATCCTACCAACTAGTACAATACTTGTCTGACTCAACTTATACATCATGTCAGACTCTAAGTAAATATTTATACAGAGAATTCAAACTTATTTTTAGGCTTTCTATAACAGCTAGTATGACCATCATCAAAACATAATAAAATGTTCCTAACAATCATATTAATCCAAGTTTTCTGGAAGATTAAATGGATAAGGATGAAGTACAGACATTGGATTGACCAGTCAATCAATGTCTAGGATGAAAGAGACGTTGTAAGTATTTCAGAGCCAAATCAAATTGGAATTAAATTATTGGTTGACAGACTGTCTGTCAGAAGGACACTTACACACACAGAGAAGTATAGCAGAGGGAATTTCAAGGAATAATCATAAAATCCTGTAATGGTTAGATTTGAAATTCAAATTCAACCATAGCATTTTCACCTATAAATAGAAGACCCCTGGTATCAGATTAAATACCGAACTTACAAGCAATCAAGAGGTATATACCCTGCTGAACTGAACTGAACTTTAAGTTCTGATCAATAATTTTCTTCAAGTGTTATTGCATTCAAGTATCATCAAGTTTACACACTGGAAGATTACAAGCTATCGATCTTTACATCATGATCAAAGCTTGCTGAAGCCGAATCACTTACTTGATTCAACCCCTTATTTTTAAGAAGTAATCAGAAGACAGAGAAGCACTGCTGATGTGTCAAGAACTGTTTTTGTTGTGGAGCTGGTGAAGAGGCAATCCTACCCCTTGAGGACCAGTGGAGTACTTAGGAGCATCAATCCTACATGTTCTTAGTATTCAGTTTGTGAAGCAATGGTTATTGGTCAAGGACAAACATCTTAGGGACTTTTGTAACAGCAACCTCAAAAGACTTGTGAATTTCCTCCAATATCACAGGAGAAGAGTGGACTGACAGGATTACATCACCTGAAACCACTATAAAACTTGTCTACTTTACTTTACTACATTTACTTTCTGCACTTTACTTTATTTGCATATTTATCATTTCAATTAAATGATACAACAAAGAAAGATCTGTCAATATTAAAATCTCACATTGCCTTTTTAGAAAAATAAGGGTTTGGGTGATTACCATCAAGCCCCCATCAATAAAATACAATATTTTGTTAATACATGAAGGTAATTAATAGGGATGTTGTCAAATCTTGATCTTGTAATGAATGTATTAGCTAGTGTAATTAAGCCGAGTTATATTATGGAAATAAAGTTATATATTACAAAAACAAAAAGCTAGATATCTCAAGATGCATGTATTAGTGAAGGGGGCGAAACAACACATCTAATTTCATCATGTGATTAAAAAAATAGAAGCAATTAGGACCTTTTATTTTCCTTTCCAAGAATGCAGCTCCACAAGTACCTTAGAGATACTGCATTTAAAGATCCTTGGATATTTACTTGTATGGTGCAAATACATATATTTAAAAACTAGTAGACATGCATTTGCCTTATATTATATTCACATGCACAGATTTTACATTAAAATCCCTGTTCAGACTTATAACAAAATAATCCCTCTGAACTCCACGATCGCCTTGACATAACAAAGGATATAACTGATATATGCCGTTGAGTCCACTTTTATGACAGTGAAATCCTACTTTGAATAGATTTAACTTCATAAAAAATTTCATTGCCGCATCTTATTATTGTTAGATGTAATATCGTCGGATCAATCATAGATTGACCCGATTACGCAGCGGAATGCATCAGATCAAGATCTAAACGAAAACAAAGAACATAAATTAAAGATCAAACTACAAGGGGTTTGGATTTTACCTTTTTTGGTGCTTAACTCCAAGATCAAAGTAGTATCCACGCAAGTTGAGAAGCCACAGCCTTCCAACGTGTGTCTCCCAGCAACACCAGGTGGATGGTGTTTCCCGTCGCCGGACCTCCTTGATATGCTACCGGATAATCCCGAAGATTATTCCAACTCTAAACCCTAGTATTATAGCCGAAAATTCCAAGCTATAATACTCTCAAAATGGCGTGATTATGATATGTCAAAAGTCTTGGGAGAACTCTCTTTATATAGGAGAGTAATCCTAGTCCTCCAAAGATTTAATAATTAAAAGATAATTATTAGATTAATCATTTATTCCAAATAAAAGATAAATAAAATAATTATCACAAACAAATTAGGATAAATCATGTTATTATCTAATATTCCATGAATTATCATTTAGCAAATAAAAGATAAATCACATGTCAAATAATTATCCAAGAAAACTAATTTCTTGATAATTAAATAACAAAAATGGCGCCACCTTTTATTAATAAAAAAGGTTCACACGCATTTTACTACACCTTGGGCTGAGTCCACGAAAAATTTCTTTTCCATGTATTTAATCATCTAGTCCAACTAAACAATTAATCCACATATCAATTAAATAGTCCAATCCAACTATTTAATTTTAATTGAGGTGAAGCGACGAGAAAGCCTATATGCTATATTAGGAGCCACGTCGGGGACCATGGACCTATATTCAGTAGCTACAATAAATTAAATAAAATTATTCGTCAGACAGAATAATTATATCCAACCTATTAATTCCGGGATTACACCACCAATAACCCGAAACTGAACTCCATCGAATATAGATAACTTACATACGGTACTTGGATATAATTTACATACGGTACTTGAATATACGGTACTTGAACTCTATATTCGATAGAGTTCAGTTTCGAGTTTATGATGGTGTAATCCCGGAATTAATAGGTTGGATATAATTATTCTGTCTGACGAATAATTTTATTTAATTTATTGTAGCTACTGAATATAGGTCCATGGTCCCCGACGTGGCTCCTAATATAGCATATAGGCTTTCTCGTTGCTTCACCTCAATTATAATTAAATAGTTGGATTGGACTATTTAATTGATATGTGGATTAATTGTTTAGTTGGACTAGATGATTAAATACACGGAAAATAAATTTTTCGTGGACTCGGCCCAAGGTGTAGTAAAATGCGTGTGAACCTTTTTTATTAATAAAAGGTGGCGCCATTTTTGTTATTTAATTATCAATAAATTAGTTTTCTTGGATAATTATTTGACATGTGATTTATCTTTTATTTGTTAAATGATAATTCATGGAATATTAGATAATAACATGATTTATCCTAATTTGTTTGGGATAATTTTTTTATTTATCTTTTATTTGGAATAAAGAATTAATCTAATAATTATCTCTTAGTTATTAAATCCTTGGAGGACTAGGATTACTCTCCTATATAAAGAGAGTGCTCCCTAGCCTTTTGACATATCATAATCACGCCATATTGAGAGTATTATAGCTTGGAATTTTTGGCTATTATACTAGGGTTTCGAGTTGGAATAATCTTCGGGATTATTCCGGTAGCATATCAAGGAGGTCTGGCGGCGGGAAACACCATCCACCTGGTGTTGCTGGGAGACACACGTTGGAAGGCTGTGGCTTCTCAACTTGCGTGGATACTACTTTGATCTTGGAGTTAAGCACCAAAAAAGGTAAAATCCAAAACCCCTTGTAGTTTGATCTTTAATTTATGTTTTTTGTTTTCGTTTAGATCTAGATCTGATGCATTCCGCTGCGTAATCGGGTCAATCTATGATTGATCCGACGATATTACATCTAACAATTATGACATATATTTTGTCATAGTGATTATAACGGCAGTATTACTCACCAATAAAATAAAACGCAATATGAGTTTCACGAGAATTAAGGAGGAGTTGACATGAAAAAGAAAAAAACAAAATCAACAAATGTTAAAATGAGAAAATTCATGTGTTAATTGGTATTTAGTTCAGTAGATTGAATATAGTGGCAAAAAGGACAAATTGTCATTCCACTGGACGGTTATGGCCTTTTTACCTTTCTTGTTTTTGTTTTTGTTTTAGTGGATTCGTTTGGTAGTGGATTTGTTTGATATTTATTAGTTTTAGTGTATCATTTTTAAGGGATTTATGTAATAGTGGAATTGAAGTCGTAAAATGTGACAAGGGTAATTTCGTCCTTTCATGTGTCTTTTGTCCTTTTTCACCAATTTTCAATCCACTAGCCTTTTTGGACAATTTCTTATCTACTTTTGTCCTTTATAACCATTATCCCAATATAAAAAACACAAAGAAGTTTATAATATGAATTTAAAAAAAAACCATCATCCCAAAATCGAAAATTCAAATGTTTCAAATTTATGGCCAGCTTTATAGAAACTTAAATTATAACAAAAATTGTACAAAATGTTCAATAGTATAAAAATATAAATAAGAATCACTTAAATGATCTTCACATAAATTCTATCTCGAGTATTAGCCACACTTAGCTTTGATTTCAACATATCTCTTAGTATTGTCTTGGGAATTCTTGTGTTCGACTCAGGAGAGTTTATCTCAATTTCTACTAACTTTCCTGAATTCATAACCATATATTTTAACAGCAACAAGTCTTTTGAGGACCATTTGTAGGTATTTGAATAAACCAACTTAACCTTTCGCAAAGGGTACTCAATACAATTTGACACTGAGGGTTCTTCATTATATTCCTTAGTCATTGTTCTACATCCATCCTGTAATATATGAATACTCAATAGTCATTGTATGTCACACAAATTTGAGTAAAAAAGAAAAAAGAAAGAGAACAATTAGTTTACCATCTCCAATATGATTGTGTTAACGAATGGTGTCTTGTGAAGAAACCTTAAAAGGGAAAGACCAAACAAAGGAATATCATGATCTGAGCTCACTTTCAGCATAGCCATCTTCTCCATTGTTGGAATAATATTTATTTGATGGGTCCTATCAATTGTCTACAATAACATTTATTAGTTTTTCATTTTTACTTCTATCAGGTTGTGACATTTGTCGTGTAACACAGTGAAGGTTGTGGTGCTACTAGTATTTCTCATATACTGATTCATGAATTAATGCTTACCAGAAGAACTTCAGCAGAAAATTTAGGGTCTTCACTTGAGCCAGCTGTGATATCATGTCCGAAATATAAGAAATTTCCAAATGGTGGAAATTGAAATGTATAATCACTTTGAATGTTGCTTCATCAATAAGGGATGGCTTAGGAAGAATAAAAACCTCTCCATGTACACCACCATTGTATTTGAATTTCTTTAGATTTGGTGACATCAATCTAAAGAAGCCTCCTCTATAACTTGCCTTCATAATTTCATAATGACAAAACCCCATCTCAAATTCATTCAACATAGGTGCATAAATTATCACTATTGTAAAGTTGATGAATTTGCATTCAGAAAAATATAGTCTTTCAAGCTTTGGGAAAGCTATAACTGCTTCCCTAATGAATTCCCATTGCTTAGCTGATAGTCTAGATAGTGAATGGCCTTCTCTTCTAGTTGGTTTACTATTGTGACCTCCCTAAATTCTAGGACTTTAAGGTTGCCAAAAAAACATATAGAAAGAAACATGGAATTGTACGGGCAAAGTCAGCTTTAATTCTTGCAAACAGTTGTGTCTAGCCAAGCTTCTCGGTAGTGAAATCGGATAATTTCTACTACTAATGTAGGAAATCTCTATGTTTCGAACGTTTCTTCTTATTGCAGCTGCTATCCACGTTGTGATACGTGGGCCATAGGTATGTGAGATTATTAAGGTGAAGTTCTGGAGGGGAATGGATATGTCACAATGTGTGAGAACGTGGTCTACAAAGGAGCAAAATTGCTCTTTTGGAAATCGTCTGCTTTTGAATAAGAGTTTGTCGTCAAAATGAAGATTGTAAATGGAGAACCGTCTGAATTCCCATCTTTTGTTCAAGATACTCGTTCTAACCGCGTCTTTTGTTGGTAAAGATGATAAGATTTTTGTAAGAATACTTTCTGGCAATTTTTTGAATAAGATGTCATCGCCTTCTTCTGGATCTACAACATTTCTGATTGACATTCTTGGATAGGTTTGTGCGGAATACATCCTCTCCAAATTGGCCTGAAAAAAAATATAAAAATTGAAACTTGTTGTTATTAGCTTTTGAAATCATGTTCAAAGAGTATAGTGTTATATATATGTGTATATTAATGAGGACCATCTATTAATTACAATTCGAAATTTTGTTGTTGAATTCTTTGAACGGAATCTAATATCGGACCATGGTTGTATATTTGAAAGGTAAGTAATTAAGCATTTGTTATGAACAACGAAGTTATAAGAATAGTTTTAATTTGTTCATTATTTATCAAAGCATATAGTTATTTTAACGGTTATTATTTTAAGAAACCAAAACCAATTTTTTATTTTTCACGGTTTTATTTTTTATGATGCAAAAACCGACCTAAGAAAAATGATTTATGTTTTTTCCGGTTTGGACCGGTTTGGTTTAACCAACTGGTTTGGTTTCTCGTTTTTGTGTACACCCCAAGTGGCCAGGTGCATGACGTGTGTTATCCGTCTTATCATATGTAATGTTATTCACTTTATTTTATCATGTATTAAATGTTGTAATGAAATGTTTATTTCATTTTTCATTTAATAAATTATATAGCATTACACTCCGTTGCAGCAATCCAAAAGGGATATTCATAGATTATTATTAGTAATTCATCATTAAATTATTCTGATACTTAATTTATGAAGTTTGAATAAGAATTTTTATTTTTATTTTTTAAGAAAGAGTATGAATTTTAGACTTCAATTTTTATTCGAAGGAATGATATATCTATTAGTACTTGTTATAGCCACATTAACGAATGATTTCGTGACTATATATGTTAGGTGCATGCATGGAGTATATGATTATAAAATAAATAATAGATCCACATAGGAATAAATATTTACTAATTATTTTTTAGGAAGAATTTTTTTTATTTATCTAAGATCTGCCACACAAGCGGTCAAAACATCACCCGGAGGCGTGGAACCCCAAAGTGTCCGAGCAATAACAAATAAACCATGTCTAGCTAGAAGATGCGATGTAACATTCCCCAATCGCCTAATAAAGGAAAAAGAAACAGAAGCAAAACTGGGCAGAAGAGCCAAGCAATCATGGACTAAACAACCTTGAACTGTGAGATCTTCTCCTGGACACCGAATGCGTGAAATGCACGTCAAACAGTCACTTTCCACTTCTAGCCTCTGAACCCCTAAGTGCTCCGCCTCCTTCAAGGCCAAGGAAATTGCCTTAAGCTCCATGTATTCGACTGGGTCTCCTAGATCAAAATGATACGCGAAGGAGTGAAGTACTAGTCCATGTGAGTCTCGAAAAATAACCCCAATACCCGCTCCAGTCTCTATAACTGATGCATCCACATTACTCTTAACTACTCCGGGCGGAGGCTTCACTCATTTATCCGGTAAATGATGCACCGAAGCTTGGGTCAGGTAGCTTTCCATGGCCTTCACATACTCAGCTGAAGCTGCCAAAGATTGCATACATATCACAGAGACATAAACTGCCTGATTATCAAACACTGCAGAGCACCGCGCTCTCCGGATTCTCACATATGCCACACAAACATGGCCGCCTCCTATGCACCGTGTTCCTCGAGCAGCCTCATGAAAAACTCCATGAAAGAAGTAGAGCGAAGATGCTGTAAAGTCCCATAGAATGGTGACGTCCCCAAAACCCTAGCTGCCATTTCACACTCAAAAATCACATGTCGCATCGTTTCCAAAGTCTTCACACATGCCAAGCATATACCATCCCCCACTTTCCACCTTTACAAGCCCCGGTCAATAGCAAGACTGTCATGGGGTTGAACCGGAAGCCACCAGCAGTTTCTCCAAATTTTGCTCTGCCCTGTCGAGGTAGATGACCCCGCCACTGACGATGGCCGATAAAGCGATAAGGCCAGAAAATATCCCGACCGAACAGTATAGACTCCGTTACGATCATAGTGCCAAATCCGTCGGTCTGGGTGCTTACTAGGAGCCATAGTAGGCTCCAAAATGGCATCTACTTCCCAATGTCTAAATAGCTGCCGCACCCGCTGCATATCCCAAACTCTGGAGCTAGGTATAAAAAGATCTGAAACAGAGGAATCTGCCGGAAGCTCATTCCCTGCAAAAGGTATGCGAAACGAAGGTTGCCTATTGACCCAGGCATCATTGAATACATACACCGACTCTCCATCTCCCACTCTCCATCTTTCCCATTGTACGAAAGGTCCCGCCTCTCTAGAATACTGCGCCACAAGTAAGACGGACTGGCCCCAGCCCTGCTTCAATAATTGTGCTATCCTCAAAATACTTTTCATGTATAGTACTTGCGCCGCTAGTGAACCTGGGCTAGTCAGAATCCTCCAAGCCTGCTTTGCCAGTAACGCTCGATTAAACATTCTAAGTCTTGAAATCCCAGACCCCCTAAATTCTTCGACAGACAGCAGGCCTCCCAGTTCTTCGAATGTATCTTGCATTTATTATCCATATCTCCCCAATAGAAGCCTCGAATCATCTGCTCAAGTTCTCTGATTAATGTGGTGGGTATCTTAAAGCACTGTATAATGTACGTAGGTATGGCTTGAAGAGCCGACTTGTTAAATACCTTATTCCCTACCAGCGAGAGTAGTTTGTCTTTTCATTTACCTACCTTTTTACGGACCTTATCCCTCAAGAAAGTGAATACCTGACGCTTATTCCTCCCTATCATGTATGGAAATACAAAATACTTACCTGAGCCATCCCCGAGAGGGATTTGGAGCTAATCCTGTAATACCCTACTCCCAACCCCTAGGTCCACTGGGGTCATTTCAGGAAGGGTTGTGAAGCTCTCTCCATGAATTTATTTAATTAATATAAAATCATCAAAAAACACAATATACAAGGGAACACAAATATCCATAAATTATTATTAAACCATAAATGACCAATTGCCAATCACCGTCTTACTAATATGGAAAAAGAAAAGAAAAACGTAAGTACTTCAGGTCTTGGCATAACATCACAATGCCAATATCATTATTCAATACTTAATACTGAATATAAACTGACAAAAACTTCTATTCATTCAGCCACAAAGATCCATGTTGAAACCGCCATGCTGCTCATCCTCTAAAAGTGTTTCCAAACTTATATTCTCCGCGTAAACCTTAAAGCCCTCATCAACTGTCAATAAAAAAATCCAAGAAAACAAGATACAAAACAAACAAAAGAAGAGTCACTGACAAAGAAAAATTTGGTATGAGCGTGTGTGAGAGTGTTAGAGTATATATATATATATATATATATATATATATATATATATATATATATATATATATATATATATATATATATATATATATATATATAAATAAAAACTTCTTTTAGAAAAATGTTGCGGAAGTCCTTTTTAATTCTGCAAAAACAAGTTAGTCACAAATTTTGAAATAATAACTGAGCAAGAATAATTAAACAAATTTAAAAGGTATATAGTGCACGAGCTTTAAGGAAAACATGTTCATTCATTTATTAGCACCATCTTTGGTCGAGCCGATGAGTCAAGTACCACCCAAGCACCGTTTTACCATATGGATTTCAACCGCACTCCACGAGAACTAGCCATGTCTGACAACTCCGGTCGATTGTCAGGGAAAAGAACCAACCTTCACCTTGTAAACCTCCTACACAGCTCCAGTCAACCCAATCCATGCCTTAGGACCCATACACCAACCGTCAGCCTTGCTTTCCCGGCTGTAGCATGAATCTTTGGGGAAAAGGTACCGTCCTCACTCTAACGAGCTAGCACTCTAGCTACTGTCAGAAAGACTTCGAGTCAAGAGGCCTTGAGACCGGTGACCAACCATTCTCCAAGAGCAGTAACTCTAATCCCCCTAGCCACCAGAGCTTTGACACTTTCGTGCCACAAGCGAGCGAGCGAGCAAGTATTATCCGTCAATTCCAAGTTCAATTTTTATTCTTTTAAAAAGCTGTGCACTAGCTCAAAACAGTCGATTGTTTCAAATCCAATCGAATTATTTATTTTTAGGAAACATCATTCGAAAATGACTTCCGAGTTTAAATCAATATTGGATATATGTAAAATATTTGAAAATAATTAAAATACACACTTTGCTTTTATCGAAAATAAAATTAACTCACCTTGAGCTTGAGGTAAACTTAAGAGAATTGAACTTTTGATTCTTGGTTCCCAAACCGGTACCACCATCGCATAGTTTTTAAAACGACAGAAAAACGTTAATCTCAATCCAATTAAACTGCTTAAGACTACCCTTGTCCCCGGTCACTTTACGCTTTATATATATATATATATATATATATATATATATATATATATATATATATATATATATATATATATATATGTTTCAGCGGCAACCTTACCATCTCTTTTCACATGGCTGCAAATCAGTGGCGAATCCAGAAAAAAAATTCAGTGGGGTCACACGTCACAAAAGTGTAGTAACCCTAAAAAATTTCCGGGTTCGGTGGGTAATTAGGTCAAAATTTCCGGGTCAAAACCGGGTTGGGTCGGTAATTAGGTGAAAATTGATTTTTTTTAAACCTAAACGACATCGTATCGCAATTTTTTTTAAAAATTTGGGGTCCTATGCCCGGGTACACAGGATCCGCCAGTGCTGCAGATATATTGTAACATGTAAATATACATGATGAAACATATATGAGAAACTTGCACTTGAAGAAAGATAAAAGAGATGCAATCTAACGAAAAAATTAGGCGGAAATTGATAAAACACATAAACAAAGAGAACATTGTGATTTGCCGACTACTCCTCGGATAGAAAAGGAGATATTTTATTGTGCACAGAATTAAAAAGTTTTCACAAGTGTGTGAATAACACTTTGAAAGACACATTTTGCATTTATTACAACTTCGGTATTTATAGGCACAAATCCCAACCCCTAACTGATCGGGGTCAATCAGGTTATAATATACTCGACCACCATAAACCAGTACTAGCAAGAGGACTAGGCCCATCGTAGTATAGCTATAGTGAATCAAGGTCGATCCCACAGGGAACCAATTGTGGATCATCTTATATACAAACAATTAATTAAACATGTCAAGGACATAGACCAACAAAGGACAAGAAAAGATAAAGACACGACTCGACACAACGTAATTAACCTCCCCAATCATAGTCTTTATCGTTTGGACCTAGATAATTTATATAATAAACTGAACTTATTAACTGTCAATCCGTTTGTATCTATCTTAGATTGGCTACGGGAGTCATCCTCTTTAACTTGACTTAGCACCGGTAAGTCACTAAATCACTGTGATATTGTTACGTGACTTCGCCTTTTAGTGCCTCCATCTCATATAACTCACACGCGCTTATTTCTAAGGATGCCGATATTGACCGTACACCTCGCTGCAGCAACATTCCTATGGTTAGGCGTACTTCTAAACGATCACTCAAGCTCTCGTCCAACTAGCAATTACCAAGTTATAGTCTCATGCTAATCTACGACGCACGTATAAGCGGTGCATGCAATTCCCAAATATAAACCTACCTAGATAGCATTTGAACGTCCAAGATCAATTCATAAGCCTACCTAAGAGTTTTATATCGGTATTTCCTTCTTACACGTTTTAATTAAATTAAGCGAGTGACGTAGCCATAGCCATACCTACTGAGATAATAAATTCTATTAAGTTAACCTAACCATAAAGACATGGCTATCTAACGGATGAACAGAGGGCTCGGTCGACCGAATAGCTGGGCTCGGTCGACCGAATGGTCTTTTTCCCCCAGATTACATCCCTGAACGTATCTCTCAGCGTTTCATCATACACAACAGATTAAACAGTAATTCGTAAAGCATTCATATAAACTAACATAGATACACAATAATTAAACAATATAGATTCATGAATAAATACTAAGTGTATGACGTAGGTTATGGGATCCCCATAGACAAGGTGTCGCCACATCCCTAATGCCATAGCCTAGATCTACATCATCTAGCTATGATTAACTAATTCAAACGATAAAGCATAATTGGGAGGGATTAATTACTTAAAAGAAAGAAACATAAAATAAAGGCTTACATAATGCAGCCCTTAAATTGCTGGAAACACCCTCAATAAACTACATTGAATCAAGATATGAATAGAGTGATTTTATTGAATGATATTCTAAGGTATATATTACAATTCTCGTAGCTGCTTGCTTATATAGAGGTTTTTGCCGACTTAGGGTGGTTCTAGAAGGTAAACACGACAAAAGCCCTAAACCGCCCCGAAGCTGACACTCGGTCAACCGAAAGATGACACTCGGTCGACCGAGCCTAATGGTTCGGTCGACCGAACCTATATTTTCCATGTTCTACACGTTTTCTTCGTTTGCCTTGCTCCGTTTGCATGTCGATCCGATTACTCTCTCATTTAATGCTCCGATTTCCTTCCTTCCTTATCTTGAGATAATTGATTGAATGACACTAATCTTCTCGATTTGTAATGATCTGTAAAATCAACATTAATCGCACAGTAAATCGGATAAAAACGAGTAAATACCAATTTACATAATATAAATCACATAACATTAAATATTAAATATAAACGTGTGATTTAATATAAAATGTGTATTATTAATCTCGATTTAAGGTCAATGTTGATGACTTTTACGGGTATAATTTGACCGTCATCAACTACCCCCCACTTAGACTTTGATCGTCCCGAACAAAGCATCAATAAGTCATTCCCCAAGACAACATTTTCTATGGTCAAATCATACTTACACAAGAAACTCAAGTCAACTCATACTAGTCATGCTCATAAGATATCCATTATTCACTACTCGCTATGAATCGTAGTGATGTGTGCATGTGCATTGGTTTTATATAAATGTGGCAAGATTAGAGTTTATGCTAACTTCGCAATCTCAACCTACCAACCTCAGCATTCATACTTCTTATGCCTCACAATGGTTAAAGCACTAGAACAATAAGCAAGAGCGTATCTATAGGGTTTTTGGACTTGGAGACCGAGTACTACTCAAAGCCTCTTAAAGAGTTGAATATTCTTTTCATATCTTCATATTTTTCAAATACTATCAATCTCAAGGAAGAAAACTTTTTAGAGTATCCCCCTATCTTAGATCATGTATAGCATCGAATATTACCACAAGCGCGGGGCTACTTTGGTAATGTTACTACAAGCCTAGTGTCTAACATTTTGCTTAAACACAGGTACGTCTCAAGCTTATTAATCCGCTTTTGTTGGCAAGAAGATAAGAATACATCAGCCAATAAGTATCGACACTAAGTCTACATAACCAATCATCTATGCAATGTACACATAATTTCTTCAGTTATAATGATTTGCGCGGTATACTCGATTCACAGGTTGAGTAATTGAATAATAAATAACTACTCCCAAAAACGGGCATGAATATCCTTAAATTTACTTAACATAAGTATAAAATGATCACGTACTCATGAAACTTGGTTCCTTTCCTATCAATTCTTAGCTAGGAACTCACAATTCTAAGGGTACGAGATAAATAATATGGTATGTATTCAAATTTTCAATTTTTCTACCGTTTCATTCAAATTTCAATTATAACATAACATAGCTAAGTCTCCTACCCCCCACTTAAACATGGCATTGTCCTCAATGACAAAAATAAATGAGAATTTAAGAAAAAGACTTAGCTCTGGAAACGGCTCTCAAGTAAAGGAACAATATCGGAGTAAATGTCAGCACGTTGTGGAGAAGCAAGTGAAAACCTGTATAAGCAGACAAACTCCACGAAACCGTTAATAACACCATGTCCATGGAAGTTATAGAATAATGTGGCAGTAATGAGGTATAAATACCTAAAAACAGTTTAAGCCACTTTATTTTATACAACCAATGACAAGGGAAACCAAAAAGAAAAATACTAAATAGAAAGAAAAATAAACAAGCAACTAAAGATGGTGGTCTTCATCAACAACCTCCACCGCCTAAATATTCTTAAAACCGGGTGGAGAAGACAAAGATCAAAAAGCATAACCCCATGTGGGAAAACACGAGGTGGACTAGATCAACCTTGTATGCAATGTAGTAAAAGAGACACTTCGTAAGGTATAACAGATGCAATGCGACCTATAGGCTAAAGATAAAATTGAATACTTAGCGCAGAAACTTCTCGCTTGCATTGGATATCAACAACTTAGGGAGATGTAGCTACTCCTCGAAATTACTAATAACCCAATGTATCACGTAAAAGTCATAACCGTCATCAACAAGGTCGGATCGGTGTGATAGTTCAGAACAAAACTTATCATCTAGAAATGCCGGAATAGGCGGAAAAGTGTGAAATTTAAAACTTCTGGTAGAAAGATAAGTCGTATGTTGATCGAACCAGAAACCTTTAAAATCTAGCTAGGGTCAGAGCTACACTTACCCCAACTAGGATCATGAAAATCAAAATGATAAAAATAATCATTAAAGCTTAGCAATATTTCAAATTCCGCAACACAAAGGTATTTTGTAAACAAAATGGAGGTTGAGAGTATGATTGGTTTAGAAAAAGATACACATAAGGTTGGGAAGAAAAGATAAAGGGTGGGTAAGAAATTGTGTTTATGGGTGGGTTGAAAATGGTTAAGGCATTGAGAATTGTTTAAAGGAATGGGATTGGGTGGGGGAGTGAAACTAGATGACCCAGGAGCATTTGTGGTAGAGGTTACCTTAGAAGGAGCATACCTAGGGTTGGCTTTGATAGATTCTGGCTCGAGTCTGAACATTTTTCCGAAGAGTCTTTGTGATAGAAATCTGATCCTTACTCCCATGAATACTCCGTTGCAAGTTAGATTTGCGGATGGGACCAGAACAGTCATGTCTGGGAATATGTATAATATGATCATTGGCATAGGACAGCTCAGGTTTAAGATAGATATAGTTGTTATGGATATAGATGAGCACCCTCACTGCCCGATCATTTTAGGGAGAGCATTTATCAACACTTCTAGAGCCCTAATTCGTATGACCAGGCGTGAGATCACATTTTTCGATGCTAGAGGTTCTGAGACCTATGGGACAAGGAATTCAGATTTCCCTACTCCGGTGAGCGTGAATGTTATAGGAGTTGGTGGTTCAACACCAGATATTACTCCGAGCCTAGGAAAAAGTGTCGATGACAATACAGAAGGAAGAGATGAGACCCTTACAGTTCTGAGTCGTGAGAAAGCTGTCAAGCCTGCCCCTGTTCTAGAAAATCATAGTCCTGAAGGCCTGCCTTTCTCCAGACCCAAGAATAGAAAGAAGCAGACAAAGAAACGAACTCGTAGAGTTCGAACTAAAGAGAGCTCATCTAGTTCTGAAAATATTACGAAAATTGGAGCTTGCTTGGATGGGATGATTCATTGTCTTTTCGTTGGACTCACACCTCGCGGAAAGGCACTCGTGGAAAAGGACAGCAAGACATTTTCGGTAAAGGCTAACCGGGTAAAAACCTGGCAAGCCAAGAGCAGTTCGTAGACAGTGATGATTTTTTTTTTGGAAAGTCGAGCTACCGACTTGAACTGTAGAACTATTTCTATCCTTCGTTATTTTTATCTCTATTTTTGTTTTAAATAAAAGTAGCATGAAACGATAAGAAGTTTTTTTTTTCTATTTTGCCGTGTTCCGACGACTGTTGAGTTGAGGATGTGCAAAATAATATTTTTTTTATTCGAATCGTCTTCATGTGAAGTGAAGTGTAATAATTGAATCTTTGTAAAAAAATTGTTGATTAAGGAAACGGTAATGCGTTATTTTACGAATGCTTAGACCAGGTTGTTTGACTTATTCATGATAAGAATGAGGTTGCTTCTGTGCTTGGGACGATTTATTGGTTAGAGCAAAAATTTGCGGGTAGGAATTGCAAGAGTGAAATAATAACTTTTGGCATGGTTATAAGTTGTAGTTAATTTACGGTGTGTCAAATTAATTAAAATGGTCAACACCATTGGGTGTTTCGGTTATAAATTGTAAAACTCGTTTTTACCGAACAAGTTTTTGGCGCCGTTGCCGGGGAGTCGGTAACGGTTGTCGGATTCTTCTAGGTGCAATTTTTATTTCGATACTAATTTTTTTAGGTAATAATCTAATTGTTACGTTTTTTTTTATTTTCTTTCATTTTACATTTACCTTAGATTTTAGATTTTAGATTTCATAGATTTGACTTTATTTATCTTAGTTTTTATTTATTTTATGTTATTGTTCACGTTAGATTTTTATTAGTTTAGCGACCTTTTAGATTTTTCTTTAGATCTTAGATTTTAGTGACCTTAGATTTAGCTTAGATTTGCCTTAGATTTTAGATCGTATAAATTTGTTGCCTTAATTATTACTATTTTAGGTTTTATTTTCTTTCTGCTATTCTTTTCTTTATCATTTCGTTTCGGTTTCTAAACGGGCGTCCATCCTTTCAGGCCTTTGTCTGGTCTAAAAATTTCTCCTCTGCATCGTTTAAAGGCGATCGAGAGCGGCGTCTGGATTCCCAAACGCTCGTCCGGACTTTAAACGCCCGTCTACCTCCCAGTTCATCCTCTGAACGCCAGTTTAGTGACCTGAACGAGCGTTCACCTTTGAACGAGCGTTCAATTACACTGAACGCCAGTTCAGCCCCTGAAAATCTTCACTTTTCTCCTCTCTTCTCTCTTTCTAAACTTCAAAACCCTCCAATCTTCTCAGAACTCGTCCTCATCAACCCAAAGGTTGATTTCTTCCTTTTCTGCCCTCCTGGTTTATGCAAACCAGGAGTAAGAAGGGACCTCTTATCTTTAACCCCGAACCAGAACGATCCATTCTCAAACGGAAGCTCTTTCCCGATCTGGACATCATGGCTGACCAAGTTCAAAATCCGAATCCAGTTCCTCCTAATCCAGCTCTCCCAAATCCAAATCCAGATCCTCAAGCCCAAATGAATATGCTCCTTCAACAGATCCAAGCTTTACAACAACAACAGAATCAACAAGCTGGGCTACATAATCAATTGCAACAATTCCATCAAAACCAGCTAAACCAGTTGAACCAAGATCCCTATGCTCCCTATCTTAACCAGGATTTCCTGGAAGGGCATAGACCTATTCGCCCTCCAGAAATGGGGCAAGTAAACTTTGATCTAAAAAATGGAGTGGTTGGACTAGTCCAGAATAGTTCTTTTCATGGCACTGCTCAAGAAGATCCTCATGACTTCTTGTCCACCTTTGTTCAAATCTGCGAAGCAGGCCATTATCCTGGTGTTGATTCTGAGATTGTAAAGTTGAAACTCTTCCCGTTTGCTCTAAAGGAGAAGCAAACCGTTGGTTTAAATCCTTAGCCCATCATTCTCTCCATTCCTGGAATGACGTTAAAAGAGCCTTTGCTCTTAAGTGGGTCTCCCCTGGTACAATCATGGACATGAAAAGGGAGATAGCCACATTTGAACAACTTGATGGTGAGAGTATGGGTAAAGCATGGGAAAGACTAAATCTGTTGATGAGGAAGTGCCCCAATCATGGATACGATAGACATGAGCTACTCGAGTTATTCTACAGAGGTGTCTCTCAACCAAATAGAGACTACCTTGATTCGACTGCTCGTGGATCCTTTCTAGGGGGAGGTGATGACGCTACCTACTGTGGTAGTGAAACAATAGCGAAGAATAACATGTGGTCATCTCCAAGGAAGGCCAATGTTAGTGGGAATCAGGGGGAGTCTACTGCGAGCAACTCTGAGACTAAGAAGCTAGTTGCTCAAATGGAAATAATGAGCAAGCAACTAGCCAATTTGCAGATCTGAACAAAGAGCGCCATCAGATGTGAATTATATGGGACTTCAGGCGGGAGATGAAATCACTGAGGAAGTGAATTTCAACCAAACCCAAGGAAACTTCAATCAGAATCGGAATTATTCCGGATTTCAATGTCCCAATGCACCACCTGGCCCATCCAATTCAAACACTTCCTTCAACTCAAGCTATCAAAGACCACCTCCTGGAGTGGTTAATCAATCTTACAATCCCAACTCCCAGAGACCGCAAGGTGGTTGGAATCAAAGCCAACATCAAAATCACACCACCTCATGTGTCCCTCAGCATAAGTTTGATGAGCTAGTGGATATGGTGAAGACCTTGTCTACTAGTGTCAAGGCAATAGAGAGACAGGTCGGGCAGATGGCAGATCAGCAAGCAAGCAGACCCCACGGTAAACTTCCAAGTTATACCGAGAGAAATCAGCGAGATATCAATGTTTGCACTGCCATCACACCTCAATGGGAGTATGGAGACCAAGAGTTGAATGAAGTCACGCTGAGAAGTGGTAAGCAGGCAGGACCCGGGAAGGTATCGGGAAACGAGCAACCCCTCCTGACGCAATAAGTTCAGGAGGGGGTAATCAGAAATCTTATACTGAAGAAACCAACAGCGAGGAGGAGCTTAATGATGACGGTTCTTCGGGGGATGAGGATGCTTCTGATTCGAGGAAAAGTCAGGTGGCTGTTCCCCTGACAAAGAGGAGGGAGGAAAAGTTTGTGAGATGGAAGGATAAGGAGGACGAAGCCATTAAAAAGTCAGGTGGCTGTTCCCCTGACAATGATAAAGCCCTTCCTTATCCACCAAAGAGGAAAGAGAATACCCTCATTCTTGACAAACAATATGACGGAGTGAGGAGGATGCTTAGAGACACCAAAGTGAGTATACCCCTAGCAGAGGTATTGACTGAAATGCCCAAGTGCTCTAAGTATCTCAAAGAAGTTTGTGGGAGTAAGAAGAAGCTTCAAGGGATGGCAGAAGAGATATTAAGAGAAGACTGTTCTATGGTTTCACGTGAAATTCTTTGTTAAGCGAGGTGACCCCGGACGACCTTCAATCTCTTGTGAGATTGAAGGCCACAAGTTCCAAAACGTCTTATGCGACTCAGGGGCCTCCATAAATGTGATGCCATTAAACGTCTGCAAAAAGCTCGGCTTAGATAAAAGAATGTGGGAACGCCCTATTTCTCTGCAGATGGTGGACCGATCTAGTCGGTCAGTGACTCGGTTGTGTTACTAATGTTCTTCTTCATGTTGAACATTTGGTTTTCCTACCGACCAGGTTATCTTAGACTACCCACGACAAGGAGATGCCTCTAATTCTAGGCCGGACCTTTTTAGACACCTCGCCGCCCTCATTGACTTACTGCAGGGGCAGATTACACTTAGAGTTGATGATACATCATGTTACCTTTACACAAGGGAAAAGTCTAGAGAACACTTTGAGTGAAGAAATCTCGTTCATTGAAGCAATTTATGAGGACGAAGAAGATGCCAAATCGAGGAAAGTCAAGAGTCGATGAGAGATAGGTGTTTCGAAGTTATAAACATTGAAGATCAAGCTGACTGTGGACCATCTTATATTTCATTACAGGCCGTACTCACTGACAAGTCGTCTTCACAACTTGCTCAGCCTGAGCCTGTCAGAATTTATTTTTATTTATTTTATTTTTAGGATTGCATATCATGTAGATTGCATTGTAATATATTTTCATGTAGTTGCACCTAGCCTACTACTTTGTAATATTTCATGTATATGTATTCCATCTTTATATGAGCTTAAATTTGAAATATCTCTATATCTCCTTTTCCATGTGCTTTATATATGTAATCTTTTCTTTTTCCCGTAGACTCTTTTTGCACCGATCAAGTGGTGCCAGGATATTTTTGATAGCTATTGTGCACTTTCACGATGAATTCAGTTTTCCTGTGATGCTCCACGATCCTCTTGAGCTATGCAACAATTTTGGTTTTACCGATTTTTCCGGAATTGCCAAACATCCAATCGGCCTAAGTTCTCTAATTTATTATTTACGCACAACTTGAGGACAAGTTGCAATCTAAGTGTGGGGAGAGGATGGTTTATATGTATCTATGAGTCGTTTGCTCAATTTCATTATATTTCTATGAAAAGTGCTTAATTTTAAAATTTTTGTTTTGTCCCGAGTGAGCATTGCATGTCTTTGTTCGATGTTTATAATCATTGATGTTGTATTCTGCATATTTAGTAAATTTAGATGTCTCACCCGACACTATTTTTCACGTGCCATGGTAAATGATGAGCTATGTTTTAAAGCCATGCCCATTTGATTAGAGATTTTTGATGATTATCGCATGATTCTTTGCTCCCATACAAATTTTGAAAATTTTAATAGTTTGTATTTAGAGTTAGAGTATGACATACTGTGAATATCTGAAGGTTTGAATGTGATAAGTGAAACGTAACTATAGTGCTTTTAAAAAGTAGTTAATAAATGAAGTTGTTTTAAATAGTTAATTGTGTGTGTCGATAGCTAGTCGATGATTGGGGTGAGGTAGGGTATACCACGTATGTCCTATTCCACTATGATGACTAAAAGCTCACGACAGTCAGGAAAAGCTGCCTTATGATTTGAGTAGGTGGGATTAGCGGGAAATGTCCTATTCTACTATGAGGGCAATAGCTCATTCTGATGTGCGTTTAAGTGAAATAATTAAATCAACTTATGAGAATAGTGCTATGAATTAAATGAAAGACTTAGTTATCGTATACCTTATCCCCAGTATAAACTGAAAGATATGTTGTAGGGATTATCCTCTAAGTATGTCGGAAATGTTTTGAATACTCCCTATTATTATTTTTCGGGGTTTGTATGTTTTGAGAGGTGCATGTTATAATCGTTTCTATATTTCTAATTTCAATGGGATGTTGGCTAGTTTTGCTTGAATCAATTTCAAGTGTGGAGTTAGTGGAAGTTTATTATGGCTATGCACACACTCACGTGGGTGAATTTCTAAGTTATTAAATATGTTTTATATTTGCATAGATGTTTATTTGTCTCGAGCTTGATTTTTTTGTTTTGCTCGGGGACGAGCAAAAGTTTAAGTGTGGGGGGGTGTTGTTGAGGGTCAATTTGTAGTGTTTTTAAGGGTATATTTTACATCAAATTTCCCATATATAGATGTTTTTCATAGAAATCGAGCTTATAATCGATTAATTGAGTAAATGGTGTTTATAATAGGTTAAATTGCAAAACGTAGCGATTTATGTGTTTAAATCATGATTTTATATTATTTTAGGATTGCATATCATGTAATTTGCATTGTAGTATATTTTCATGTAGTTGCACCTAGCCTCTTTGTTGTGTAATGTTCCATGTATATGTATTCCATCTTTATATGAGCTTAAATTTGAAATATCTCTATATCTCCTTTTCCATGTGCTTTATATATGTAATCTTTTCTTTTTCCCGTAGACTCTTTTTGCCTTGATCAAGTCTCAGGAGGATTTTTGATAGCTATTGTGCACTTTCACGATGAATTCAGTTTACTGTGATGCTCCACGATCCTCTTGAGCTATCACGGCAATTTTGGTTTTACCGATTTTTCGGAATTGCCAAAGCATCCAATCACTAAGTTCTCTAATTTATTATTTACGCAAAACTTGAGGACAAGTTGCAATCTAAGTGTGGGGGAGGGGATAGATGATTTATGTATCTACTTTCATTTGCTCATATTAGTTATAATTTTCTATGAAAAGTGCTTAATTTTCAAATTTTTTTGTTAAGTCCCGAGTAGACAAAGGCATATCTTTGCGCTTGAGTTTATATCATTTTTGCTATATTCTGTATATTTAGTAATTTTAGTTGTTTCACCCGACACTCTTTTTCACATGCCATAGTAAATGATGAGCTAAATGTTGAAAGCCTACCCCATTTTAGTTGGAGATTTTTGATGATTATAGCATGTTTCTTTGCTTATGTACAATTCTTGAAAAGTTTAGTAGTTTGTATTCTAGGATTGAAGTATGACATACTGTGAATATCTGTAAGTTTGAATGTGATAAGTGAAACGTGATTAAGTCTTTGCAATAGTAATAAATTGTTTACTTGAGGTGTTATGCTCAATGGTCTGTGTTACTAGAAAATAATCTTTACCACTGCCAGCCAGAAATCTCTAAATGATTAAATGTGTGTGTCGGAAGCTGGTTTATGATTTGAGTGAGGTAGGTCATACCACGAATGTCCTATTCCACTATGATGACTAAAAGCTCACGACAGTTAGAAAAAGCTGCCTTATGATTGGAGTAATGTAGGGTATATCTCGAATATCCTATTCTGCTATGAGGGCAATAGCTCATTCTGATGTGTGTTTAAGTGAAATAATTAAATCAACTTATGAGAATAGTGATATGAATTAAACGAAAGACTTAGTTATCGTTGATTTTATCCCCAGTATAAACTGAAAGATATGTTGTAGGGACTATCCTCTAAGTATGTCGGAAATATTTTAAATACTCCTTATTATTGTTTTTCGAATATGTATGTTTTGTGAGGTGCATGTTATAATCGTTTTTATATTTCTATTTTAAATGGGATGTTGGCTAGTTTTGCTTGAATCAATTTCAAGTGTGGATTTAGTGGAAATTTATTATGGCTATGCACACACTCACTTGGGTGAACCTCTAAACTACTTGAATATGTTTTATATTTTCATAAGTGTTTATTTGTCTCGAGCTATGATTATGTTTTGTTTTGCTCGGGACGAGCAAAAGCTAAGTGTGGGGGAGTTGTTAAGGGTGATTTTATACGTTTTATAAGGATATATTTTATATCAATTTCCCCAATATTCTTATGTTTTTCATAGAAATCGAGCTTTATATTGAATTATTGAGTAAATGGTGTTTTCAATAGTTAAATTGCAAAATGTAACGAATTATGTGCTTAAATTGTGATTTTATATTATTTTGGAATATCGTTACGCTTTGGTATGTTTTTCCTACATTGTAGATACACATTGTTGATGGAAAGGATGATTTTAAAGAGATGAATTCGAGTGGAAAATCCCGAAATATACTCGTAATACGACGGGCTAATCAAAAAGGCATTTTCTGAAGAAGAGTCCTTAATGAAAGTTGTAGAGTTTTCCGAGAGCTTTTTTATGACATTCGGATCATAATTTTTGGAGGTCTACAACTCAAGATATGAATTTTAGAAGTTTTATTCCAATAAATATGTAATCGAAGAGCGCCGCAATCTCATTAACCGACTTAAGCAGCCGACCTAAACCTCTATATAAACAGCCGCATGATCAACCCTAATTCATACAAAATATTCAGCGGCAACTTCACAGCAGCAGCAGCTTTCTGGGAGGCTCCAAGGCCGGTCACCCGAGCCTTGTGCTCGGGTGATCCGGGGTTAGATTAGATGTAGTTTTCTTCCGTTTTCGATTCATGGATTCAATCATGTACCAAACTACGTGAGTTTATTTATTTAATTTATTCAGTCCTTATTCGTTTTTATGATCTTTAATTTATTTTGTATCTTTCTGTGATTATGATGCTTTTATGTGAATTAGATCGAAGGATATGTTTACTAATTGATATGTTTACAACATACGGAAGTTGCGTAGACTAGATCACCATAGAAAGATAGGATTTTTAATCATTAATGATGACAAGTTAATTGGTTAATTATCTAGGTTGTTAGGTTCTAAAATACGAGAGTTAACCTGAATCTACACCTTCGTTTTGTATGGAATATTGATCTCAACATTCGGAAGAGGAGAGATCGATAATTGAATTCACTAAGGAATTAAGGATTCATAGCTTGAGAAATAGATTCACTAAGGAATTAGGGATTTGTATCTCGTGTAAAGGTGAAACCACAATTTGAATTGAAATCATGAGATGAAATAGGATTGAAATCACTTGGTTTGTGCACTGTTTGATCCCATGTATCTTTAGTTTAGTTTAGGTTGTGTTATTTTATTTCGTAGGTTAGCTTTATTTTAATTGCTTTTTCGTTTATTTTATTTGTTCTTTCGTTTATTCATTTTTCCTAAGTAACAATCGAAAGGAATTAGTGAAATTAGATTCAACATCCCAATTCCCTGTGGATCGACCCTGTACTTACCCTACTATGCTATCAACTACCCGATATTTGGTCGGTTAGGAGTTAGTTTGCATGTTAAGTATAGGTATATAAATTTTCTTTTGTTTTTATGATGCAAAATCCTAACCGCCAAAGATCTTTGTCGGAATTGCCATAAATACCCCATATGTGGACCCCAGCTCCAGCCGTTATCCACCAGACGAAATTTAGCTCCAAACTGACTTTCCCAGAAAACTTACTTATAATCAGCAAACTCAAATGCAGAACTCAGTTTCCACAAAACTCAGTTTTCTCCAAAACTCAGTTTTCTCAGCTTTTCCAAAACTCAGTTTTACTTCACAAAACTCAGTTTCAGTTTTCGTATTACTTCTACCAGTTTTAGAGATCAAGTCACAAAACTAACAAATCTCCACCTTGACTTGAATTCTCATTCAACGTCACCAGATTGCATAATTCATATGTACTTGTACCAGATGCATCGTCAATGCCAGGATGTACTTGAACTAGACTTCTCCACAGAATCCACTTAGCTGACCTGCCCTCAACCAAGTTTCCAGGAAATGGATTATAAGCTTTGAATGTTAAGCAAGTCCAGCCACAACTAAAACTTGCTTTGTGGAACTAGTTTAGTAAACATATCAGCAGGATTTTCTTTGGTGCTGATCTTCTTTACTACAATCCTCTTCTCATTTCTCATAAAATGATATCTCACATCAATATGCTTGGTTCTCTCATGATGAACCTGATCCTTAGCTAGACAAATTGCACTCAAACTGTCACAATAAATCTTAGCTTGATCCTGATGTAGCCCAAAATCACTGACTAGACCCTTCAACCAGATTGCTTCCTTGGTTGCTTCAGTAAGAGCCATATACTCTGCCTCAGTTGTTGAAAAAGCTACTGTTGCTTGCAGAGTTGCTTTCCAGCTGACAGCTGAATTCCCTAATGTGAAAACATAACCAGTCATTAATTTTCTACTGTCCACATCACCTGTATAGTCATCATCACAGTATCCTGTGACCAGACTCTGAGTATCACCTCCATAAATGAGACCAACATCAGTTGTACCCCTAAGGTATCTGAACATTCTTTTCATAGCTTTCCAGTGTTCCTTTCCAGGTTGAGCCATAACCCTGCTGGCAACACTGACTGCCTGAGCTAGATCAGGCCTAGTGCACACCATGGCATACATCAGACTACCAGCTGCACAAGCATAGGGAACTTTTGACATATATTCCTTCTCCTCGGCTGACTGTGAAACATAAACTGACAAATGAACATTTTATGCCATAGGAGTATCTATTGGCTTTGAAGCAGACATACCATACTTGGCCAAAATCTTCTGTATATAGCCCTACTGAGATAAAAACAGTTTCTTCTTACTTCTATCTCTCCAGATCTCCATCCCCAAGATTTTCTTGGTTACACCCAAATCTTTCATTTCACATTCAGCACTAAGAAGGTCTTTCAAATTCTGAATATCAGACTTCTTTCTTGTAGCTATCAACATATCATCCACATACAAAACAAGATAGATGTATGATCCATCTTCTAGCTGAGTATTGTAGACACAACAATCATAAGGACTTCTGATATAACCCAGTTGGATCATGTAACTGTCAAACCTTTTATACCACTATTTAGGAGCCTGCTTCAACCCATAAAAGGACTTTTTCAGCTTACAAACAAATCCTTCTTTACACGGAACTTGAAATCCCTCAGACAGAGTCATGTATATCTCTGTGTCTACCTCGCCATGTAGAAAAGCTGTCTTCACATCTAACTGCTCAAGTTCAAGATCTTGATGTGCCACCAATGCTAGTAATACTCTAATTGAATTATGTCTGACTACTGGTGAGAATATCTCATCAAAGTCCACCCCTTCTTTTTGACTGAACCCTCTAGCAACCAAACGTGCCTTATACTTGACTCCTTCGGCCTTAGTCATTCCTTTCTTTTTCTTGAAGACCTATTTGCATGTAATAACTCTCCTATCAGCTGGATGTTTAACAAGATCCCAAGTCTGATTCTTCAGTAATGAACACATTTCATCTCTCATGGCAACAAGCCATTGAGATGACTCAGAACATGTCACTGCTTCCCTGTAAGTATAAGGTTCAAAACCATCCACCTCTTCTGCAACTTGAAGTGCATATCCAGTCAAATCTTCAAACCTATACCTTCTAGGAGGTATCCCAACATTGGATCTTCTAGCTCTGCTGACAGCTATACTTTACTGACCATTATTAGTTTGGCGCTTTCGGTGACCCATGTTCAACCGGCGGCTTGGATTGATTACGGTTTGATAACGATCGATGAAAATCGACTTTGTTGGTGAGTGTTGGTGACTCCACCAAGCTCCACCTTATCATCGGTTTTTCGGTTTGACATTAGTTTGATTTGATAATCCTCCCATCGATGATGGCCGAGCATAGAATTTTCATCAAAAACTGTATCTCTGCTGAGAATGACTCTGTTTTTTGCTGATGACCAAATTCTATAACCCTTAACTCCATCATCATACCCCACAAACACTCATTTCTTGTCTCTTGGTTCCAGTTTCCTTTCACTGACATGATAGTAAACTGTGCTTTCAAATACCCTTAGAACTGAGTAATCAGCAGGCTTTCCTGACCACATTTCAACTGGTGTCTTGAAACTGATCCCTATGTGAGGACTTTTATCGATTAAGTAACAAGCTGTGCTTACAACTTCAGCCCAAAATCTTCTTCACAAACTAGCATGAGAGAGCCTGCATCTTGCCCCATCCATAAGAGTTTGATTCATTCTTTCAGCTACACCATTTTGCTGAGGTGTATTCCTTATAGTGTGATGTCGAAAAATACCCTCTGTTTTACAAAATGTATGAAACTCAGTCCAGCAGAATTCCAGACCATTATCTATACGAAGCCTCTTGATCTTCTTTCCCAATTGATTTTCAACTAGAGCATTCTACAACTTGAAGTTATTAAATTCTTCACTTTTGTGTTTAATCAGCACCACCCAAGTCATCCTTGAATAGTCATCTATGAATGACACAAAATATCTATGACCACCCAATGACTCCATCTATGATGGCCCCCAACAATCACAATGAATGTAACCAAGTTATGACTTTGAGTTGTGGATTCCTTTTGAGAACTTGCCCCTATGAAGCTTCCCAAATACACAATGCTCACAAAAGTCCAGATTCTTGACCTTAAATCACCCAAGAAGATCTTTCTGAGAAAGAATCTGCATCCCCTTTTCACCCATGTGACCCAGTCTCATGTGCCATAGTTTTGTCAGCTTTGAGTGATGAACTTCAGCAGATGCTATAGCAGCAGACCCAGACACAACTGATCCTTACAAAATATACAAGGTTCCCCTTTTGACTCCCCTAAGAACTGAAACTGAGATTTTGTAGACACTCAGTTTTCCACCTTCACCCTTAAAACTGAATCCCTTGCTTTCTAAAAGACTGAGAGATACCAAGTTCTTGGTCATCTGTGGAACATATCTAACTTCACTCAACATACAGAATTTACCATCCTCTGTCCTCAACTGAACTGAGCCAATTCCAACTATCTTGCAGACCTTGCTGTTTGCCACATAGCTATATGACCACCATCTATATGTTGATTACTTGAGAACCACTCTCTGTGTGGACAAATATGATAAGATTCTCCAGAGTCCAGAATCCACACATCAGCATGATGTGCTGATTCTCCAGCTACTAGAACCATGTCCTCCTCTGAATCAAACTCGGCTGCAACAGCTGCTGTTCCAGAACTGTTCTCCTTCCGCTTCTTTTTCTTTGGATAGTTGGACTTCCAATGTCCCTGCTCCTTACATTTATTGCAAACATATGTGGATTTAGGACCTTTGGACCCTGTCTTCTTGGATTTCTTTTTCTTTCCAGGCATCACGCCCTTGCTTTTTTTCCACCATCTGCTTTGCTAACTACTAGTCTAGTCCAACAAATTGACTGTTATCGCTTGGTGCCTTATGTCTCAGCTCCCTAGCATGTAAAGCTGACCTTACATCTTCCAATGCAACTGTATCCTTCCCAACTATGAAAGATTGCACAAAGTTCTCATAAGAAGCTGGTAGTGATACCAACAAAATCAGAGCAATATTTTCATCCTCAATCTTCATATCAATATTCTTGAGATTAAGTTATATTGTGTTCAACTGATCAAGATGATCTCTCAGCTGAGCCCCCTCATGCATCCTTAGGCTAAACAGCCACTGCTTTAGCGGGAACTTGTTGGTCAATGACTTAGTCATATACAGTGTTTCAAGCTTTGACCATAAATTAGCAGCGGTGTCTTCCTCAGCAACTTTCATGATAACATCATCATATAAGCACAACATGATGGTGGAATGTGCTTTCTCTTCCAGACTGGCGTAATCTGCTGCACTGGCATCTCATTTACCGGATAAAGGAGTCCACAATCCTTATTGTTTTAACATGGCCTGCATCTTGATTTGCCACAGACTAAAACTGGTATCAGAGACAGGTTCAAGATTTAGAGAGATTTGTAGGTTGAACGGAGTTGATCTTCACCAAGACCGGTGACCGGTGACCGGTGACCGGTGCTAGGATTTTGTGATCAAAGGTCTATTCTTTAGCAAGAAAGATGTCAGCAGTTGTTAGGAACATTTTATTATGTTTTGATGATGGCCATACTAGCTGTTATAACAAGCCTGAAATAAGTTAGAATTCTATGTATAAGTCTTTACTTAGAGTCTGACATGTTGTATAAGTTGAGTCAGACAAGTATTGTACTAGTTGGTAGGACGGCAAAGTGAAAACAGACATTCGGTAGAGTGAAGCCCGACCAAGCACCAGCGAGAGATCTGAGAGAAGGGCTTATGATCGACTTATAACCAAGGAAGTCTGTGATGACCTTGGATAAGTCTAAGTTATGTTTCAAGTGATAAAACTCAATATTCCAATATGGTGTACACTGATCCCACCCAAATCAAGGATCAGTGAAGTATAAAGATTCTCCTGAAACTAAAGCAAAGAAGAAAAGCAATTGAATCGGCTAAGTACATCGATTAGCCGCAAAGAGAAAACAAACGGCGAAGAAAGAACTAACGGCTAAGTCGGAAGGCTCACTCCACCGTTCTACTGACGGTGAAGAGACACTACAAGATCGAATTAATATACATTGAAGATTCAATGAGATCATGCATTAAATGCACAATCATTGAAGGATCAATCAAGGACGGATTTTCTGCTATACATTTGAAAGAAGAATCCGATCACTGAAATCAAGGAGAATACAATTAAGGGGGAATCAAGGATAAAATCAAGGATTATTCCCTCATTAATATAGCCAACGGACGGAATTTCAAAATCAAGGCTATTCAAGGCTATAAATAGAAGGCATTGACAGAAAAAGAAAAGAAGATTGAAAAAGAAAGAAAAGCAGAAACTCTGTCAATTAGAAAAGCCTTCTCTCTGAACTTACAAGGATACATCTAGTGATCAACTCAAACATCAGAACTACAAAGTCATATTCAGAATTGAGATTGATCAAGCAAGTGCGTGAATCACATTCACATCAAACTGAAGCAACTGAATCAGAGGCAATCTGAGAAGGAGTTGAAACTGTGATAGCTGTTGAAGGATTTTGATCTCAAGGAGCGACAAAGGAAGACTGAATCACCAAGTCATTGCAGATCAAGGAGTGATAGTCTTGTAGATTGTGAAGCTTGGGAAGCCAAGGACAATCACACTGTTGTATCTGTGAAAACAATAGTGAATTCCTCCGATCATCACAGGAGAAGAGTGGATTAAGGGATTACACCACCCTGAACCACTATAAGCCTTGTGTCAATTTAATTTCGCCATTTTATTTTACAGCACTTATTTAATTTGCCTACATCATAACACATATATGTGATTGTCTAAACTGATTTGAAAACAACATAGTAAGAAGGGACTTATCCGCTGCCCAAAAGCTTTTAAAACACAAGAAAAGTTTTTGAAACTCCACTATAGTCATTCACCCCCCCCCCCTCTGACTATAGTTTCACCCTTCTTTGGGACCAACAATTGGTATCGGAGCGGTGTTCCTAGTATCGAGAACACATTGAGATCTAATTTACAGTAACAAGGAGATCACATATTTTCAAAGTAGTTTTCAAATCGAAGTTTTTCATTCTTTGCCATTTTTTCTTCAAATTGCACTTTGATGGATTCCTCAAACTTCTTGTCAAAAGTACACATTTTCAATGTTAATAATTTTGATGAATATAAAATAAGAATGTTATCTCATCTTGCAAAGAACTCATGAGGAGATCTTTGGATGTAATCAATGATGGCCCAATCATGATCACTCTTGTGGTAGGCACGAGGCGAGATCAAGAAAGGAGATAGACAAACCCAAGAAAGATTGGACAAAAGATGACAGGAGAAGAGCAAACCTAGACTTTGTAGCAAAAGATATGATCTTAAAGACTCTGAAGCGACAACATGTTCATGAGAATCAAAGGCGCAAAAGCGACAAAGGAGATGTGGGACAAACTATCATTGATAAATGAAGGATCAAGAAGCGATAAAAGAAAACAAATTATACATTGCAAAAGCAGAAATTTGAGAACTTTAAAATGAAGACTGGTGAATCCATTGATCAAATGGACAATGATTCTCAAGCATCATCGATGAAGCGCAGTGACTTGGACACACATATCCACAAAAAGAAGTATGCTTGAAGATCACGAGAGGACTACGAAAGATGGAAGATCATAACATCGATGTCGGAGGAACAACAAATCTTGCAAAGCGACGACACTCGTGCGATGTCCCAATTGAAAGCTCATGAATTCGAATGAGCGGTGAAGATGGTGGTCGGCGAGACACACAAAATTACTGCATTAGCATTGCACCCAACAAAGTAACTTTGCCAAATGCATCAAACAAAGAGACACAAGAACTAAAAAGCAGGTAGCTTTATTAGTTAAACATTTTGTGAGTTTAAAAAAGAAGCCATTCAAGGAAATTCTACATCAAACAAAAGTCAAGCTCTAATGAGAGACATGAAGAAGAAAGATGATGAATCTGGATGCTTCAACTGCAATAAGAGAGAGTCACTTCAAGGCTGATTGTCCTGAAGAAAATGACAAAGATGATGAAAAGAAGAAATTCAAAGCATCTGAAAAGAGAAAGGGCAAGAAGGCACTTAAGGCAGAATCCAGTAGTGAAAAGCATGAAGAATCATCTGATAATGACTCAGATGATAGTGATGAAGAAGACAGCTCAGAAAATGAAAAGGCATGCCTATGCCTCATGACCAAAGAATTGGATGAAGACAAAAGTGATAGTTCGGATAATCGAGGAAACAAGCCTATGTTTAATGGCTAAAGAATCGAGATGAAAGCGAGGTAACATCTAGTTCTGTTCTTCATCTAATGCATTCACATCTAACTTTGCACAATCCTCTAGTCTACCGTTAGATACAATGAGACCTAGTCCAAAATCTCATGACTAAATTTGATGAAATTGAAAAGAATCATGAAATTCGGAAAAGGAATGCAAGGATCTAAGAAAAGAGAATAAGAGGTTAAAGAAAGAAGCTGGATAAAACAAAGTGAATTAACTAGTAAGGAGACCTACTTAAATGATCAACAAAAAGCGGATGACCATACATACATTACCATGAATCGATTAAGAAGAACTCCTCACCGATAAAGGTAATCATTGCACCACTAAAAGCACCGACATACAAACCTTCAAAAGGTTTGGATCAGATCTGGTCTTGGCTATAATGATCGAGGATGAATGTAGGGATAATAGTCAACACAATTCTAAATTGAGGACCACTAATGGACCAAAATTTAGAAAGGATGAACCATGTCTCCAACAGATCATCTGTTCAGTGAAGTCAAAACCCCTTTGTAGTGAAGCAGCCAGACTAAATCCTCATTCCAATCATACAAAAACAACGACCATCCGAAAGGTAAAGCGGACTTTTTCCCTCGAGAGGATGATTGGAATGTCACACCTCCAAAATACAAGAGAAACCATTCCACAAAATGCATCATGTGATTAAGAAAAATCAATCTAGCTATGTTCTAGACACATGAAGCAAGAAAGGTTTCTATTGCATATTGGAAAGTGAAGAAGGATATAAATGCACCCAAAGGTGGAAAAAGTATCGAGAATACCTTCAGTAGAAATACTAGAAGCTATTACGCCTTGCCTTATACATATGAAGTTGATGACTTCAATTATCCAAAAAGAAGACCTTTTGGATACATACTTGGTATGGGAGGCATGATTTGCTAACAAATATGGACCCAAAGCAGTGTTGGGTACCCAAACTTAATTAATCTGTTTTGTAGGATGTCCGGTACATAGGCGGTGGATGTTCGGACACATGACAGAAACAAGAAATGGATCAGCGATTTTAAAGCTTTTGATGGACCCAAAGTCACATTTGGAGGAAAAGAAAACCCTGGCAAGATTAAGGGGAAGGCACAATACTCAAAAACAATCTAAAGATTCAAAATGTGGCATATGTCAAGGGACTTAACTTCAATCGATGAGCATCAGTCAATTCGTGACAAAGGCTACAATGTGCACTTCAACAAAGAAGGATGCAAAGTGATTCACGAGTCAAACAAACACAGTGGTTCTTGCGAGGTAGAAGACAAGACAACATGTATGTGGTGGGTGGAGAACGACCAAAGCGAGAAACATGTCTACTTGTCAAGAATAAACAATCAACAAAATTTGGATTTGGCACAGAAGATTAAATCACTGAATTTCAAGACCATCAACAAACTATCAAGGAGCAAGTTAGTTGAAGGCTGCTTGAGAGATCTCATTCAAGAAAGAGAGTCTATGTGATGCTTGTCGAGAAAGGAAAACAAATAAAAAGCTCATTCAAATCAAAGCCTCATCAATCTACAACAAGAGTTCTACATCTCTGCACATGGACTGTTTGGACCGATCACTCCGAGTAAGTGTAAGTGGTAAGAAATATACTCTTGTAGTGGTGGATGACTTCTCAAAATACACTGGACCATCTTCATGAACAAGAAGAAAGAAACACTCAAGAAGCTACCGGACTTCTTTGAGAAGACTCGAGAATGAAAAAGAGCTAAAAATTATCAAAATCGGATCGAGATAGAGGCCTTTGAATTTCTAAATGAAATTATCAGAACCTATTGTGAAGAAAATGGAGTACTACATCAACTATCTGCAGCAGGAACACCACAACAAAATGGTGTAGCAGAAAGAAGAAACATAACTCTCAAAGAAGCGATCGAACAATGATTCTTTGAAGCATGCTTGCCAAAGAGATTTTTGGGTGCAAGCGACAAACACTGACATGCCATACACAAAGCAGATCAATCATCAACAAACATCATGGAAAAACTCCATATGAATTATGGAATGGTAGAAAACCCAATATCTCATATTTTCATATGTTTGGATCAAAATGCTTTGTCTTGAACAGGAATCATCTGCATACCTTTGATGAGAAAGGTGATGAAGCAATCTTCATGGGATACTCGGACACCAAAGACAAAGCATTGAGTACTAAATAAAAGAACATTGGTGATTGAATAATCAATACATGTGGTTTTGATGAACCATATACAAATGGTGAAGATCTTCAAGACCAAGAGAGAAAGGCTGCACAGAGGCAAATCTATACAAGTGCAACCATACCGGCTACTATCTGAATCATCTTTTTGAAAATCAAGAGGAGCCACATATCAATACAACAGAGAAGCACTGAAATTGAAGTTCATGCTCGGCATGAAGGTATGGAAGCACCAAGTGAAGATCAACTTCAACCAGACCTAAATTGGCTTAGAGACCATCACGAAGAACAAGTCATTGGAGATATTCACACGAGTCGAACAAGAAGACAAGCTGGAGCACATGCTAACTTGCTTTCTATCACAAGTGGAACCCAAGACCATAGATGATGCAATCCAAGATGCAGATTGGATCACGACCATGCAAGAAGAACTAAATGAATTTGAAAGAAATGAAAGTGCAGGAACTTGTTGACAGACTGAAATGGCCAACATCATTGGTGCAAAATGGGTATTCAGGAACAAGATGGATGAGCAAGGCTGTTGTCGAGAAACAAAGCAAGGCTAGTTGCAAAAGGATATTCCCAAAGTGAAGGAATAGATTATGATGAAACCTTTGCTCCAGTAGCAATATTGGAAGCAATAAGACTTTTCTAGCATTTCTTTGCACACAAAGACTTCAAAGTCTATCAAATGGATGTCAAAAGTGCATTCTAAGCGGACTTTTGGAAGAAGAAGTTTATGTAGAACAACCTCTGGATTTCAAATCAAAGGAAAAGAAGACAAAGTATACAAACTCAAGAAGGCCCTCTATGGCCTCAAGCAGGCACCTAGAGCTGGTATGAAACTCTTGTCACAATTTACGATCAAGAATGGATTCAACAAAGGAACTATAGACAAGACTCTATTTAAACTAGAGGAAGGGGCAAGCACATTGCTAGTGCAAATCTATGTTGATGACATAATCTTTGGATCAGAAGATGAAAAGTTGTGTGAGAAATTTGCAAACCTAATGAAGAGCAAATTTAGGATGAGCATGATGGGAGAATTAAACTACTTCCTTGGCCTTCAAGTAAAGCAAATGAAGGATGGCATTTTCATTAGTCAAGCAAAATATACAAGAGATTTGATACACAAGTATGGGATGGACACAAGTGGCACAGCAGACACACCAATGTGTGCCAGAGTCATACTTGGAAAAGATGAAGGAGGAAAAGATGTTGATCAGAAAATGTATAGAGGAATTATTGGATCATTATTATACTTAACTGCAAGCAGACCCGATATTGCATTTGCAGTAGGAGTGTGTGCTAGATTTCAAGCTCAACCAAAAGAATCACATCTTCTAGCAGCTAAAAGGATAATCAAATACTTGAAACACACCATCAATGTTGGCATTTGGTACCCAAAAGATGGAGGATTTACAACGATATCATATTCGGGACTCGACTATCTTTGGATGCAAAATAGATAGAAAAAGCACCTCTGGAACATGCCAAATGCTAGGAACCGGACTAGTCTCATGGTTCAAACAAAAAGCAAAACTCTATATCTACATCAACGGTGAGCGAGAATATATAGCAGGTAGGTATTTGTTGTGCACAAGTACTGTGGATAAGACAACAGCTAAGGGACTATGGAGTCGAAGAGAAAACAATCCCAATCATGTGTGACAACACAAGTGCAATATCTATTACAGAAAATCCAGTATTGCATTCAAGAACAAAGCACATTGATGTGAGACATCATTTTATCAGAGACCATGTTGAAAAGGGAGATGTCATCCTAAAATACAAATCCACTGAAGACCAACTGGCTAACATCTTCACTAAACCACTCAGTTATGAAAGATTTAGTTTGTTGAGAAGCGAGTTAGGGATGATTGAAATTGACTAAGTATCAACGAAGCGGCTAAAGCGGAGTAATCGGCTAAGTGACTTCATCAATGGTACAACCTTTGCCGTTCACAGGAGATGTAGCGAGGTAAGGCAATCGGTATCCAGCAGAGGTAACTTAAGCGATTGTTAGGAGCAGTTCAATGAAGCATTTCGATGAAGAACTCATTGGACCGGTTAAGTGACCGTGAAGGCACTTCACGAAATAAAGACTTGGACAAATTCAAAGTGTGAACAAAATCAATTCTAAATACACGTGGAGAATAAGGAAATTATGGAGGATTATTCGGTACACACGTGGCGATCACGTTATGATCATGGAGGTAATTATATTATTTTTGAATTATAAATTCCTCGATTCCCGGGCTCTATCATTACTTGCCTCAAACCACCCCCCTCTACGCTCGAATATCACGTTTTCATACACAAAATCACGCCATTATGTCACTAAATCCTTCCATATTCAAACCACGTTCACACTACCCAAATCACACTATATAAATCGGACTTAGAGATTTTGAGAGATCCTTACGCTCTCTTGCAAATTACAACCCTACTCTTGTTTATCTCTATTGCAAACTCAAGTTCATTTTCAAACTCCTCTCCTCTCAAAAATGGCATCATCTTCCTCAATCACTCAAGTGGGTACGAAAAATCGATTGCCATCGGCTCATTCTTCCAAGCGAACACTACACGAAGCGTGTGGAAATGATGAGCATGCCAAAGGTTAGCGGCGAGGTGCGAAAAACTAAAATTATCCACCTTCCTCAATCCTCCAATAAGCGAAGTGTGTTATGAAAGTCGATTTCATTCGGAAATCGCACAATACGTGCTGGGCTCCCTCTTGAAGAAGGTGACAAGTTTGAAGAAGACAAGATTGTTGCATCCATAAATGGCAAAGGCGTGGTGATTACTGACAAAGGTAATCCGAAAACATCTCAAACTTTCAAATAAGGGTCAAGCAAAAGTGACATTGATACCACAGGACTTAGATGAATTACGGGCAATCATTGCCAAAGCGGCAAACCAGGATCCACAAAAGTAAATTGTCTCGAGATACGAGTTGAAGCGACCATTTAATGAGTTTAGTGCCCTAATTGGCAAAACCATTGAAGGAAAGTTGGGAGCAAATCATGCCATGACAGAAATTAGAATGCGGTTAATGGGAATCATCTATAACAAGCTACGATTTAATTGGGCAAAATACTTCTTTTGAGAATTAAAGAGCAAATCCAAGGTGAAGTAAAAGCAAAGCGAAAAAGGGATAAAAGAGGAAAGACAATGAAAGGACAATTGCAGGTGAAAAAGTCATATGGGATACAGTGCACTATCTGTTGCAATGTCTCAAAGTCCCCTCTGTACAACTCCACAATTGCATGAATCCAAAGTCATGTTTACTTATGTCAAACCACAAAAGAAGGCGAGGAGAAGGAAAGAGGAAGAAATCCTCACACAACACCACAAGTCAAAGAAAGAAACAAAGGTCAAAGCGAAGTGCAGAAAAGACAGACTTTGGAAAATTAAGCGATGAAGAAGAAGCGAAGAGGATTACGACAATGAGGAAGCACTGACAAGTAGAAGAAAATGCCAGTGAGGATGAAACGACATCCAAATGAAGAAAACACTGGAGAAGATGAGGAATCTCTAGAAGAAAGTTTGTACAATTGTGCGTAAGCGATATAGATGACCGAATTGCGAGAATATCTTGAATGGAAGGAAGGCGATTCGGACAACAACTTCAGAGACACGGACCACATGCTTCTTGAAGAAGCTTGGTTATTTGATTTTCGGGAATCACAACACTTGTAGGAGTACTTGATGAATCACCACTATGGGAATTGGTTGATGCGACCAAGGCAAAGATGCTCAGGACCTACGGGAGACAGAATGATGACTCAGACGGTGGTGATGATGATGATCATGATGATGATGATAATAATGATCATGATTGTAATGACAATAATGATGGTGATTTAGGTAAAGACAGAGAAGAGGATGCTCTTGCACCAGATGCAATTGATGACACTACTCTTCTCCGTACATTTTTGAAACCATAAGCCTCCGGCAAGTATTCAACTCCAGCAAAGACAGTCACTCAACCGCTGTCTGTCAATGTTCCAGCTAACAGCACAAACATTGTGGACACTGGTTCAGCTGCTGCCACTCCAGTCAAGACTACCCCCGGCATAGAGATAGGGGGAACAGCAGCTCAAGCCACACCAGTATACTCATCTACCCAAATACTTGAAGATCTAGATGTAAATGCAGATGTCACTCAACATCAAGACAAGGGCGACAAGCAGGTCGAGAACCGGTGAAACAAGGCACAAACTCTCTCATTTGTTTCTTGGCATTACAAATGAAACTTTTGAGAAAGCGCGGACTTCTTTGGTGAAGAATTGGAGAGCGACAAGCAATGTATCTCGGATCCATGACTTGGCGTTTAATGACAAAAGCTCCTCCATTGAAAACAAGTTTCAAGCCATTGCCGAGTACATTGATGCACAAAACATTGTGGTTCAACAACAGGGAAGTCTAATGAAGCGACTTAACATCAATATCACCACTTGATCTTGCAGGCCTCGGGCAACACATTTCCCAAGAAAAGCGAATCACTTTGGCGGTAGCTTTTGGCACTAGACTTAGGAGTGTCAATGAGCAATTGAATGATCATAACAATAGATTCACCTCTATTGAATCAAAACTTGACTCTCTCGATTGGAACGCCAGAGGCCACCAATAGCATCCTACTACTGACAAAGGGATGATCTTTGCCAAAAAGGAGAAAATCTGGATAAGCTGAAGGATCAACTTTCAAACCCCTAATTTCTTTGAAGAACAATTGAGAGCAAGAGCAGAGAAATAAGGATCGAAATGAAGCGAGAAGAGCAACAAAGAAGGATCGAGAGAAGAAAGAGAAAAAGCCACAAAGGAACCCTGCATTGGATTTCCTCATCCTATTCAACGAAGAGATGATGATAGACACAGGTCCGGCAGACAACAAAGGCCTGGATCCACCCGGCCAAAGAGGATCATCGGTCAACACAGATTCAAGACACGGAGGAAACACCACAGAGGCGTGGCGGCTCCAAATATACTAGTGAGCCGCAGAACTTACTGGTCACCAAAGCAAAGCGAGAATATGATGCGGATGTCTTTGGACCATGTAAGAGAATTTTTAGAGTACAGGAAGGACTTTATCCTCACCTCTCACAAGATGAAGCTTGGGGTGATTGGCTAAACTATCAGGATGAAAGGATGAGAACCGATATGGCCAAACTCTACAATGAAGTCAAAAGAGAATTTGCACTTCTCAAACAGACCAACAACAAACCAAGTTCAGCCATACCACTATCGCAAAGGACCGGAAGACTTGCCACCCACAACAAGAAGATTTCAAATACATGGCAAGATTCTTCAATCCCATGGAGAGATTGGAGAAGCAGAGCAGTGGGGTCTCTACAAAGTCTCAAATTTGCAGACTCACACATTCTTGAGGCTAGGAAAGACTTGAAAAATACTTTGGAGAACCTAAGGCCAATGAGACCATGCACGATTTCAATAGACTTTTTGCCAAAAGAGTTTTTCAGGGTGTATCTGAATACGACTTTGGCTTCTTTGGAAGTGGAAGTTTCAGAAATTGATTGGAAAGACATTGAAGAGGTTCAGACTACAAAGTTCAAAAGGTACAAGGCTGAATTAAGCAAAATGTAGTTTGTAATGATTGAATAAATTCTTTGGATCTCATTGCCCTTGATGGATGAATAAAATTGTTGAAATTTTTGTTCTGTTGGTTATTATGAAAATTTTTGTTTACTTATGTTCAGGCTTATGAGGTTTTGGCATCATCAAAAAGGGGAAATTGTTAGGAACATTTTATTATGTTTTGATGATGGCCATACTATTTGTTATAGCAAGCTGAAATAAGTTAGAATTCTCTGTATAAGTCTTTACTTAGAGTCCGGCATGTTGTATAAGTTGAGTCAGACAAGTATTGTACTAGTTGGTAGGACGGCAAAGTGAAAGCAGACATTCGGCGAGTGAAGCCGACCAAGCACCAGCAGAGATCTGAGAGAAGGGCTTATGATCGACTTATAACCAAGGAAGTGCTGTGATGACCTTGGATAAGTCTAAGTTATGTTTCAAGTGATAAAACTCAATATTCCAATATGGTGTACACCGATCCCACCCAAATCAAGGATCGGTGAAGTATAAAGATTCTCACGAAACTAAAGCAAAGAAGAAAAGCATTGAATCGGTGAGTACATCGATTGCCGGCAAAGAGAAAACAAAGCGGCGAAGAAAGAACTAACGGCTAAGTCGGAAGGCTCACTCCACCATTCTACTGACGGTGAAGAGACACTTACAAGATCGAATTAATATACATTGAAGATTCATTGAGATCATGCATTAAATGCACAATCATTGAAGGATCAATCAAGGACGGATTTTACGCTATACATTTGAAAGAAGAATCCGATCATTGAAATTAAGGAGAATACAATTAAGGGGGAATCAAGGATAAAATCAAGGATTATTCCTCATTAATATAGCCAACGGACGGAATTTCAAAATCAAGGCTATTCAAGGCTATAAATAGAAGGCATTGTGAGAAAAGAAAAGAAGATTGAAAAAGAAAGAAAAGCGAAACTCTGTCAATTAGAAAAGCCTTCTCTCCGAACTTACAAGGATACATCTAGTGATCAACTCAAACATCATAACTACAAAGTCATATTGAGGTGAGATTGATCAAGCAAGTGCGTGAATCACATTCACATCAAAGTGAAGCAATCGAATCGAGGAGGCAATCGAGAAGGAGTTGAAAGCTGTGATAGCTATTGAAGGATTTTGATCTCAAGGAGCAAGACAAAAGGAAGATGAATCACTTAAGGTCATTGCGAGTCAAGGAGTGATAGTCTTGTAGATTGTGAAGCTTGGGAAGCCAAGGACAATCACCTTTGTTGTATCTGTGAAAACAATAGTGAATTCCTCCGATCATCACAGGAGAAGAGTGGATTAAGGGATTACACCACCCTGAACCACTATAAGCCTTGTGTCAATTTAATTTACGCAATTTACTTTCTGACACTTATTTAATTTGCCTACATCATAACACATATCTCGTGATTGTCTAAAGCTGATTTGAAAACAACATAGTAAGAAGGGACTTATCCATTTGCCCAAAAGCTTTTAAAACACAAGAAAAGTTTTGAAACTCCACTATAGTCATTCACCCCCCCTCGACTATAGTTTCACCCTTCTTTGGGACCAACATCGATTAACGTAAAGATTGAAGATTTGTTAGTTTTGTGACTTGATCTCTAAAACTGGTAGAACTAATATGAAAACTGAAACTGAGTTTTGTGAAGTAAAACTGAGTTTTGGGAAAAGCTGAGAAAACTGAGTTTTGGTGGAAACTGAGTTTGATGAGTACTACATCTGAGTTTGCTGATTACAAGTGATTTTTCTGGAAAACTCAGTTTGGAGCTGAGTTTCGTCTGGTGGATAACAGCTGGAGCTGGGGTCCACATCTGGGGTATTTATGCCAATTACGACAAAGATCTTTGGCGGTTAGGGTTTGGGATTTGTGCCTATAAATACCGAAGTTGTAATCAATGCAAAGTGTGTCTTTTCAAAGTGTTATTCACACACTTGTGAAAACCTTGTAATTATATGCATAATAAAATATGTCATTTTCTGTCCGTGAATTAGTCGGCACAACGCCGGAAACCACGTTAAATCACCGTGTTCTCTTTGTTTCTGTGTTTTATCAATTTCTGCCTTATTTTTTCGTTAGATTGCATCTGTTTTATCTTTCTTCAAGTACAAAGTTTCTCGTATGTGTTTCAACAATACAGACTATAGTATTAGTAATCAAACCCACTCCCCTACTTAAAGGAAGATAACAATCATACAAGCAGGCTAGTTGGCAATTACCGACTTACGTAATTAACCAAGTAAACCCAAACGACGAATCATTGAACTTTTATCATACATTTCTCCAGCTTTTAACCGAAATCGGTCATGTATATAACCATTTGCTTAATTCATCGAAAACAAAATCGTGTCGACTTTATGGAAGACATTTCTCTGTTCTATTAAGAAGAAAATTAATGGAGCAAAAAAGAAAGTCTCTGTATGTATGTTTTTGATGATAAGGTCTTGAATGATGGGAATCCTTTATCGATTGATAAGAACGTGTGGCCTTCCAGAAAAAAAAATTACTATGTCTAACTATAAATTAGTTCTCTGTTGTAACAGAGTTGGAAAATTATGTGTGTATTATTCACAATTGAGTTTGACAGTATATATACTGTGGGTACAATGAATCGAGTCGAGCCTATCTATATTAATGTAAATACAGTATAATAAAGAATATATACACTCTAAATATATACACTCTAATACCACCCCTCAAGTTGGACGAGGGAGGAGACCCAACTTGTCATGTTGATGAAGAAAATCTGCTTTAGAGAGAGACTTCATAAGACAGTCGGCCAATTGATCACGGGCATTGACATAAGCAATACGTAACGTGCCACGCTGGACTTGATCGCAAATAAAATGATAATCAATGGCGACGTGTTTCATACGGGAATGAAAAACGGGATTCAAGCAGAACTGAGTGGTGCCAAGGTTGTCACAATAGATTACCGGTGGCCCGACGGAGGAAACATGAAGGTCACGAAGAAGAAAGGTAATCCAATTAAGCTCTGCTGTAGCAGCAGCCACAGCCCGGTACTCGGCTTCAGTGGTAGAGCGCGCAATAGTGGATTGTTTCTTTGAGCTCCACGTAATAGCATTTTTACCAAAATAAATTATATGTGCACTTGTGGAGGCATAGTCGTCCTTGTCCCCACCCCAATCAGCATCTGAAAAGGCATGTAATAACGGGGGGGAATCATGATAAAATTGAAGGCCATATTTAATCGTACCCGCAAGATAGCGAAGCAAGCGCTTGACATGAGTCCAGTGAACATCAGTAGGTGAGTGCATAAACTGAGACAACTTGTTGACCGCAAAGACAATATCGGGACGAGTGTAAGTGAGATACTGGAGACTATCAACAACTATACGATATGTGGAAGGATCATCCTAAGGGGTGCCAGCGTTGGCCTTTAAACCAGATATGTCAGCAGGAAGGGGGGTAGCCGTGGAATTGGCATCGAGCAAATTCAATTTTTGAAGGAGTTCAGTGATATACCTCGTCTGAGACAACAATAAGCCAGCCGGATTATGAGTAACCTCAATCCCAAGAAAATACGACAACTGGCCAAGATCTTCAGTGCAAACCGTAAGCCGAGGCGGGTAATGAAAGTTTCTAAAGCAGGCGAGTCATTACCAGTGATAATAAGGTCGTCAACGTACACCAAGACATAGATGATCAGACCAGTATGATGATAAACAAATAAGGACGTATCGGCCTGATAATTTTTGAAGTTGCATGCTGTCAAAAAACTCTTAAGCTCATCATACCAAGCCCGAGGGGCTTGCTTAAGTCCATAAATTGCCTTATGTAACCTGCAAACATGAGTAGGACAAGAGGAATCAACAAAACCAGCAGGTTGATCCAAATAGACTGCTTCCTTTAAGTGTCCCTGCAAAAACGCATTATTAATATCCAATTGGCAGAGAGACCACCCTTGCGTTAAAGCAAGTGTAAGAACAAGGCGAATAGTGGCCGGTTTGACAACCGGACTGAAAGTCTCATAATAATCAACGCCGGGGCGCTGTGCAAACCCCTTGGCCACTAAACGAGCTTTATAGCGATCGATGGATCCATCATGCTTGCGCTTTGATCGAAAAATCCATTTAGTGCCAATAATGTTTAGACTAGAATCATAAGGAACAAGATCCCAGGTTTTATTTCACATCAAAGCGTCATATTCCTCTTGCATTGCATTTCTCCATTGAGGCACTTTTAAAACTTGAGCAACGGATGCAGTTTCGGAGTCAGCGGATGGGGTGAGTTGAGTATGAAGATTCAACTTTTGTATGTGTTTATGAATGTTATTCTGAGACCGGGTACGCATATGATGGGGAGGTGGAGGGGGAGGTGGATTGGGAGGTGGGGAGGCCGAAGGTAGGGAAGGTGGTGGGGAAGCCGGGGGAGTAGTAGAAGGTGGGTTGGGAGTGGTGGGGAGGGAGGGCGGAGTAGGAAGCCAGTCCGAGACAACTGGAGGGGTGTAAGAGGAGGTGGACATGGTGGTGGAGGAGAGGGAGGGGAAGACAGATTCGACAAACTTGACATGCCGAGAGACGTAGAGACGGGAGGCAACGGGACCGAAGCAGTAATATGCATGCTGGTTGAGAGCATACCCGAGAAAGATGCGAGGTTTGGATCGGGATTGTAGTTTTTGACTCGTGTATGGGCGAAGCCACGGATAGCAAAGACATCCAAAGACACGGAGTTTCTGATAGTTGGGGCAGTGTGAAAGATGGATTCGTAAGGGGAACACATGTTGAGGACAGGAGTGGGCATACGGTTTATAAGGTAGACAGCAGTGGCGAACGCATAGGGCCATAAATCATCTGGCAGAGAGGCATTAGTCAAAAGAGCAAGACCAGTTTCAACTATATGCATATGGCGTCGTTCTGATATCCCATTGTGTTCAGGGGTGTGAGGGGGTGTGGTGTAAAAGGCGAATCCATTTATGGCTAAGTAATCACGCATACCAGTAAATTCACCACCATTATCGGAATAAAGTATTTTAATGGGGTGGCCAAAGAATTTTTCAACGAGGGCACGAAAGCGAGTAAAAACGCCAAACACATCAGACTTACGAGTAAGCGGGTAAAACCATATATAACGAGTAAAATGATCCACTAAAATAAGATAGTACTTGTAGCCATCAGTAGATAAAACTGGGGAGGTCCAAAGATCAGTAAACACTACCTCAAGTGGACGAGAAGAGGATAAAGTAAAAATAGTAAAAGGCAGCTTCTGGCTTTTATTTTCTAAGCAAGCATTATAATGAGAAAAGGCTGAAGGAGACGCCTCTAAAGCATACTGACTAACAATTTTATTAAAAATAACAGAAGCTGGATGGCCCAAGCGATGATGCCAGACGGACGTGCTGGCTTTATTTGATGCAAAAGCTAGAAGAGGCTGAGACGGCCACTCATACAGGCCATTCTTGACTGGACCACGGAGAAGAGCGGTCTTCGTCGGGATATCCTTCACAAGAAATTCATCATGTAAGAATTCAACAGATAAATTATGCGATTTACAAAGCTGGGAAATAGATAGTAAATTGCGGGACATATTAGACACACATAGCACACCATTTAAATTAAGGGACTTTGACAAAGATAAGGGAATAGAAGTGGAACCCGTATGCGTGATGTTTATACCATTCCCGTCACCGACCATAACATCATCTGTGCCCAAGTAAGAAGTGTGAAGGGAGAGAGTTTGCAAATCATTGGTGATGTGAGTATTGGTACCGCTATCCAGAAGCCACGGGTGCGTAGGTGAGGTTGCATCATATGGGTTTGTATCATAGGGGGCCACATCGGGTGAGTTTTCCACATGTGCTTGAGGTCTAGGTGGATAGGCATTGCGGGTTTGAGGGGGGAGTTGGCCAAGTAGTTGTTGTAAAGTTGGACAAAGTTTGGCTGAGTGCCCCATAGCTTGGAAATACTGGCATCTTCCACCATAGGGGCGGGGTGGTTGCTGAGGGTTGTTAGGATTGAAGATGGGCGGTTGGTAGGGGGCTTGGAAGGGAGGCCGTGGATAAGAAGTTTGATATGGGGGCTGAGGGAAAGTGGTTCGGTAGGAGGGACGCTGTGGGGAGGGGTGCGGGAATGGGTAGTTAGCCGATGACTGGGGCTGTGGGTACGAGTAAGGTCTACCGGAATTGGGAGGGCGCCATTGAGCGGAGGAGCCACGGTGGTAATTTGCCGCATGGGCAGAATGAGGACCAAATGGCGAGGGCTGTGAGGACGGGGAGACCTTAAAATTCAAGAGCTTTTCATGGAGTTCCTCAAACGAAATAGGAGTTCCCCGAGCTTGGATCGCTCTTGCAAGGTCCTTATATTCATCTTCAATATTTTAAAAAATTAGTTCAACAAGTTCATCACTATCAATCGGTTTATCAATGAGGGCTAATTCATCGGCTTTTTTTATGGCATACATGTAATCAGAGACCGATTGCGTTCCTCTTTTGATCGATTTGAGAGATTCGCGAACACTACTGACGCGACCACGGGATACTTTGGCGTAGGTGTTCTTGAGAATGTCCCAAGCATCGTTCGAGGTATTGGCATGACGAAGAAAAACAGCAACTTGGGGGGTACAAGAGGCTATAAGCATGTGAAGAATTAACCTGTCTTGCCGCATCCACTGTTCATATTCGGGGTTGGGTTTGGTGGTGGTGGTTGCGGCTCCGTCACCACGAATCATCTTGGATGGGGCAGCGGTGGTGCCATCAACGTATCCGATTAAACCATAACCAATGAGGAGGGATTCAATTTGGAGTTGCCATATGCTATAATTGGTGCCATCAAGCTTGATGGGGGTTTGAGTAGCGGAATTAAAAACAGTGGGTGTAAATCCAGCCATTAAAAGGAGTGGGAGGGGGACTGCTACGATGGAGGGGGAAACGATGCAGTAAGAACAGCCTATCGGCGGGAAAAGGAAAAAAAAAAAAAAAGGATACTCACTAGGAGAGGGGAGAGGGTTGTCGCCTATGCAGGGAAAAAAAAGAGGATATAAGAAGAGAATAAAATAAAAGAGAAATAAATACCAGGGGAGAAGGGGGAGGGCTGTCGGCGTTAATGGAGGATGAAGCTGGCGGCGTTACAGGAGAGGGGAGGAGGAGGGTGGCGCCGATGGAGAGGGAGCAATGCAGTAGAAACTACTGGGGCTCTGATACCATAACAGAGTTGGAAAATTATGTGTGTATTATTCACATTTGAGTTTGACAGTATATATACTGTGGGTACAATGAATCGAGTCGAGCCTATCTATATTAATGTAAATACAGTATAATAAAGAATATATACACTCTAAATATATACACTCTAATATGTTGAACTCTTGGTCCGTCATTGTTCTTTTCCTATTTAGTTTCCAAAAGAAAATAAACAAGAATTATGTTTCCAAAAGAATGTTATCCACATGCTACAGATGATAAATTGAACAAACAAGCTAACAGGTAAGTCTCGTGAGCTAAGAAGCAGGATTGATGTTCAACAACATTTAAATGTCTTCAAACAAGGCCATGGTGGGATTTACTTACTACCAGACTCCAAAATTCATCACTAGATACGACGATTAAAAATCGATTTACGATTCCGCAGGGAAAAACGACTCAAATGATGTAATATTCCGATATTCGGGAGATGGCAGACGTGTCAATTTGAGAGAACGAAATATTATATTTATTTCAATTATGGATTTAAAGTTATATATATATATATATATATATATATATATATATATATATATATATATATATATTATATGGTTTTGCCAAGTGTAAGGCCCAGATTAATTTCCGCAAATTGGGAGGGACTATAAATGTCCCCAAGTCCCCAACAAAACCATAGTAAGAAAAAACTTCTGAATTACTATTCCCATTTTAGCAATTATCTCTCCATCTCTAAAAAATAAGAACAATGCCTCGTATGCCAGCAACATACAGACTAAGGGGCAATTCAGTATTTTTAACATATCCACATTGCCCTTTAATACCTCTTTTTGTTTTAGATTATTTATTTAATTTGTTAAAAGATTTTGATATATTTTATGCGAGAATATGTACTGAAAATCATGCAGATGGTGAACCACATCTGCACTGCCTGGTACAACTTAATAAACGGTTGGATACGAGAGACATTAGGTTCTTTGATATCAAAGAACCTAATGGGATACAATCGTATCACCCAAATACCCAGATACCAAAAAGCGATGCGAATGTTGCAGATTACATCGCAAAAGGAAGGGTATTTGAGGAAAGGGGGGTTTTTAAAGATGGAAGAAAAACCCCCAAAAAAAATAGAGATGAGATATGGACAACAATAATAAACGAGTCCACATCCAAAGCTGATTTCCTCTCCAGAGTGCAGGCCGAGCAGCCGTTCATCTGGGCTACTCAATTAAGGAATCTGGAATATGCTGCAAATTCAAAATGGCCAGAAATTCAACCAGAATACCAGCCCAGATGGACAACATTTGTAAACATCCCTCAGGAACTGAAAGACTGGGTGGATCAAAATTTATTTATGGTAAATTATTATAATTTGCAATTGATATTGGGTAACCATATAGATAAGGATGATCTTGCGTGGGCGCATGAACAAACATTAATGGACGTTCACTACAAGAAAAAAGGGTTTTAATGACGGGAATTCTCGTCATTATATCCCTTTTTCTCGTCATTAAAGACTTTTAATGACGGGAAATCCCCCTCATGCCCCCGTCGTAGTCGCCCTTCTAGTTAAAGCATTCAATGACGAGAACCCGCCTCGTCATTAAAGATATCAAAGATTTAATGACGAGATTAGACTCTCATTAAAAATAGTTCTAGTGACGGGTAATTTCCACATTATTATACTATTTGCCTATCATTAGAACTAAATTTGAATATTAGTTTCTACCCGTTAATGACGACTATTCCCGTTATTATAAGGATAATTACCCGTCACTAAACACAATTTATTGACAAAAAATTTCATCATTATAGGGTCATTTACCCCTCATTAATGCACGAACTAATGACAACAAGTTTTCTCATTGTAGGGTCATTTGCCCTCAATAAATCACGAATTTATGACCAAAAATCCCCTCATTATAGGGTTATTAGCCCCACACCAAATCATGCTCTTTGTAAATAACCCACCCTCATCAAACATACCATGAAAGTATCAACAATTATGAAGACATATTAGAATATCAAAACCATTAAATTAAACACACTACAGTTTGTTGCATCAACAAGCCTTAATATATCCAAAATATACACCAAGGTATCCCATATACACATTGAGGTATAGTTGTTTTAAAATATTCAAAAATAAAAGCTACATGTACACGCATAATGGTAGGAATTTCTAATATCGCATCCTCAATGACAAATATCTAACAACCATAATGGCACGTTTGGATTGCGGTAATGGAATGGAATGGAATGCTTTTTTCATTCCATTCCATCAATTTGGTGTGTTTGGCAACAGGAGAATGGAATATGTTTTCATTCCAACGGAATGAAAATGGATGATTTTCATTCCATCCAAAATCCAATGGAATGGTCGGAATGGAATGAAAAAAATAAATCATGCAATAAGAAACGATTCCATTCCACCGTCTACCAAATGCAGTAATGGAATGATATCATTTCATTCCATTGCATTCCATTCCAACAGATTCATTCCATTCCATTACATTCCATCAATCCAAACGAGCCATAAATGTTGATCACCAAAACACTAAGCACCTTCAATTATTGGCGGTTCATGGGAAGCAAGCTACTTGACAGCAAAATTGAACCATCCTAGGATATGATCCATAGCAATCCTTTCACACATCTCCTCAGAATGCATCAAAACCTTTAAAAAACCTGGAAACATATACACGGCAGTAGAACACACACATGTTTAAAGTTTACTCATATTTAGTAAACAAGATATAAGATTCTTATTTCCAGAATTAAAGCACTTACAATCAGAATTTTTTGCGTATAATGTCCATCAAGCTCTGTTTTTTGCACTTATAATCTTATCAATGTCCGTCAAGCTCTGTTTCATCCATCAAGCTCTGCACGAGAGAGAAATCCGGTTATTAGAAAGAAAGAAATTATTTGCATATAATAATGACAGAATTAAACAAAACATATAGCATACTCAAACACACAGTGAAGCAACTTGTCATGAACGATCTTAAGAAAGATGAGCACAAACAGAAGATGTTAAATTATGCTGCGATTTTACATGAGCTAATCTCACCAATATTAGCATAGTAACATAGCAGAATTTAGTACAAAGTTTCAAACTCTTCGATCACGCAGATTGATAATTCCATGCCTTTCTCAATGTTAATTTCTTTGAACCAAACTAAATATGCATCTAAATGTTGAGCTCAAGAGAACATAATAATTTCAACTTTTGAAATGATTCAACTAATTGTACCGGTGTCATAGTTTTGTACTCTGGATCAACAACTAATATCAGCCTAAGAACATCCAGAAGGTAATTTTTATCATCCTAAGAACATCAACAACTAATACCCACCACATCAACAACTAATACCCACTAATATCATCCTACGAACATCAACAACTAATACCCACCACCACTAATATAAACGCTAAGAACAAATGTAATTTTTATGAACCAAATGTGACAAATAAAGAAGCCCCTAGAGTCGAACATAGAAGTTCTTAATTTGAAGAGATGTCATATCACACAACATAGAGCTCACGCTATCCAAGGGTTGTGTAATCTAAACATGCAACTACTCCAACATTATATAAGTAGCCATTTTGATGGACATGTAGTATTAGCATCGTTGTTGTTCATATATATTATATTACCAAATTTATATTTTGTAGAGACATTCTGAAGGGTGTTTGTGTATTTTTTACAATGTACTGCCAAATAAGTCAATTATTTACAAACCTTGAAATAAAAATACATCAGTAATTTTAGACAACATAGCTGTCATTGTTTTATTAACTGTAGCTAACTCGTCCCCTAGTCCAAGAGACAATATCATGATATACTTCAACATAAAAACATCCAATATATCATGATAGCCAAGATCAAAAGGCGAACTTACCAGAATGATGAAGTATTTGTCTTGTACTCTTTAGTATACATTGTCGATCAGAATAGTTTTGGACCATAACCTTCATAAAGCACAAGAAATAATTAATCAGTATGTTGGATTAAAGGTAGTTTCCAAGGTCAATGATTCCATAGAAGGGGATAATATCACAGTGTCTTCATTGCCTCGTTATGAAAAAAGTAGCATATTTATTTTGAACAAATTATTTTTTGCCTTTAGGCGAAATTCATCTGTGGATAGTAAGAGTCTCATTAACAGTAAAAGATTCCTATTAATGATAAGGTTTTCTTTCATCATATCATGCAAAAAGAATCTTTAGACCTGCCTATCTTAAATTTTGAAACAAAAATGATGTCTAGGAAAACGATTCACCATACCAACTATCAAACAACTTAGACAGTTACGTCAAGAAGAAGAGAATTGCACAAAATAGAACATTAGTGAAGGATTTCATACCCGGATAGCAATTATTTTACCTTCTTTCAGTTCTTCAACAAATCTAATTGAAACTCTTCCCGCATATCATGAATTAGAATAGGATTCTTCATTTCTCAGTTCAATGCTTTCTTAGCCCGCACCCCTTTTTGAACCTAATAGAGGACCTTTCAAAATTCAATGGGAGACATGAATTTGTCAATATATAACAACCTTGTGCGATCGAATAATTACATAAAAAAACTACATAAAATCAAATTAATGCTTCAAATATAAACATAAAAAGTTCTGTCATGGTAGATATAGGAAACTTCATGATTTTTTTTTTGAGTTTCCCAACAAGATTTATATGCTGGGGCCACAATGTTTGTTGACTCCCTGTAGAAAATATTCCTGAAGAGACATTTCTCAATAAAATATACTTGTTAAACTAACTCAATTTCAAAAGTTTGTTCACACTAAGCAAATCAGTAACATTCATAGAGACAATGTTGGATTTTTCTTTCACAACAATACATACTAGAAAACCAAAATGATATATACTTCCAATATATCTAATGGTCAGGCTTTTCATGATAAAAAAATCACCTCTCTTTGAGTTTCACCGTCTTTAACATGAGACTCATGTATCTTCTCGGAAGCATCACAAAACCGAATGGAGCGCGAAGGGCAAAATAGATCTAGAGAAAATTCATGCACTCTTGCTCTATTTTATTGTACATTTTAGGCTGCAAACAGAGATGTTAAGCATCAAGATGCGCACACATTCTAAGATAATACCACAGTAAAGATACACATTCAATGAACTCTTCCATTTCTTCAGCATAATAGAAACCACACATTCTACTCAGATTCATTCATAGTAGAAGGGTAATGTAAAACAACAACCAAAATGACACATCAAACATTTACAATATTGATCATAGTGGGACCTAGATCGATCAATATATCATACACTATGATAAATGGTTTAAGAAGTGGTTTGTGTCATTGGTTGTCATTATGGTTGTGGTTGTACTATTAGTAGAAATATCACCTTATATGGATACATACTAAATTTTCCCTTGAATTGAACCAATATGCAGTGTTCTAAAAATCGCATCTAGGCGCCGCCTGGGCGCTAGGCGCACCTCCAGCGTCCCGACTTGGCTCTAGGCGACATGTTCTAGGCGGCTGGGTCTTCTGGGCGCTTCTGGGCGCTTCTGGGCGCCGCCTAGGCGACCTGGGCGCTCTCAAATCGATTAGGTTGCGTTTTTTTTTTCTTTTTCTTAGATATTTGGCATATTACATATATAACTTTTGACATAATTAAAAAATACACTTAACCTAAAAAAAACTCGAAGCAGCATGCCTCCTTTCTAGTCGTTCTTTCTCCCTCTCATTCTCTGTTCTTCCCTCTCACTCCTACTCAAAGCATGATATTGTTGGAGTTGGAGACTTGGGGAATAATGATGATGAGATTGAGGATTGAACTTGAGAGTTGAGACTTGAGAGTATTGACTATTGAGTGTTGAGTTGAGTGTTGAGCATGACATTGATTTCGTACTTTGGGTTTTGGATACTACGTTTCATTGATCTTTTGACACAATTTACAAGTTTTTACTTGATTTTTATGTTTTATGATCATAGGATGTAAAATTTAAATAAGATAAGTATTAATTTTTCAAATTAAAAAAAAAAAAAAAAAAAAAAAAACGCCTGGGCGCCGCCTAGGCGCCCTGGGCGCTAGGCGCCCCTGGAGCGCACCGTCATCGCCTAGCGAGTTTTAGAACACTGCCAATATGCAACCCCATTTAGGTGTGCTGATGTCCTCTTACACATTAACATAGGTTCTGGAACCACATATTATAATAGTCTAGGCATCGATGTTAGTATCACTAATTCCAAGGTGCAAGTTCATATAATGATTCAAATAATGCAACAATGACTATCAAATCAAATGATCAGTATATCTGAATTGCAAAGATCAATCTTACAGAACTAGAATGTTCAACTCAAATAGTACAAGTGTAGATTTGAAAACTCTGAGACAAAGCAAATAGAATAGCTTAAACAAACATACTCAAAAAGTATATAGAGTTATGCCATTCAGAACATGTATCATAATAATCAAGCTAGACAACAGAATTCTGAGTCCTACTCAACTTATCAAATAAGCACAAGCAAGAAAACATTCATTTAAGCAAGGAATAGGCTCAAAGTTTTTATGTAATTAAATTCAAAGCACAGTTCTATATAATGAAACAAGATGATAATTACAAATTAGCTAACACAAAGAACTCAGAAAATAAGCATATACAAACTGCAATGTGAGATGCAAAACATAGTGAACGCATAATTTTACTATTTTAGAGTGGTTCGGTGAATGTGACCTACCTCCACAAATTGTATGTTAGGCAGCCAGTTGGGGGAAATCCCTGTCATACAAATATATTAACTTTAACAAGTAGCAAGTATACTGCCAGAAAAACACGAGTGCCTGAGATCCTTATAACAACAATTAAGCATAAATTAAGATGCAAGTAGCACTACCAACAAGATTTTTGAATTAGTGTAAATACACCGCATGACAGAAATAGAGAGAATGACAAACACACATGCAAGAAGCATATAAAAGAAAGATAGGAAAAGGACATTATACATGAATAAACTCCAACATGAAAGTCAAAGAAGCATTGAACCTTAATAAAAGAACCCCAACATGAAAGTATACATACAAGTTTAATGAACTCTTTGAATAATGAAAGATACTCAACATGGAATCAACAAAGATAAAATATTAAAAGAGTAATGGCAGATGCCTATTAAGCATACTATTTGGTACATGCGATAGTCATTGTTATCACTCGTTGCAAACAGAAAAGAAAGAAATCTTCCAAGTACTTATGTAAACAGAGTAAATTTTCTATTGTTATTACCATATGAAGGTAGTAAAATGAGTTATAAGTAGCATCAGGATAGCCTATGGAAATGTTACCTGTGAATTACGGTGCAGAACATCGTAGGGCTATAATCTGAGTGGGTAAAACAGAATAGGTTAATAAAAAAAAAACAGAATATGTTAAGAGACCAAGACACTGCGAGAACTATAACAATGGGAAAATTATGTATTTTAAGTGCACTACACAATACCTTGAAACATAATGTGTAGTAGGCACATATATATAGCACTTCTAGACACCAACTCCAGATGGTTAGAATGGCTTTTCTAAATCATCCTGAAAACAAAAGGAAGGGATTTGAAAGAAAGTGAACAAAACAAATGAATCCGTTCTCATAAAGATCAAGCAGTGAAACTTACTAGATACTAGAACACAAGAGAGAAATCCATCTTTGTGATGAAAAAAAAAACACTTTCATTACAATACAACAATTAGTGAAATACAATTATACAAACATTGCCAGCCAAATTTTTTTTTTGCCATGCATTATGAAATTAGAAGTTTTTAGGTGAAAGAACCGTACATAATCAATTAAACATAAAAGAAAGAACAAAGAACTTCTCAAGATCTAATGGGCCATCACACATTCACCTGCTACAATAAAAACACATATTAATTCAACGTTAATTCTAAATGGAACCATAAGCACCAAGACTAGAAATAGCATGGAATCACAATGTCATATATATGAGGTTTCAAATCACTGCAACCTAAAAGCAGGATGCTTGATTCATCAAAGAAGATAAATTAAAAGGAAATAATGGACTCCAGTATGGCAAACCTACAAGCGGCTAAAGCCTATTATTAAACTCATCAAGTACTTTCAAAAAAAAACTCATCAAGTAGAACCAAACCTGAACTTACCTAAAATCGTCTCAAATCGAAAGCCCTAACTGAAGTCGCTGAAGGTTGATGAAAGCTTGAAATCAAGACTCCCAGATGAATAAACAGACAATACCGAACGAATATTGGATAATGAGTGAAGAATATGATGGAGGCAATAGAGAGTGACGAAAATGGTGTCGGTGAAGAGTGAAGAACAGAGGGGCGGGGGAGGGTGAAGAACAAAGGGTTATGGTTATCAGCGTGTATTTTCAATGTTCAAAGACGACAGTGGCGGTGGAAAGTAAAGAAAAAGCCGGCGGCTGGGAGTGAAGGATAGAGCGCCGGCGGAGTGTGGAACATAGCAGCGGCAGATGGTGGATAACTAGCGGTTTAGGTTTATCGCCTTATCGTTGTGTTTGAGGCTGAGGGAAAATTATAAATGTAAAAAGTTATTGTCTAAGAAAGAATGGGAAATGGATAGGATAATAGACTATACAATGGTATTCGTAAACAAAAGATAATAAGGGGGAATGTGGGAGAAGGACAAAAATATTTCATCAATTGAGTAGAATGACGAGTTTTTGAAAACTTTTGCGATAAAGACAAAACTATTTATCATTGTCGAAATTCACTTGTGTTCAAATTCATTATTTAAATTCACTGCCAGAAATTCAACATCAAAAATCACTAATTTTCAAAATTCATCATTCGGGATTATTTGATTTTCAGATTCATTTGTCAAAATTCACTATCGAAATTCAATTGATTTGGGATTCACTATGAGATTCATTTGATTTTTGGGATTATTTGTCATTCTTCTCATTATAAAATTATCGCATTGTCTTCTCCTATAAAAAAATATGTAGTTGTCCTGTTGCTTAATAATATTTCAGATTGTGTCCTTATCCCTAATTTCCCAAGATAATAATGGGTAGGCTTTTTAAAAGAAATTTGGGTTTTGATTAAAAATTATATAAATAATGACGGGAATTTTTTTCTCGGACCATTAATGACGGGAAATATGATCAGTAATAACGGGATATGATATTTGGTCATCAACCAACGAAAAAAATTAGGTCCCGTCATTAAAACTACATTATAGTGACCTAATTTCGGCCCGTCATTAAATTCCCGTCATTAAAATCCTTTTTTCTTGTAGTGGTTAATGAACGTTACTATGATATCAGGGATGTGCTACACACTAACCGTTCTTCACCTCCACCTGCAGGACCAGATGAACAAACCGGACCGCCCCCTATCGATGATAATTGAAGGCCCAACTAGAACTGGAAAAACAGCGTGGGCTAGAAGTTTGGGCCGCCATAATTATTTTTGTGGGGGTATAGATTTTTCTTGTTATGATGTACAAGCTTTGTATAATATTGTAGACGACATTCCCTATAATCATTTTTCTTACAAGAAAGAATTGTTAGTGCTTTCAAAAAAAGACTTTCTGATTAACGACAAGTCATGTAAGAAAAAAGAGTACTGTGGGGAATACCATGTATTGTATTATGTAACCCAGATCAAAGTTACAGAATAGCAATAGATAGAGATAATAACAGGTTCTATGAATGGGCAGAAGGAAATGTAATACATTTGGAAATACATGAACCTTTTTATTAAATACAAAAGAATTTGTATTACACCCCATCAAATGATTAACTATAAAAATACATTCTGACAGATATTGTCATTACCGCTAATGTACCTTTCACAGAACTAGCAGCACATAAATACAAAGCATTCTCATGAATGTTATCAATAGTGCTAGTGGTTGCACCACCATATTTAACACATATTTTTTGTTGCAATATTCTTTTACAACTTGCTCTTTCTGACCACCTGAATTAGCTCCTTCCTTTATAAGCCAAAAAACACCCCTTCTTAAAACCCTGAATCTATCAGTCATCTCCTCTTTAATCATAGCGAGAGCGGTTCATCAAAGATAAATGTCGAAAACATCCTGCATCTTCAAATTTTCTGATGATGTAGCTTTAGGTTTTTTATCAACAAGTAAAAACCATATAACATGAAGACCTGTTAATGGCTCACACACCTGAAGATGAACCTTCCCCTTAATATTAATTCCATACAAATTAATATCATGTCCAAGCCTCTGGTCAGAACTAGTCCCTTGATTTATATTATTCAATAGCTTACATTCACCTGTGTTTTCAATTGTAAGTTTGTCATGAATTGTTAACAATCTCCTCTCAGAAAGTCTTTTCTGCCTAAAAAAAGGTTTTTTTTTATAAAAAACAGGTGGCCTCCTAGATGGAGGCCTATAAGAATATCTAGGAGCTGTTCCAAACAGATTCCTCTTTAAACTTGCATACGCATTCCTCCTGGTGCTTGCTAGATACTCCCTCATTTTCCTGTTTGATGTTGACATAACTCAAACTTTGAACATCTACCTCTGCTTTCTGCTTCTTAATAAAATACTTACACTTCTGCATATATATATATATATATATATATTTGAAATATATATATTTATATATAATGGGGACTGTTTTGTAATTTAAGGTTTTATAAGGGTTAGTAGAGAGAATAGTGGGGAGAGATTTTATTTGGGAAAAATAAACCTCCCACTATTAACATAACTTGTCAGAAATTTTGAAAGGAGTTTTCCTACAAGTTTGAGAGAAAAAGAAAAGAGAAAAACTTGTTCTTCAAAGTTCTAAGTCAATTCTTGTCGGATTTCAGTTTCAACAAGAGCAGGAGCATCGTGAGAGAACGAGGATCGTTTTAATACGAAGATCATCAAGTTTCTTCAAGGTATGGAATTCGACTAAAGGGCAGTTATGATCAATGTTTGATGTTTCTAGGTTAATTCGTAGTTCTAGATGTTTAGAAACTTTGATCTTAATTGGTTTATGAATCACTTGTGGATCAAATAGGTTTCTGGTGGGAGTTTGGACAAGTGCAACAGTTTTCCTGCAAGTTCTTGCTGAGTTTTGTGCTTGAAACAATCAAAAGATCTTCCTATTGTGTTAATTCAAGTATCACAAGGATTAGTCATGAGTTTGGAGTTGTTTTGGTGTAAGTTTTCTTGTGTTTTGATGTTAGATCAATGTGCTATGTTGTGGTATGTTGAAGTACCTCTTCTATTGTGGTTTTGCTTTTAATTTCATGAAGAACATGTTTGGAAAAGTTGTGGAATTGAGAGAAGTGGAAAAAGTTAGGTTTAGGGCTTGAGTAGGCAGAATGCGTACGCATTGATGGATCATAGTTGTACAGGATGTTTGCTTCAGGTCGAATGCGTACGCATCCCAGGGAATGCACACGCATTCCTTCTTCGATTTGGTTCATGATGCTTCTTTATCTGAGACAATAATGTACGCATTGTATACAATGTGCACGCATTGGTTGATCGAGATGTAACATGATGTCTTTGGATCGTTGAATGCGCACGCAATCAAATGAATGCGCACACATTGACCATGTTTTGGGGAAAAATGTTGTTCGAAATTTGTGTATTGAGTTTTAAGTGTGAATTCATGATCTAATAACACTAACTAAAGATGAACAAGCCTTGAATAAGTTTTCGATGCGTTTAGTTCCGGCACCGAATGTACTCTTAAAGGTAGTTGAAGTTCGGGTATCGGAAGTGCATGATAGGCTTGTGCATTGGTGGATTAGCATCCTCCAATGTCCGTGGTATGCGTGATAAGATGTTGTGTCACAGATGACTAAGTGAGGTAGTAGAGTTGTTTAGGGTGAGTTTTACCTTGAAAACATAAATGGTTAGTTACCGGTTAATAAATACATAAGTGACTAGTAAAAGATTAAATACCATGCCATTCTTGGTTAGGCACAAGGCTATATCATGACGTGTGGTTGGTCAAGTAATAGTGAATATCTCTACTTGGCCTATAAATGGCTGAATGGTAGAGGAATTATTTGAACGACGCATGCACCTTTATAGGGTTAACCCGTGGCTATCGGTGTGATCCATTGATAGGTTGCAAACGATATCTCGTGGTGGATATACACCATGCGTAGTGCTCTTGGATGCTGGTATAACACAGATAGGTTAAGTTAGAAACGTTTAGTCATGACATGTTGATGAGCATGAAATGAACCCTAGATTGAGCCGGTTCCGTAAAGATAATCTCTTAAACCTAATTAATACTTTATATACTTGTTTAATACAATAGCTTCTATCTTTTACAAAGTACTTTTGTACTTACCTCAAATGCATATTATTTGTGTTTGGGGATGAGAAGATAAACAGGTGGATCAAGACTTTGACGATGATTTCGAGGCCGATCTTTGAGGATGATTTCACAATGCTTTTATTATTCACTTTTAAATTATGCTAGACTATGTTCGAGACTAGTTTGTATGTTATTTTAAAACATGTTGTACCACTTACTTTGGAGCTTCTATAATATAACTTTGTTGTTGTTTCTTTTAAGATTTTCGTACTTTTGTAAGACCGTTGATATTGTTTAAGTGTCTTTCTATCTTTAGTTGTTGTATTTCTATTCTTGTGCGAAAAGAAAATTTTACCCGTGTCTTTTAGATTTTGCTAATTGCTAAACACGATACGACGTAGTAGAGGCTTACTTATATATAATATTGATTTATTTAATATTATATGTGCCAAACGGTCCTTTTCGGATATGGACTCGGTGTGCAGGAACGGGAGTTCTGATTGGTATCGAGAGAGAAGTGTCTTTTAGGCTTCCTTTCTTAAGATAAGTTCCTTTAGATCATTTAGTAACGTACTGGTTTCCTTTGATCATCGGGATGGTGTTCACTAGAACTGGAGCGGGTGCGGAATCTTCATGAATTAGACGTGAGAGTCCAATACCGGTTGTAGGAAATGGCTTTGTTAGGCAGAACCCCTCGCCTCACCTGAGTTTCTCACCACCCCCTCATACAGCGAACCCCACACCGCGTTCTAAATAGGAGCAACATCCACAATGGCATGTGGGAAGTTCAATTCAGTTTACGTTGGTAAGTGATGTTCGGGCAAAGCTTTGTACCACCACCGGTGACCGAAGCTTATCCTCCACAACAACAAACCTTCTACCTCCACCCGCAAGTTCTCAACCTCAACTCGCAATCCCTCCATCACCACGGTTTGACCATAACTATGGCTTTGGATATCCATCTTATGGACTACATCAACCATACCACACTCCACCTCACCATCCAAGGTACCACCATTATCAAAAGTACCACCTATGGCTCAACCTCAATAGCCTTACCCTCCACCTTATCCACTTCAAGTACCACAAGCACCACCTGGTTATCCACCAGATTATCCACCGGTTTACCCTCATGTTTACCCTCCGGTTAGACCTCAAGGTTTTGACCAGGCACCAGTGGATTGCTACACTAGGTTGAAGAGAAACTGTATGCAAGATTTCTATGGGAATGTTGAACCTTTGAGGGCTGAAATGTGGCTGAGGAGCTTTGAAAAAGCGTGTTGGAATGTGAACATATCGGAGACGGATTTGGCACAGTTGGCTGCGGGTTTCTTGTGGAATACAGCGGAGTGTTGGTTTGATGCGATTGAGTGTAGCCGTGGCAAGGTTACTGACTGGAGTGAGTTTAAAGAGCTTTTCTACTATGAGTACTTTCCACCAGAGGTTCAAGCCAATCAAGCAAGTCAGTTTTTGAGGCATAGTCAAGGTAAGCACACCACCGTGTCTCAATACACCAAATGTTTCAACGAGTTGGGAAGGTTTTATCCATAAATTATGAGAGTTGAGGAGAAGAAGATGGCCTTGTACAAGAATGGTTTATCTCGTGAGATACAGGCCGGTATGATGGGAGCTACGCCGAGAAACATGGTTGAGTTGTTGAACAAGGCGATAGAGGTTGAAACCTTCAAGAATAAGCCTTCAATGGTTGTTGGAGTTAAGAGGAGTTTTGGTACAATTCAAGGAAGCAAACGGACAAAGCACCACAACGGAATGAAAGGAAGACAACGGCACTCGTGAAAGCAACTCCATCGGCTAGTGCACCACTTTGTTCAAAGTGTAATAGGAATCATTCTGGTGAGTGCCGGGCAAGTGCAAGTGGCTGTTATCTTTGTGGGGATCCGGGGCATTTTGCAAGGAACTGTCCAGGAAAGGAGAATAAAGGAAGACCGGATAAAGGAAATGGAAGGGGAAGCTCTAGTCGGCCAGTTCGTGTGTTTGCTATGGATGCGGAGTTCGTGGAGCCTGACGACAATGTTATCTCAGGTACTTTTAATTTGTTTATTCTATGTTATGGAAGTATTGTTATAGCATGTTAAATCATGTTATAATTATATTTAAAAAAATGAGTTTACATTTTAGGTACGATAATATTAGATGATTTGGTAGTTACAGCCTTGTTTGATACGGGAGCGTCTAATACTTTAGTGTCAACTAAGATCGCTAAGAAGTTAAATCTACCAATGGAAATTTTAAGGAATTCTAAGGAAATAACTACACCTTTAGGAAAGGTATCTAAAGTAGCTAAGATGATACCTCAAGTTGATGTACGAGTAGGGACCTATCAGTGTAAGCGCGACCTGATAGTGTTGGACTTTTCGGATTTTGACGTAATTCTGGGGATAGATTGGCTATCCAAGAATTTTGTACACTTGGACTATAGAGAAAATAGAGTAAAGTTTAAGGTGCCCGGGAAATCGTCTAAGACCTTTCAAGGGAACGTCTACAAGCCTAGTAAGAAGCGTCATCCTATAATTTCATCCGTTAAGGCTATAAGAGCATGTCAGAAAGGATGTGAAGGATACTTGTTGTATACAATGGATATTGCACAAGTAAAGCCTAAGTTGGAAGAAACTCCAATAGCAAGGGAGTACCCCGAGGTGTTTCCGGAAGAGTTACCGGGAAACATGCCGGATAGGGAAATAGAATTCAAGATCAAGTTGGTACCGGGAGCTGCACCAGTTGCCAAGGCACCTTATAGGATGGCCCCAGCTGAATTGAAAGAGTTGAAGGCTCAACTCAAGGATATTCTTGAAAGGAATATAATTCAACCAAGTACCTCTCCATGGGGAGCTCAAGTTTTTTTTGTCAAGAAGAAGGACGGTAGTATGAGAATGTATATTGACTATAGAGCCTTGAACAATCTCATCATTAAGAATAAGTATCCACTACCAAGGATTGATGATTTGTTCAATCAGTTGCAAGGTAAGAAAGTGTTTTCCTAGATTGATCTTAGGTCGGGTTATCACCAATTGAAGATAAAGGTAGTGAGATATACTTAAGATAAATGTTGTTTAGTACAAGATATGTACATTATGAGTTCTTGGTTATGCCTTTTGGACTCACTAATGCTCCATCAGCGTTCATGGACTTGATGCAGCGTGTTTTCATGCCGTATTTGGATAAATTTGTGATAGTATTCATAGACGATATCCTTATCTACTCAAAGGATGAAAAAGAGCATGCAAAACATTTAAGAATCGTCTTGAAGACGTTAAAAGAGAAACAGATTGATTGCTAAGTTTTCAAGTGTGATTTTTGGTTAAATCAAGTCGCTTTTTTTGGGTCACGTGATTTTTGGGGACGGTATACAAGTTGATCCGGCAAAGACAGAGGCGGTTGAGAAATGGCCAATACCTACCACGGTGTTAGAGGTGAGAAGTTTTTCTGGTTTAGAGTTACTACAGAAATTTGTGCAAGACTTTTCTAAGATAGCTACACCACTCACTCGACTCACCCAAAAGAATGTGAAATTTGATTGGGTGATGAGTGTGAAAGAAATTTTCAAACCTTAAAGGAGAGGTTGACATCAAAGACTAGTTTTGGCGATTCAGAGATCTTTGACAACTATGAGCGTTTACACCGATGCTTCAGGACAAGGTTTGGGTTGTGTGTTGATGCAAGGGGAAAAGTTATCGCCAATGCATCTAGACAACTTAAGGTGCACGAGAAGAACTACCCGACACATGACCTCGAGTTAGCAGTGGTAATGTTTGCCTTAAAGACTTGGAGGCACTACTTGTACGGAGTCAAGGCTAGAATCTTCACAGACCATATGAGTTTAAAGTACTTCTTTACACAAGAAAATCTGAATATGAGGCAAAGAAGATGGTTAGAGTTTGTGAAAGATTATGACTTGGACATTCAGTACCATCCGGGTAAAGCGAATGTAGTTGTAGATGCGTTGAGTAGAAGACCGGGGTCTGCGGTTTCAAGGGTTGAAGTGGCTACAGAACGGCTAGATGGGTTGAGTATCCAGGGTTTTGAGCAGTGTGGAAACCGTCAGTTTGTGGCTCCGTTGTTGGCAAGGTTAGAGTTGATGAACGACATCCGGGGTAAACAAGATGAAGACCCAACGTTGGTTGATTTGAAGCGAGTTGCTATAGAAAAGCCTACAGTCGGTTATGTGCTAGATAAAAATGGGAACCTTTGGTACCAAGAAAGGTTTTGTGTTCCGAACGTTGGAGACTTAAGACAAATGGTCATGGATGAAGCCCACAGGATAGCTTGTGCAGTCCACCCGGGAGCTACTAAGATGTATAAAGATTTTAAGGAGCGCTTTTGGTGGTCTTCAATAAAGTTGGAAATCGCAAAGTTTGTGTCAGAATGCGATACGTGTCAAAAGGTAAAAGTTGAGCATAGAAAACCAGGAGGTATGCTTAAACCATTGGACATCCCTGAGTGGAAGTGGGATAAGATCACCATGGATTTTATCACCGGTTTGAAAAGGTCAAAGAGTGGTCATGATATGATTTGGGTGATTGTTGATAGATTAACAAAATCAGCCCATTTAATACCTACCAAGGTTAATATTGTTAGATGTAGTGCCTGAAAGACAATTTATGTAATTGTTTTTTATGACAGATTTTATTATTCATCTTATTATTTGCTATGTGCTTATAAAGTATACACTACTGCAAACCCTAAGTATAAGTATGTAACCACTTAACTCAGTGTATGGCATGCACGTGAGGATTGAGTTAGTGGTGATATACTTGAACTATTAGTCTGTGGTGAACTTAATCAGAGTTTAGGGTCTCATGATTAAAACACCAATAATGCGCCCAGAACACCTTAGGGTGTGATAGTCTTATCCGAACTGCCGGTAGAAGGTACTAAGTGGGGCATTTATATATGATGGCATTCATATAGGAATGGACCGATTTAATCTGTATTTCTTGATATAATTCCGTAATAAGGAAATCTTATTAAATCATTAGATGATCATATATGGATTGACCTTAATCCTGAGGTGATCACTTGATGCTGCTTGTCTCGGGGTAGTGTTTGATGTGTTAGTTACGGATCACTTTGATATGTGATCCATGTCACTTCTCGTTGGCACTATTCCATGATGAGTGAGTAGTTCCGGTTTTCACGCAGACATGGAATCCATTCCTTCCTCGGGAAGTAGAGAGACAATCCCCTTATTTGTTAAATTTCAAGAAAATGATCGATGGGCCCGGTTCATATTAGACTAATTAGCTACTAGTCGATATGTGAACTAATTGATCACTAGAGGTTAATGGTAAATAAGGATAAGATATTCGAGTCGGGTTCACGGAGACTTCCCACTCATAATGGGATGATCTATGGAGAGGTTAGTCCATATATAGTGATTATATCGGTGGACACTTATTTACTCATGTGGTTGAGTGTAAGTATATATCTATAATTGGTAGAGTTGAGGTTCGGGTTTATGGTGGCGTAATCCCGAATTAATAATTTAAGTATGAATATTCTGTTCAATGAATATTTTACTTAATTATTGAGCTACTGGTTATAGTTCCATGGTCCCTAGTGTGGCTCATGTAATTCGGGTATTTTTCTTCTTATTGGGTCTCATTGATAATTAATTGGGTTTGGTCAATTAATTGATATGTGAAATATTATTTAGTTAAAGCTAAATAATATAATACATGTAAAATACACATTTTCTGTGGGCCTAAAACCCTAGGTGTGGCCCCTCCCATGTCATAAAGTGCAAGAATTGATTTTCTTGTGTGATTAATTATTTACTAGTTAAATAATTAATTAATAAAAGATAATTGATTTGTAATTGATTGATTGATTAATCACAATCTTTTATAAATGAAATTATTTTTTATTGTGATTTCTTTTTAATTATTTATTTAATTAATTAGAAACTTGGAGGCCAATGATTTACTCTCCTATATAAAGAGAGTTCTTCCAAGACATATCAGAAGATTGTTTTTCGACATACACACACAAAAATAGAGAGAAAAAACTTGTTTATTGTCTTTGGTTTCTGGTTGAAGAAAAAATTGTAGTTTTTTCTTGGAAGCATATCAAGGAGGTTCTAGTAACAATAATTGGTGTCCACCAATCACCGTTTGGAGAACAAATTGGAGGATTTTGGCTTCTCTTCCTGCTGTTGGTAAGACATACTAAACCCCCTTGTAGGAATTTAGATCCTTTATTTATGTATTGTAATTTGTAAATCGTGATCCATCCGCTGCGCAAAGAAACTACATCCTTCATGTGGTATCAGAGCAAGGTTCCACGATTTATGAATTATATTCATAGATGAACGATTTAAAAGGACTGGAATTGTATGTAGAAATTTTTATTTCATGCGTGTATAATTTTGGGTGTGATTGGTTGTTGTGGTTGAAGAGATGGATTGGGGATGGCACTTGCTCACCGTTAGATCTATTGTAGTTTTTTCGATTAGTATCGATTAAGCATTGGAATTGTAATTTACATTTTATGCAACTTTATTTCCGAAAAGTTTGTAAATTTTATGTAATAGATCCGGGTTCAAGACCTGAAGATCTTGAAGATGAAGATGATGAATCCCAGGAATATTGGGAGAGAGGGGGCCGGCGGTGATCCTTTTTTTTGGGTAAGGTCGGATATTTTTTAAAATAAAATATATATATATATATATATATATATATATATATATATATATATATATATATATATATATATATATATATATATATATATATATTTTTTTTTTTTTTTTTTGATTATATATATGTTTATATATTAAAAATTAATTGGATCTGCCCCTTCTCTCCTTCGAAGCTCGTGGCTCGTGGTTCGTGTAAAGATCGATTCTTGATGCGGATGAAGATTTGAAGATTGTAGTTTATTTTATTTTATTCCAAGAAAATAGGTTAGATACTAAAGTGCTAAATAAATCCATCTTGATGTTTATTTTCCGCATTAGTATGCATGCTTAGGATATATGTGTAAAACCGGAAAATTGCCATGACATGCATCATATCATGAATTCCACTCCATATGCATATACATGTAGAAATTAATTCGAGGAATTAGTTAGGCATGTATACAAAACGCGATTAGTTATTAATTGTATGATATTAATTAGAAACTAATTAGGGAAACCCAGGATTCCGGGTTTCCTCAATCGTCATGGTTAGGTGATGGATTCTCGGTGAATCCCACCATGCAAAAGCATAGGGAGTAAAATCCTGAAACCTCGACGAGATTGCGTTTTTGTCCGTAGTGTCTACGTGAAAATTTGATGTTAAGGGATTGAACAATTATGGGCGAATATTGTTCGAAAATGGTCAAACCATGGTTGGGTGGTCAATTGAGCCACGGCTCGATTGACTTAACCCTCCACGTGTGGCGTTTGCACGGGGGTCTGGCAAGGCTGAGCTATCCGACGAGCAACTACGGCTCAACGGAGCTCCCATAGCACTGATCCGTCCGACGGCCACATATGTTCCAACGAATAGGTCGGGTGGGCTAGCCCACATAACCGACACCATTCGGACCCATGATTTATTATTCCTTAATGATACATCAAGTCCAAAAATGAAATCAGTAAACCCACCATTTTTTTCAAAATATTGAGTGGGAGCGGGGAAGGCGACAGCCGACCCCACGGCCTCTACTGTTGACACAAGCAACGTGAGAGAATGGTGACGCCTCGTGCCAGCTTGGGACCGGCCTCCCTAAGGAAGGCCTTCACCGCTATCAAAATTCAAGGCTTGGTCTCCGAAAGTATAGGATTTTGGGTACTCGTCGGGTTACTGACCGACCCTAAGGCGGCATACTCACGGTCTACCTAAAAATCTGAAATAGTAGGTCACACTCATTATGTCCATTTTAATCATCGAGAGAGAAAGATCTCAATTTAGTCGTCACCTCATGACCTACCCTAAGGCGGCACTGAGGTGTGAGACAAGATCCTTGGAACGGTAGGATAGACTATACATTTAGTTTATAGTTCCTAAAATTTATTAGTAGTGTATAATTTGAATTTAATTTCTGTCATTTATTTACAGCATCATGTCGTCGCAAATTTATTTACTGTTGAATGATAAGTTGATCGGAACCAATTTCGCTAAGTGGGAAAGTACTTAAACGTTGTGCTCATCTTCGAAAATGTTCAACATGTTCAGACCTCGAACATTCCAAAGACTCACCGCTTGATTCCTCAAAAGCCGACAAAGAAAATTGGGCGAAGTGGTGAGTCGACAACAAGGTGCAGGCATCATGCTAGCCTCGATGTCGGAAATCATTAGGACCAAATGTGAAGGTTTTGCAACTGCAAGAGAAATCATGCAGAGCCTTACCTCCATGTTTTGCGCACCTTCTGATCAAGCCGAGACGGTCGCCGGGATGGTCGTTAACGCCGAAGATGAGGAAGGGTCAGTCGGTGACGGGTCATGTGATAAACATGATCAATTACTTTACTAATGCCGAGACACACGGTTCTAAGTATGATGAAGTGACTCAAGTGAGCATGATTCTCGAATCACTCTCACCTGATTTCCTCCAGTTCAAGACCAATTATGTCATGAACAAGCTTAAGTTTGACTTGACACTATTGATAAACGAGCTGCAAGTGTTCGAGGGAGTCTACTCTAACAGTAGAACCCGAGAAGGGGAAAAGAAGGCCGAAGCCAATGTGGCTGAGGCCAAATCGTCAACCTCTGGAACAAAGGGAAAGTCAAAGGTCAAACCTGTAAAAGAACAGAAATCGAAGCCCATGAAGAAGAAAGGGAAAAAGGCAACTCCTTCCAAACCTATGGGTAAGTGCTTTCACTGTGGAGAAATAAGGCATTGTCGCAAGCATTGCCCGAAATATCTCAAAGAGGTGAAGGAAGGAAAGGGCCAGGCAAACAAGGGGCAGGATAAGACATGTAATTTACTTGTCTTGGAATCCTACAGTGTAGCTAAAGATGTATCAACTTGGATACTGTATTCTGGAGCTACTAACCATGTTTGTTCTTCTTTGCAGATCCTTAGTTCGTATGAGGAGCTAGAGGACGGGGCTCATGAGATGAGAGTTGGCAACAGGGCAGTAGTTTCAGCAAAAGCAGTGGGAGTAGTTCGTTTAATGTTTGGAAATAAAGTCCTTAAATTGGACCAAGTCTTTTATATTCCGCATTTTAGAAGAAATTCAATTTCTATGTCTGTTTTGCAAGAACAATTGTATTCTTTATCTATTGAGTATAATAAGATTGTTATTTCCACAAATGGACGTAACTTGTGTTCTGCAATGTTAGAAAATGGATTGTATGTCATTAAACCAACCGATACTCCATTGCTTACTACTGAAATGTTTAAAGTAGCACATCAAAGTTCTGTTAAAAGGTAGAAAGTTTCTCACGAAGATAAAACATATATTTGGTACCAAAGATAAAACCACTTAACTTCGATTGTATGGCATGCACGTGAGGATTGAGTTAGTGGTGATATACTTGAACTGTTAGTCCGTGGTGAACTTAATCAGAGTTTAGGGTCTCATGATTAAAACACCAATAATGCGCCCAGAACACCTTAGGGTGTGATAGTCTTATCCGGACTGTTGGTGGAATGTACCTAAGTGGGGCATTTATATATGATGGCATTCATATAGGACTGGACCGATTTAATCTATATTTCTTGATATAATTCCGTAATTAGGAAATCTTGTTAAATCATTAGATGATCATATATGGATTGACCTTAATGCTGAGGTGATCACAGGATGCTGCTTGTCTCGGGGTAGTGTTTGATGTGTTAGTTACGGATCACTTTGATATGTGATCCAAGTCACTTCTCGTTGGCACTATTCCCGATGAGTGAGTAGTTCTCATTTTTTCACAGACATGGAATCCATTCCTTCCTGTGGAAGTAGTAGAGACGATCTCCTTATTTGTTAGCCCTAAGAAAATGATCGATGGGCCGGTTCATATTAGACTAATTAGTTACTAGTCGATATGTGAACTAATTGATCACTAGGGGTTAATGGTAAATAAGGATAAGATATTCTGAGTCGGGTTCACGGAGACTTCCCACTCAGAATGGACAGTCTATGGAGGGTTAGTCCGTATGTAGTGATTATATCAGTGGACGCTTATTACTCATAGGGTTGAGTGTAAGTATATATCTATAATTGGTAGAGTTTGATTTCGGGTTTATGGTGGCGTAATCCCGAATTAATAATTTAAGTATGAATATTACGTTCGATGAATATTTTACTTAATTATTGGAGCTACAGGTTATAGGTCCATGGTCCCCAATGTGGCTCCTGTAATTCGGGTATTTTTTTTTGTTATTGGGCCTCAGTGATAATTAATTGGCTAGGCCAATTAATTGATATACGAAATATTATTTAGTTGGACTAAATAATATAATACTGTAAACGACATTTTTCGTGGGCCTAAAACCCTAGGTGTGGCGCCTCCCATGTCATAAAGTGCAAGAATTGATTTTCTTGTGTGATTAATTATTTACTAGTTAAATAATTAATTAATAAAAGATAATTGATTTGTAATTGATTGATTGATTAATCACAATATTTTATAAATGGAATTATCTTTTATTGTGATTTCTTTTTAATTATTTATTTAATTAATTAGAAACTTGGAGGCCAAGGATTTACTCTCCTATATAAAGAGAGTTCTTCCAAGACAAATCAGAAGATTGTTTTTCGACATACACACACAAAAATAGAGAGAAAAACTTGTTTCTTGTCTTGGGTTTCTGGTTGAAGAAAAACTTGTAGTTTCTTCTTGGAAGCATATCAAGGAGATTCTAGTACCAAGAATTGGTGTCCACCAACCACCATTTGGAGAACACATTGGAAGATCTTGGCTTCTCTTCCTGCTATTGGTAAGACATACTAAACCCCCTTGTAGTAATTTAGATCCTTTATTTATGTATTGCATACGCATTCCTCCTGGTGCTTGCTAGATACTCCCTCATTTTCCTGTTTGATGTTGACATAACTCAAACTTTGAACATCTACCTCTGCTTTCTGCTTCTTAATAAAATACTTACACTTCTGCATATATATATATATATATATATATATATATATATATATATATATATATATATTTCGAAATATATATATTTATATATAATGGGGACTGTTTTGTAATTTAAGGTTTTATAAGGGTTAGTAGAGAGAATAGTGGGGAGAGATTTTATTTGGGAAAAATAAACCTCCCACTATTAACATAACTTGTCAGAAATTTTGAAAGGAGTTTTCCTACAAGTTTGAGAGAAAAAGAAAAGAGAAAAACTTGTTCTTCAAAGTTCTAAGTCAATTCTTGTCGGATTTCAGTTTCAACAAGAGCAGGAGCATCGTGAGAGAACGAGGATCGTTTTAATACGAAGATCATCAAGTTTCTTCAAGGTATGGAATTCGACTAAAGGGCAGTTATGATCAATGTTTGATGTTTCTAGGTTAATTCGTAGTTCTAGATGTTTAGAAACTTTGATCTTAATTGGTTTATGAATCACTTGTGGATCAAATAGGTTTCTGGTGGGAGTTTGGACAAGTGCAACAGTTTTCCTGCAAGTTCTTGCTGAGTTTTGTGCTTGAAACAAGTAAAAGATCTTCCTATTGTGTTAATTCAAGTATCACAAGGATTAGTCATGAGTTTGGAGTTGTTTTGGTGTAAGTTTTCTTGTGTTTTGATGTTAGATCAATGTGCTATGTTGTGGTATGTTGAAGTACCTCTTCTATTGTGGTTTTGCTTTTAATTTCATGAAGAACATGTTTGGAAAAGTTGTGGAATTGAGAGAAGTGGAAAAAGTTAGGTTTAGGGCTTGAGTAGGCAGAATGCGTACGCATTGATGGATCATAGTTGTACAGGATGTTTGCTTCAGGTCGAATGCGTACGCATCCCAGGGAATGCACACGCATTCCTTCTTCAGTTTGGTTCATGATGCTTGCTGTACAGACAATGTGTACGCATTGTATACAATGTGCACGCATTGGTTGATCAGGATGTAACATGATGTCTTTGGATCAGTGAATGCGCACGCAATCAAATGAATGCGCACACATTGACCATGTTTTGGGGAAAAATGTTGTTCTGAGCTGTGTATTGAGTTTTAAGTGTGAATTCATGATCTAATAACACTAACTAAAGATGAACAAGCCTTGAATAAGTTTCTGATGCGTTTAGTTCCGGCACCGAATGTACTCTTAAAGGTAGTTGAAGTTCGGGACTGTCGGAAGTGCATGATAGGCTTGTGCATTGGTGGATTAGCATCCTCCAATGTCTGTGTACGTGATAAGATGTTGTGTCTAGATGACTAAGTGAGGTAGTAGAGTTGTTTAGGGTGAGTTTTACCTTGAAAACATAAATGGTTAGTTACCGGTTAATAAATACATAAGTGACTAGTAAAAGATTAAATACCATGCCATTCTTGGTTAGGCACAAGGCTATATCGCGACGTGTGGTTGGTCAGTAATAGTGAATATCTCTACTGGCCTATAAATGGCTGAATGGTAGAGGGAATTCGCTGAACGCATGCACTATAGGGTTAACCCGTGGCTATCAGTGTGATCCATTGATAGGTTGCAAACGATATCTCGTGGTGGATATACACCATGCGTAGTGCTCTTGGATGCTGGTATAACACAGATAGGTTAAGTTAGAAACGTTTAGTCATGACATGTTGATGAGCATGAAATGAACCCTAGATTGAGCCGGTTCCGTAAAGATAATCTCTTAAACCTAATTAATACTTTATATACTTGTTTAATACAATAGCTTCTATCTTTTACAAAGTACTTTTGTACTTACCTCGAATGCATATTATTTGTGTTTGGGGATGAGAAGATAAACAGGTGGATCAAGACTTTGACGATGATTTCGAGGCCGATCTTTGAGGATGATTTCACAATGCTTTTATTATTCACTTTTAAATTATGCTAGACTATGTTCGAGACTAGTTTGTATGTTATTTTAAAACATGTTGTACCCTTACTTTGGAGCTTCTATAATATAACTTTGTTGTTGTTTCTTTTAAGATTTCGTACTTTTGTAAGACCGTTGATATTGTTTAAGTGTCTTTCTATCTTTAGTTGTTGTATTTCTATTCTTGTCTGAAAAGAAAATTTTACCCGTGTCTTTTAGATTTTGCTAATTGCTAAACACGATACGACGTAGTAGAGGCTTACATATAATATTGATTTATTTAATATTATATGTGCCAAACGGTCCTTTTCCGGATATGGACTCGGTGTCTGGGAACGGGGAGTTACAGTTGGTATCAGAGAGAAGTGTCTTTTAGGCTTCCTTTCTTAAGATAAGTTCCTTTAGATCATTTAGTAACGTACTGGTTTCCTTTGATCATCGGGATGGTGTTCACTAGAACTGGAGCGGGTGCGGAATCTTCATGAATTAGACGTGAGAGTCCAATACCGGTTGTAGGAAATGGCTTTGTTAGGCAGAACCCCTCGCCTCACCTGAGTTTCTCACCACCCCCTCATACAGCGAACCCCACACCGCGTTCTAAATAGGAGCAACATCCACAATGGCATGTGGGAAGTTCAATTCAGTTTACGTTGGTAAGTGATGTTCCGGCAGGCTTTGTACCACCACCGGTGACCGAAGCTTATCCTCCACAACAACAAACCTTCTACCCTCCACCCGCAAGTTCTCAACCTCAACCTGCAATCCCTCCATCACCACGGTTTGACCATAACTATGGCTTTGGATATCCATCTTATGGACTACATCAACCATACCACACTCCACCTCACCATCCAAGGTACCACCATTATCAAAAGTACCACCTATGGCTCAACCTCAATAGCCTTACCCTCCACCTTATCCACTTCAAGTACCACAAGCACCACCTGGTTATCCACCAGATTATCCACCGGTTTACCCTCATGTTTACCTTCCGGTTAGACCTCAAGGTTTTGACCAGGCACCAGTGGATTGCTACACTAGGTTGAAGAGAAACTGTATGCAAGATTTCTATGGGAATGTTGAACCTTTGAGGGCTGAAATGTGGCTGAGGAGCTTTGAAAAAGCGTGTTGGAATGTGAACATATCGGAGACGGATTTGGCACAGTTGGCTGCGGGTTTCTTGTGGAATACAGCGGAGTGTTGGTTTGATGCGATTGAGTGTAGCCGTGGCAAGGTTACTGACTGGAGTGAGTTTAAAGAGCTTTTCTACTATGAGTACTTTCCACCAGCGGTTCAAGCCAATCAAGCAAGTCAGTTTTTGAGGCATAGTCAAGGTAAGCACACCACCGTGTCTCAATACACCAAATGTTTCAACGAGTTGGGAAGGTTTTATCCATAAATTATGAGAGTTGAGGAGAAGAAGATGGCCTTGTACAAGAATGGTTTATCTCGTGAGATACAGGCCGGTATGATGGGAGCTACGCCGAGAAACATGGTTGAGTTGTTGAACAAGGCGATAGAGGTTGAAACCTTCAAGAATAAGCCTTCAATGGTTGTTGGAGTTAAGAGGAGTTTTGGTACAATTCAAGGAAGCAACCGGACAGCACCACAACGGAATGAAAGGAAGACAACGGCACCTGTGAAAGCAACTCCATCGGCTAGTGCACCACTTTGTTCAAAGTGTAATAGGAATCATTCTGGTGAGTGCCGGGCAAGTGCAAGTGGCTGTTATCTTTGTGGGGATCCGGGGCATTTTGCAAGGAACTGTCCAGGAAAGGAGAATAAAGTAAGACCGGATAAAGGAAATGGAAGGGGAAGCTCTAGTCGGCCAGTTCGTGTGTTTGCTATGGATGCGGAGTTCGTGGAGCCTGACGACAATGTTATCTCAGGTACTTTTAATTTGTTTATTCTATGTTATGGAAGTATTGTTATAGCATGTTAAATCATGTTATAATTATATTTAAAAAAATGAGTTTACATTTTAGGTACGATAATATTAGATGATTTGGTAGTTACAGCCTTGTTTGATACGGGAGCGTCTAATACTTTAGTGTCAACTAAGATCGCTAAGAAGTTAAATCTACCAATGGAAATTTTAAGGAATTCTAAGGAAATAACTACACCTTTAGGAAAGGTATCTAAAGTAGCTAAGATGATACCTCAAGTTGATGTACGAGTAGGGACCTATCAGTGTAAGCGCGACCTGATAGTGTTGGACTTTTCGGATTTTGACGTAATTCTGGGGATAGATTGGCTATCCAAGAATTTTGTACACTTGGACTATAGAGAAAATAGAGTAAAGTTTAAGGTGCCCGGGAAATCGTCTAAGACCTTTCAAGGGAACGTCTACAAGCCTAGTAAGAAGCGTCATCCTATAATTTCATCCGTTAAGGCTATAAGAGCATGTCAGAAAGGATGTGAAGGATACTTGTTGTATACAATGGATATTGCACAAGTAAAGCCTAAGTTGGAAGAAACTCCAATAGCAAGGGAGTACCCCGAGGTGTTTCCGGAAGAGTTACCGGGAAACATGCCGGATAGGGAAATAGAATTCAAGATCAAGTTGGTACCGGAAGCTGCACCAGTTGCCAAGGCACCTTATAGGATGGCCCCAGCTGAATTGAAAGAGTTGAAGGCTCAACTCAAGGATATTCTTGAAAGGAATATAATTCAACCAAGTACCTCTCCATGGGGAGCTCAAGTTTTTTTTGTCAAGAAGAAGGACGGTAGTATGAGAATGTATATTGACTATAGAGCCTTGAACAATCTCATCATTAAGAATAAGTATCCACTACCAAGGATTGATGATTTGTTCAATCAGTTGCAAGGTAAGAAAGTGTTTTCCTAGATTGATCTTAGGTCGGGTTATCACCAATTGAAGATAAAGGTAGCAGATATACTTAAGACAGTGTTTAGTACAAGATATGTACATTATGAGTTCTTGGTTATGCCTTTTGGACTCACTAATGCTCCATCAGCGTTCATGGACTTGATGCAGCGTGTTTTCATGCCGTATTTGGATAAATTTGTGATAGTATTCATAGACGATATCCTTATCTACTCAAAGGATGAAAAAGAGCATGCAAAACATTTAAGAATCGTCTTGAAGACGTTAAAAGAGAAACAGTTGATTGCTAAGTTTTCAAGTGTGATTTTTGGTTAAATCAAGTCAGTTTTTTGGGTCACGTGATTTTTGGGGACGGTATACAAGTTGATCCGGCAAAGACAGAGGCGGTTGAGAAATGGCCAATACCTACCACAGTGTTAGAGGTGAGAAGTTTTCTGGGTTTAGCAGGTTACTACAGGAAATTTGTGCAAGACTTTTCTAAGATAGCTACACCACTCACTCGACTCACCCAAAAGAATGTGAAATTTGATTGGACTGATGAGTGTGAAAGAAATTTTCAAACCTTAAAGGAGAGGTTGACATCAGCACTAGTTTTGGCAGTTCTAGAGATCTTTGACAACTATGACGTTTACACCGATGCTTCAGGACAAGGTTTGGGTTGTGTGTTGATGCAAGGGGGAAAAGTTATCGCCAATGCATCTAGACAACTTAAGGTGCACGAGAAGAACTACCCGACACATGACCTCGAGTTAGCAGTGGTAATGTTTGCCTTAAAGACTTGGAGGCACTACTTGTACGGAGTCAAGGCTAGAATCTTCACAGACCATATGAGTTTAAAGTACTTCTTTACACAAGAAAATCTGAATATGAGGCAAAGAAGATGGTTAGAGTTTGTGAAAGATTATGACTTGGACATTCAGTACCATCCGGGTAAAGCGAATGTAGTTGTAGATGCGTTGAGTAGAAGACCGGGGTCTGCGGTTTCAAGGGTTGAAGTGGCTACAGAACGGCTAGATGGGTTGAGTATCCGGGGTTTTGAGCAGTGTGGAAACCGTCAGTTTGTGGCTCCGTTGTTGGCAAGGTTAGAGTTGATGAACGACATCCGGGGTAAACAAGATGAAGACCCAACGTTGGTTGATTTGAAGCGAGTTGCTATAGAAAAGCCTACAGTCGGTTATGTGCTAGATAAAAATGGGAACCTTTGGTACCAAGAAAGGTTTTGTGTTCCGAACGTTGGAGACTTAAGACAAATGGTCATGGATGAAGCCCACAGATAGCTTTGTGCATCCACCGGGAGCTACTAAGATGTATAAAGATTTTAAGGAGCGCTTTTGGTGGTCTTCAATAAAGTTGGAAATCGCAAAGTTTGTGTCAGAATGCGATACGTGTCAAAAGGTAAAAGTTGAGCATAGAAAACCAGGAGGTATGCTTAAACCATTGGACATCCCTGAGTGGAAGTGGGATAAGATCACCATGGATTTTATCACCGGTTTGAAAAGGTCAAAGAGTGGTCATGATATGATTTGGGTGATTGTTGATAGATTAACAAAATCAGCCCATTTAATACCTACCAAGGTTAATATTGTTAGATGTAGTGCCTGAAAGACAATTTATGTAATTGTTTTTTATGACAGATTTTATTATTCATCTTATTATTTGCTATGTGCTTATAAAGTATACACTACTGCAAACCCTAAGTATAAGTATGTAACCACTTAACTCAGTGTATGGCATGCACGTGAGGATTGAGTTAGTGGTGATATACTTGAACTATTAGTCTGTGGTGAACTTAATCAGAGTTTAGGGTCTCATGATTAAAACACCAATAATGCGCCCAGAACACCTTAGGGTGTGATAGTCTTATCCGAACTGTCGGTAGAAGGTACCTAAGTGGGGCATTTATATATGATGGCATTCATATAGGACTGGACCGATTTAATCTGTATTTCTTGATATAATTCCGTAATAAGGAAATCTTATTAAATCATTAGATGATCATATATGGATTGACCTTAATCCTGAGGTGATCACTTGATGCTGCTTGTCTCGGGGTAGTGTTTGATGTGTTAGTTACGGATCACTTTGATATGTGATCCATGTCACTTCTCGTTGGCACTATTCCATGATGAGTGAGTAGTTCTGGTTTTCACAGACATGGAATCCATTCCTTCCTGCGGGAAGTAGAGAGACAATCCCCTTATTTGTTAGCCCTAAGAAAATGATCGATGGGCCCAGTTCATATTAGACTAATTAGCTACTAGTCAGATATGTGAACTAATTGATCACTAGAGGGTTAATGGTAAATAAGGATAAGATATTCTGAGTCGGGTTCACGGAGACTTCCCACTCATAATGGACAGTCTATGGAGGGTTAGTCCATATATAGTGATTATATCAGTGGACACTTATTTACTCATAGGGTTGAGTGTAAGTATATATCTATAATTGGTAGAGTTCAGTTTCGGGTTTATGGTGGCGTAATCCCGGAATTAATAATTTAAGTATGAATATTCTGTTCAATGAATATTTTACTTAATTATTGGAGCTACTGGTTATAGTTCCATGGTCCCTAGTGTGGCTCATGTAATTCGGGTATTTTTCTTCTTATTGGGTCTCAGTGATAATTAATTGGCTGGGTCAATTAATTGATATGTGAAATATTATTTAGTTAGGCTAAATAATATAATACACAGAAAATACATTTTCTGTGGGCCTAAAACCCTAGGTGTGGCCCCTCCCATGTCATAAAGTGCAAGAATTGATTTTCTTGTGTGATTAATTATTTACTAGTTAAATAATTAATTAATAAAAGATAATTGATTTGTAATTGATTGATTGATTAATCACAATCTTTTATAAATGAAATTATTTTTTATTGTGATTTCTTTTTAATTATTTATTTAATTAATTAGAAACTTGGAGGCCAATGATTTACTCTCCTATATAAAGAGAGTTCTTCCAAGACATATCAGAAGATTGTTTTTCGACATACACACACAAAAATAGAGAGAAAAACTTGTTTATTGTCTTTGGTTTCTGGTTGAAGAAAAAATTGTAGTTTTTTCTTGGAAGCATATCAAGGAGGTTCTAGTAACAATAATTGGTGTCCACCAATCACCGTTTGGAGAACAAATTGGAGGATTTTGGCTTCTCTTCCTGCTGTTGGTAAGACATACTAAACCCCCTTGTAGGAATTTAGATCCTTTATTTATGTATTGTAATTTGTAAATCGTGATCCATCCGCTGCGCAAAGAAACTACATCCTTCATGTGGTATCAGAGCAAGGTTCCACGATTTATGAATTATATTCATAGATGAACGATTTAAAAGGAGTGGAATTGTATGTAGAAATTTTTATTTCATGCGTGTATAATTTTGGGTGTGATTGGTTGTTGTGGTTGAAGAGATGGATTGGGGATGGCACTTGCTCACCGTTAGATCTATTGTAGTTTTTTCGATTAGTATCGATTAAGCATTGGAATTGTAATTTACATTTTATGCAACTTTATTTCCGAAAAGTTTGTAAATTTTATGTAATAGATCCGGGTTCAAGACCTGAAGATCTTGAAAATGAAGATGATGAATCCCAGGAATATTGGGAGAGAGGGGGCCGGCGGTGATCCTTTTTTTTGGGTAAGGTCGGATATTTTTTTAAAATAAAAAATATATATATATATATATATATATATTTTATTTTTTTATTTTTTGACAGTTATATATATGTTTATATATTAAAAAATTAATTGGATCTGCCCCTTCTCTCCTTCGAAGCTCGTGGCTCGTGGTTCGTGTAAAGATCGATTCTTGATGCGGATGAAGATTTGAAGATTGTAGTTTATTTTATTTTATTCCAAGAAAATAGGTTAGATACGGGGGTGCCAACAGTCCATCTTGATGTTTATTTTCCGCATTAGTATGCATGCTTAGGATATATGTGTAAAACCGGAAAATTGCCATGACATGCATCATATCATGAATTCCACTCCATATGCATATACATGTAGAAATTAATTCGAGGAATTAGTTAGGCATGTATACAACACGCGATTAGTTATTAATTGTATGATATTAATTAGAAACTAATTAGGGAAACCCAGGATTCCGGGTTTTGTCAATCGTCATGGTTAGGTGATGGATTCTCGGTGAATCCCACCATGCAAAAGCATAGGGAGTAAAATCCTGAAACCTCGACGAGATTGCGTTTTTGTCCGTAGTGTCTACGTGAAAATTTGATGTTAAGGGATTGAACAATTATGGGCGAATATTGTTCGAAAATGGTCAAACCATGGTTGGGTGGTCAATTGAGCCACGGCTCGATTGACTTAACCCTCCACGTGTGGCGTTTGCACGGGTGCAGCAAGGTGAGCTATCCGACGAGCAACTACGGCTCAACGGAGCTCCCATAGCACCGATCCGTCCGACGGCCACATATGTTCCAACGACAGGTCGGGTGGGCTAGCCACACATAACCGACACCATTCGGACCCATGATTTATTATTCCTTAATGATACATCAAGTCCAAAATGAAATCGATAAACCCACCATTTTTTCAAAATATTGAGTGGGAGCGGGGAAGCGACAACCGACCCCACGGCCTCTATTGTTGACACAAGCAACGTGAGAGAATGGTGACGCCTCGTGCGGCTTGGGACCGGCCTCCTAAGGAAGGCCTTCACCGCTATCAAAATTCAAGGCTTGGTCTCCGAAAGTATAGGATTTTGGGTACTCGTCGGGTTCTTGACCGACCCTAAGGCGGCATACTCGCGGTCTACCTAAAAAATGAAATAGTAGGTCACACTCATTATGTCCATTTTAATCATCGAGAGAGAAAGATCTCAATTTAGTCGTCACCTCATGACCTACCCTAAGGCGGCACTGAGGTGTGAGACAAGATCCTTGGAACGGTAGGATAGACTATACATTTAGTTTATAGTTCCTAAAATTTATTAGTAGTGTATAATTTGAATTTAATTTCTGTCATTTATTTACAGCATCATGTCGTCGCAAATTTATTTACTGTTGAATGATAAGTTGATCGGAACCAATTTCGCTAAGTGGGAAAGTACTTAAACGTTGTGCTCATCTTCGAAAATGTTCAACATGTTCAGACCTCGAACATTCCAGCACTCACCGCCCAGTCCTCAAAAGCCGACAAAGAAAATTGGCAGAAGTGGACTGAGTCTGACAACAAGGTGCAGGGCATCATGCTAGCCTCGATGTCGGAAATCATTAGGACCAAATGTGAAGGTTTTGCAACTGCAAGAGAAATCATGCAGAGCCTTACCTCCATGTTTTGCGCACCTTCTGATCAAGCCCGAGACGAAGCTGTCAGGATGGCTGTTAACGCGAAGATGAGGAAGGGTCAGTCGGTGACGGGTCATGTGATAAACATGATCAATTACTTTACTAATGCCGAGACACACGGTTCTAAGTATGATGAAGTGACTCAAGTGAGCATGATTCTCGAATCACTCTCACCTGATTTCCTCCAGTTCAAGACCAATTATGTCATGAACAAGCTTAAGTTTGACTTGACACGATTGATAAACGAGCTGCAAGTGTTCGAGGGAGTCTACTCTAACAGTAGAACCCGAGAAGGGGAAAAGAAGGCCGAAGCCAATGTGGCTGAGGCCAAATCGTCAACCTCTGGAACAAAGGGAAAGTCAAAGGTCAAACTCAGAAAAGAAAGTAAATCGAAGCCCATGAAGAAGAAAGGGAAAAGGCAACTCCTTCCAAACCTATGGGTAAGTGCTTTCACCTTTGTGGAGAAATAAGGCATTGTCGCAAGCATTGCCCGGAATATCTCAAAGAGGTGAAGGAAAGGAAAGGGCCAGCAAACAAGGGGCGAGGATAAGACATGTAATTTACTTGTCTTGGAATCCTCTGAGTGTAGCTAAAGATGTATCAACTTGATATCGTATTCGGAGCTACTAACCATGTTTGTTCTTCTTTTGCATCCTTAGTTCAGTATGAGGAGCCAGAGGACGGGGCTCATGAGATGAGAGTTGGCAACAGGCGAGAGTTTCAAGCAAAAGCAAATGGGAGTAGTTCGTTTAATGTTTGGAAATAAAGTCCTTAAATTGGACCAAGTCTTTTATATTCCGCATTTTAGAAGAAATTCAATTTCTATGTCTGTTTTGCAAGAACAATTGTATTCTTTATCTATTGAGTATAATAAGATTGTTATTTCCACAAATGGACGTAACTTGTGTTCTGCAATGTTAGAAAATGGATTGTATGTCATTAAACCAACCGATACTCCATTGCTTACTACTGAAATGTTTAAAGTAGCACATCAAAGTTCTGTTAAAAGGTAGAAAGTTTCTCACGAAGATAAAACATATATTTGGTACCAAAGATAAAACCACTTAACTCAGTGTATGGCATGCACGTGAGGATTGAGTTAGTGGTGATATACTTGAACTGTTAGTCCGTGGTGAACTTAATCAGAGTTTAGGGTCTCATGATTAAAACACCAATAATGCGCCCAGAACACCTTAGGGTGTGATAGTCTTATCCGGACTGTTGGTGGAATGTACCTAAGTGGGGCATTTATATATGATGGCATTCATATAGGACTGGACCGATTTAATCTATATTTCTTGATATAATTCCGTAATCAGGAAATCTTGTTAAATCATTAGATGATCATATATGGATTGACCTTAATGCTGAGGTGATCACAGGATGCTGCTTGTCTCGGGGTAGTGTTTGATGTGTTAGTTACGGATCACTTTGATATGTGATCCAAGTCACTTCTCGTTGGCACTATTCCCTGATGAGTGAGTAGTTCTGTTTTTCACAGACATGGAATCCATTCCTTCCTGTGGGAAGTAGAGAGACAGTCTCCTTATTTGTTAGCCCTAAGAAAATGATCGATGGGCCCAGTTCATATTAGACTAATTAGTTACTAGTCAGATATGTGAACTAATTGATCACTAGGGGGTTAATGGTAAATAAGGATAAGATATTCTGAGTCGGGTTCACGGAGACTTCCCACTCAGAATGGACAGTCTATGGAGGGTTAGTCCGTATGTAGTGATTATATCAGTGGACGCTTATTACTCATAGGGTTGAGTGTAAGTATATATCTATAATTGGTAGAGTTCAGTTTCGGGTTTATGGTGGCGTAATCCCGGAATTAATAATTTAAGTATGAATATTCTGTTCGATGAATATTTTACTTAATTATTGGAGCTACAGGTTATAGGTCCATGGTCCCCAATGTGGCTCCTGTAATTCGGGTATTTTTTTTTGTTATTGGGCCTCAGTGATAATTAATTGGCTAGGCCAATTAATTGATATACGAAATATTATTTAGTTGGACTAAATAATATAATACACAGAAACGACATTTTCTGTGGGCCTAAAACCCTAGGTGTGGCGCCTCCCATGTCATAAAGTGCAAGAATTGATTTTCTTGTGTGATTAATTATTTACTAGTTAAATAATTAATTAATAAAAGATAATTGATTTGTAATTGATTGATTGATTAATCACAATATTTTATAAATGGAATTATCTTTTATTGTGATTTCTTTTTAATTATTTATTTAATTAATTAGAAACTTGGAGGCCAAGGATTTACTCTCCTATATAAAGAGAGTTCTTCCAAGACAAATCAGAAGATTGTTTTTCGACATACACACACAAAAATAGAGAGAAAAACTTGTTTCTTGTCTTGGGTTTCTGGTTGAAGAAAAACTTGTAGTTTCTTCTTGGAAGCATATCAAGGAGGTTCTAGTACCAAGAATTGGTGTCCACCAACCACCATTTGGAGAACACATTGGAAGATCTTGGCTTCTCTTCCTGCTATTGGTAAGACATACTAAACCCCCTTGTAGTAATTTAGATCCTTTATTTATGTATTGTAATTTGTAAATCGTGATCCATCCGCTACGCAAAGAAACTACATCCTTCAAATATGTCATTAAAGAAGATGATTACACTATATTTGGATAATATAGTGAAGCTACTTGGAGTACCTATCTCAATAGTCTCAGATCGGGATAGTCGGTTCATCGGTCAGTTTTGGAAGAGTTTGCAAAATGCTTTGTTTACAACTTTGGATTTGAGTACAGCTTTTCACCCTCAAACAGATGGACAATCGGAAAGAACAACACATACACTTGAAGATATGTTAAGAGCATGTGTTTTGGAAGTAGGTGGATCGTGGGAAGATTACCTACATGTGGCTGAGTTCGCCTACAAGAACAGTTATCATGCAAGTTTGGGTATGCCGTCGTTTGAAGCTTTCTATGGTAGAAGATGTTGGACGCCGCTGTTTTGGGATGAAGTTGGGGAAAAGCAACTCACTTGGCTAGAATTGATTGAGCAAGCTAAGGAAAGGGTTTTGTTGGTGAAGAAGAACTTGAAGGAAGCTCAAGATCGTCAGAAAAGTTGGGCCGATGTTCATAGAAGACCTTTGGTGTTCGACGTTGGCGATAGAGTTTACTTGAGAGCTTCAGTTTGGACAAAAAGGAAAGTTAATCCCTAGGTATGTTGGACCCTTCAAGATCATCGAAAGAGTAGGACCTTTGGCTTACAAGTTAAAGTTACCAGAATCTTTGTCAAGAGTTCACAGTGTGTTTCATGTCTCAATGTTGAAGAAGCGTTTGACAAGGTTGGACGTTGAAGCTGTTGGAAGTAGCTCCCGAAAGACAATTTATGTAATTGTTTTTAGAATTAATAAATGACAGATTTATTCTCATCTTATTACTTGCTTCGTGCTTGTAAGTAATACACTACTGAAAACCCCAAATCGTATCATATGTAGCCATATAACTTAGTGTGTGTCACACATGAGGATTAAGTTTATGGTGATACACTTGAACTGTAAGTCCATGGTTAAGTTAATCAAAGTATGGGGTCTATTGATTAAAGCATCATTAATGCGCCCAAAACACTTTAAGGTGTGACCGTCTTATCCGGACCGTCGACATTGGTTGTCCAAGTGGGGCATTTATATATGATGAGAATCATATAGGACTGGACTGATTTAATCTGTATTTCTCATATAATTTCATGATTGAGAAATCTTATTAAATCACAAGATGATCATATATGGATTAACCTTAATCCGGAAGTGATTACAGACTCCTACTTGTTTCAGGATAAGGTTTTATGTGTTCATTAAGGATCGCTAAGAGGTGTGGTCCGAATCACTTTCACGTTGGCACTATTCTGGAATGAGTGAGAAGTGTGTGTCTCACAGATATGGAATCCATTCCTTCCTGCGGGAAGTAGAAAGACAATCCCCTTATTTATTGATCCTAGAAACTGATCGATCCTGGGAGTTCATATTGGTTATGAACTAATTGATCACTTGTGGGTTAATGGTAAATAAGGATAAGATGCATTGAAGAAGGTTTACGGAAATAATCATACTTTAGTACGGATAGTCTATGGAGGGTTAGTTTATATGAAATGATTATATCAATGGACATTTATCGACTCGACACGACATTTTGAGAATAAGTTATATCTATAATCGATAGAGTTCAGTTTCGGATTTATGATGGTGTAATTCCGGAATTAATGAATTTAGTAGAAATATTATGTTCGATGAATATTTTATTCAATTTATTGTAGCTACTGGTTATAGGTCCATGGTCCCCGGGTTGGCTCCTAACACGCGAGTGTTTTCTCGTTTTATTGAACCTCGAGAATAAATTAAATAGTTGGTCTATTTAATGAATATGCAAATATTATTTATTTGGTAAATAATATGTAAAATAGAAAGGACATTTTCTATTAAAAATGATTAAATAAATGGCGCTACATTCTAATTAATTTAGGAAAAGAAATTTTTCTGGATTATGTCATATGTGTAATTAATTAATTATCTATTTGTTGGATAATTAATGTAAAAATTAAGAGATTAATTTTTTGGGAAGTATCTCTTATTTCGTAGCAAAAATATCTTTTCTTTATGAGAATAGGTTTTTGTGGTGTGAAAAGTATAACTCTCTTGACTAGTTATTTTCCTATATAAAGAGAGTTCCTCCGAGCACAATTTACATCACAACTTGTGCCACTTATACATTAAAATAAGAGAAAAATTAGTTTCTCGTTCTAGTCATTAAAAGAAGAAAAACCTAGGGTTTTTCTTGTGCATATTCGAGGAGGTTCTACGGCGAGGATCGACGTCCACCAGTCGTTGCTAGGAGATACAATCTGGAAGACCACGGCTTCTCCCTTGGTCGATTTTATCGTCTCTCTCCAGTTTGGGTAAATCTACTAACCTTCTTGTAGATATTAATTAGTTATGTTTCATATCATAAATCGCATAAGCTTCCGCTGTGCAAAGATCGAGTGTCTCGATCGGTTCTACTACTCCTAGCATGTGGTAGCAGAGCCGATGTTAAATTTTTATGATATCGAGAGCAAACTTAATTAATTTAGGAGTGGAATTGCATATAAGAATGAATCTTTTATTTTTATTTATGTGATTGAATATTTTGGTTGACGAGATGGATTGAGGTTGGTACTTGTTTATCGTTAAATCTATTGTAAACCCGTTTTTTCGGATATAGGATGTCATGTAATTTATTTTGCGAATTTAATTTTCTATGATTTTATTTAATTCAGCCGCATGGTATTAAATTAAATCGGATCAAGATTCTGAAGAAAAAGAGCAACAGCATAGTGGTGAAGGCACAATACCAATAAGCTGCAGACCTGAGTTCAAATCCCCCTGGCTGTATAATATAATTCAAAAAAAAAGAGGGGGAGCCGGGAATCGAACTCGGGTGGTGATGAAGGAAGAAGAAGCTTCAACCAACTCAGCTGGAAGGGATTTTATTGAAGATTTGGAGCAGAAAATTCAAATACCCGTCGGCGGCTGTAAATAATTTAGGGTTTATTTTTTTAGGCTCGAGTGTCTATTGATTAAACCACCATTAATGCGTCCAAAACACTTTAAGGTGTGACCGTCTTATCCAAACCGTCGACATTGGTTGTCTAAGTGAGGCATTTATATATGATGAGAATCATATAGGACTGGACCGATTTAATTTGTATTTCTCATATAATTCCGTGATTGAGAAATCTTATTAAATCACAATATGGTCATATATGGATTAACCTTAATCCGGAAGTGATTATAGACTCCTACATGTTTCAGGATAGGGTTTGATGTGTTCGTTAAGGATCTCTAAGAAGCGCGGTCCAATCACATTCACGTTGGCACTATTCTGGAATGAGTGAGAAGTGTGTGTCTCGCATATATGGAATCCATTCCTTCTTGCGGGAAGTAGAAAGACAATCCCCTTATTTGTTGATCCTAGAAACTGATCGATCCCGGGAGTTCGTATTGGTTATGAACTAATTGATCACTAGTGGGTTAATGGTAAATAAGGATAAGATGCATTGAAGAAGGTTTACGGAAATAATCCTACTTCAGTATGGATAGTCTATGGAGGGTTAGTTTATATGAAATGATTATATCAATGGACACTTATCGACTCGACACGACGTTTTGAGAATAAGTTATATCTATAATCGATAGAGTTCAGTTTCGGATTTATGGTGACGTAATTCCGGAATTAATGAATTGAGTAGAAATATTATGTTCGATGAATATTTTATTCAATTTATTGTAGCTACTGGTTATAGGTCCATGGTCCCCGGGTTGGCTCCTAACACGCGAGTGTTTTCTCGTTTTATGGAACCTCGAGAATAAATTAAATAGTTGGTCTATTTAATGAATATGCAAATATTATTTATTTGGTAAATAATATGTAAAATAGAAAAGACATTTTCTATTAAAAATGATTAAATAAATGGCGCCACATTGTAATTAATTTTGGAAATTTTTTTTTCTGGATTATGTCACATGTGCAATTAATTAATCATCTATTTGTTGGATAATGGACGGAAAAATTAAGAGATTGATTTTTTGGGAATTATCTCTTATTTTGTAGCAAAAATATATTTTCCTTATGGGAATACGTTTTTGTGGTGTGAAAAGGATAACTCTCTTGAGTAGTTATTTTCCTATATAAAGAGAGTTCCTCCTCGCACAATTTACAACACAATTTGTGCAACTTATACATTAAAAGAAGAGAAAAATTAGTTTCTCATTCTAGTCATTAAGAGAAGAAAAACCTAGGGTTTTTCTTGTGCATATTCGAGGAGGTTCTACGGTGAGGATCGACGTCCACCAGTCATTGCTAGGAGATACAATCCGGAAGTCCACGGCTTCTCCCTTGGTCGATTTTATCGTCTCTCTCCGTTTGGGTAAATCTACTAACCTTCTTGTTGAGATTAATTAGTTATGTTTCATATCGTAACTCGCATAAGCGTTGTGCTAAGATCGAGTGTCTCGATCGGTGCTACTACTCCTAGCAGAAGCTACGGTTGATCCGGAAATCCTTCAAGATAATCTCGCCTACGATGAGAAACCTATTAAGATCTTGGATAGGATCAAAAGACGGATGATCCCTTTGGTGTTGGTACAATGGAGGAACCATTCACCAAATGAAACGACTTGGGAAATGGAAGATGATATGATCACCGAGTTCCCAGACTTCATGGACTTACCAGGTATGTTCAAGTTTCGAGGACGAAACTCCTCTTAAGGGGGGAGGAATGTAATATTCCGATTCTCGGGAAAGGAAAGACGTGTCAATTTGTGAGAACAAAATATTATATTTATTTCTTTTATGGATTTAAAGTTTTATAAATATATATATATATATATATATATATATATATATATATATATATATATATATATATATATATATATATATATATATATATAATGGGGACTGTTTTGTAATTTAAGGTTTTATAAGGGTTAGTGGAGAGAATAGTGGGGAGAGGTTTTATTTGGGAAAAATAAACCTCCCACTATTAGCATAACTTGTCAGAAATTTTGAAAGGAGTTTGCCTGCAAGTTTGAGAGAAAAAGAAAAGAGCAAAACTTGTTCTTCAAAGTTCTAAGTCAATTCTTGTCAGATTTCAGATTCAACAAGAGAATGAGCATCGTGAGAGAACGAGGATCATTTTAATACGAAGATCATCAAGTTTCTTCAAGGTATGGATTTCGATTAAAGGGCAGTTATGATAAATGTGTTGGTCCTTGAAAAGGCTTTAGTTAAGTTTAGAGGGGGGGGGTGAATAAACTTAACACTTAAAACTTTGGAGTTAACAAATTGCAACTTCAAACTTCTCTGCGATACTTGAAGAGTCTCTTTGAGACCTCAAAGAGCCTGGCCGATAAATGATGAGTCATCGACGATTCGCTTGCTGAATTTGTGCAAATGGAATAATATCAAAATTAAGCCTTGTTACTTGTTGTTAAATATGTTACTAAGTATTAGATACTCAGAGTAGTGTATATGTGTGATTTGATTTGCTAGATTCAAAGAGTTGATATGAATAATGACTAAGTGCGAAAGTAAATGCAGTAAGTATGTAGAGAGATTTTTATAGTGGTTCCAGGTGATGTAATCCTCAGACGTCCACTCTTCTCCGTGATGTTGGAGGAAATTCACTAGTAATCTTTGAGTTATCTCGTTACAAAGAATCCTAGGTTGCTTGTCCTTCACCAATAACTATGGCTTCACAAACCGAAAACTAAGAATGTAGGATTGTCGCTCCCGAGTCTTCCACCGGTCCTTGAAGGGTAGAATTGCCTCTTCACCACTCCTCCACCACAAACCAACGATCTTTCACACTAACAGATGCTTCACTGTCTTCAAGAGGTTCTTTATAAAATAAAGAATGAATCAAGTAAATGATTCAGTTGCAGCAGCTTGATTAGGATGATATAATTAGCAGCTTGCAATCTTCAAGTGTGTATGCTTGATGCAGTTTGAACACAGAATGCACTTGAAGAAAATAACTAGATCAGCAGCTTTAAGCTCAGTAAGTTCAGCAGGGTGTTTTTCAGCTCAATGTTATCACTTGAAGTTTATTCCAAAATTCATCATCATCTTCTTGAGTTGAAAGTCCTCTATTTATAGGTAGGAATGCATGTGACTTGAATTTGAAATTCAAATGTGACCGTTCCTTGTATTTGTCCCATCCTCACCGTGCATTCTCGTCACTATTCATAGGATCGACATCGTCAGATTACTTTTTGACAAAGGCAAATCTGCCCACCCTTTGACTTGTATCCAATGGATAAAAATATGGATCATCCCAACGCTCTTTTAATCTCACCTTTGATTTTCTTGATAAGTCGAGGTAGTTGGCTGTTCTTATCCATGTAACTTCTCAATAATCTTGAATTAATCGAGGCATATATCGTGAGGTTCATTAGTCTCTTTGTAAAACCAATCGATCACTTGAATATTATATTTTTGTCTCAGAAAATATAATGCGGTGATTCCTTTATCCAACTTTTATTTGTGAAGTTAGATTACATCATTTTGAATATAACTAAGTTCCAAACATCATCCAACTTGTGGAACTTAGACTTTTATACACAAGGTATATGTAATCAATTTAGGTCATCACAGACTTGCCTAGATATCGATTCCATATCCTTGACATTAAATACTAAGTTTGATCCCTTAGCCTTCATTTATCGAGTTTGAACCCTCGGCCTTGGTCTTCGGTCTTCAAGAGAGTTGCGGCCGATCCATCGACCTATCTACCCCATCGATTTAGACCATCACTGATAAAAACAATCAGCCTTTTTACAAAGGCTTGTTTGATCAAACCTATTTATGAATCAAACTCTAATAAACCTATACATTTTATCTAGACATCTTTTGCCTTTGCACTATAATAATGTACTAGTATGGCACTCATCATCAAAACTAAGAAATAAGTCCAACAATTTCCCCCTTTTTGGTGATGATGCCACTACCTCACCTAATCAAAGAAAGCAAAAAGATAAAAACACAAACAGAACAAATTCAGTCAATTCTCATTATAAATATTTGTTCACAGTTATTACAACTAGATACAAAGAAAGATAAACAAAGTGATAAGTAAATGATCTATTGTCTCTTCTCTCTTTCTTGTCTAGCCTTCTCAGCTTGCTCTTGATAGGCTCTGATCTCTTCTATCATTTCAACCATCCATTCATTTTCAATAAGTGTAAAGTCAATATAAGAATTGACTTGTTTCCACCAATTCCATGCTTCAGCAGACAAGATTGATCTCGATTCACCCTCAAGCCAAACTTCATATACTGACTCCTTAAATTCATTCAATGAATCTTTTGCTTTTGTAATTGGCAAGACCTTTTCACCTCTGCTCGCTACTTCTTCCGCCTCTGGTATTTGCTCTAAAGCTTTAATCCTTGCCTCCCAAAACTTCAAACTCAAGAAAGAGTTAAGACCTTCATGAAATCCCATGTCACGATAGGTCTCCTTCATTATGAAATTCTTTCTTGTACCGTGATAGGAGATCATCTCGTGAGTTGCAATCGCCCAGTGCATGTTGCCTAAAAGCATTTGTATCATCAGTCCATCTCTTCGTGGTAAAGAGTCCGGCAGCCTCTTTGTCGCAATTGATTGGCCCTCTTCCCCTTAGTGACATCATCAACAAAGCGTGAGATGAGGCCATGAATAGCTTCTCGTGATACTATCACTCTGTGTAATTGACCCGCCATTGTTCAGTTCTAGTATCAAGTGAAGTAATCCTTGATTGCGTGGTCTCCTCGGTCTGTTGATCCTTTCGGTGAGTTTGGGATCGGGCATAGCAAAGTTGTTGTGCAAAGAACAGCTCAAGAAGTTTGGGAGCTTCAAACAAGCTTGTCAAGTTTCTCATGTATAGAGACAAGTTGATCTTTTAGAAACTTGTCTTTGGCTGTATTTCCAACTTTGATACCCTTGACATCTAGTATCAAATTATTCATTGCATTTTGAGTAGATGCAAAGTTTGAAGCAAATCAGACGTGAGATTGTCTATTATCATTTACCATCTTCAGCAGCTTCTTCAAATCTGTTCTTACTGTCCAATTGAGTTCTTAATCGTTGCATGTCATTTCTTACGTTCTTAACTCATTGACAACTTCAATTGGCACTCCAGTGGCCATTCTCTATGTCATAGATCCATCACAGAGCTCCTCAACTCTATATTGTGCTGTTGTCCTGCTGATGACCATAGCTCTACTCAAATCTCTCCCAAGCAGGGGAGGTCCTTCCTCAACCATTGCACCAAGAACATCTTCAAGGATAGGATCTTGTGCGGGTTCTTCAACAACTTCTTCTTCTCCAAAAATTTGTAATTCTTCATCATCAGAGTTATAGTCCAAAGAAATTGCTCATCCTCATTAATGCTAGATCTGTGACTATCCTTCCCTACAGTGGCCTTGGCTCCAAAGAGCTCTACTACAAAGAGCCTCATCAAGAATGTGGGTTTCTCCAAACCCAAATCAAGGTTCCAACTTTGTCCAGTGTCGTTTGAGACTCAAGACACTGCACCTCCTCTTCAACTTCCCGTGGATTAAATATATTGGTATTATCCACTTGGAAACCTTCAAGATGACCAATCTTGTGCAGGATGATGGCGATTTTAGTCGAGTGCCTTCAATGTCAAATCCGTCTTGATATTCAATTGACTCTTCGTGAAGCGGCACTAGGTTCATTAAAATCAAGAACCTTTTCTCCATCCAAATCCTCACTCTGTCCAAAGATCGTTTGTGCAAGAGCTCTACAACATGGAATGTACTTGGTTCATCAGTCAGCCTACCAGTACTCAGAGTAATGCCTTCATTGATCAATGCCTCCAGATCATCCATGGTGAGATCTTGTAGATCCTCATCCATTTCTTCAGTCTGCTGGCCCTCAGCAGATCTTCCAGCATCAGTGGACTGTTGTACAGATGGTACATGTGTTAGTGCAGCCCCACTTGATTCTCCTGGTCCAGAGGGAAAATCTCCTCTACTATCTGATGATGAGGAAGAATCATCAGGACCATCTCTTGGATCTCTAAACTTGATACCCTCCTCCTTCTGTTGCTCATCAAATAAATCCATCAATCTTGATTGCAGCAAGGTTGTATCAATCAGATCCACCAAGTTCTCCACTCCCAGTTTGCCAAAAGCCCATTCTTCAAGATCTGTCATTGGTTCAGCAGCTGGCTTTTGTCTCTTATAGAAACCAAACTTCCATTGGAAATAATCAGCAATTTGCTGAAGTTTGGGATCCACATACTCTTCAGTTTTCTTGCTCCTTTTTGCATGCCTTTCAAATGGCATGAAAGATCTCCAGGAGCAGCCTCCAGAGAGCTTGTTGACCTCCAAAGGTTCCAACAAGCAGATCCATGGTTTCTTCTACAGATGTTTGAAAGTCAGCAGGTTGCTGTGAATGTGCATTTGTACCTACTACTTCCATCTGTATCACACTTGGTTCCCCCTGACTTACATGCTCATCAAACAGGTTAGCAAACAAACCGCTTCTTCCCCCGAACTATTGCCAAATTTGGTGGTCTTCAACCAAGTCTCCAATCACCTCTTCAACCACCAACCACCACAAGAGTTCAGTTCGGTGGTTTGTTGTGGTTCTTCAATGGATACTACAAAGAGAGCTCGTGGTCATGAGACTCATCAGACATCCTCTACTGATTGCTCAAAAACAACCTGCTCAAAGATCGTGGACTTGATAACTTCTTCATTGGAGGAATCACCGATAACAACTGGTGGAATGATAGTTAGAGGCTCACTTCAACAAACCTCTTCTTCCTCTTCTACTGATGCTTCTTCTTGGGCCCTCTCTGTGCCTCCAAATTTTTCAACTCTTTCCCTTGCCATATTTCTTCTTTTGGCAACTTCCTTCATCCTCTTGGATAGGGGTTCATCATCATCATCTTTTCTAGTCAATTTTCTTTTTCTACTTGCTTCCTTCTCGTTGTTCTCTAAAAATTTCACCAACAGCTTTTTCTTGAAGCCACAAAGCAGGTCAAGAACCTCCACTTGACCTCAAAGCAGACTCAACGATCTGTCTTTGTTTCCTTTCTTGTTCTTTTTTGATTTCAGGACTTCGTAGTCTTTCTAACATCAAGACTCTTCTTCCTCTTTCCAAAGTTAGCTTTTCTTTGGTGCAAAAGAGTTTGATGGAAATCTTCTTAGTTTGTTGAACCCGCCACCACCAAGATCACCATCATCTCCATCATCATTATCATCGCCAGACTTCTCCAAAGCAATTTCTTCATCATCATCAAGTCCAGAATTGCATAATCAATCTCCTTCTTGTATCTAGACCGATTAATATCCACAGGTGCTACATCAGAATTCCAAGATGATTCAGAGAGTCCGGACCATTAATCCTAAGGCGGCGTGCCTTGGACTTCCTCTTCCCTAAACTCTCTTCCTTGGCCACTTTCTTCATATAATGAATAAAGTACAGTGATCAAACTTCATGCTCCTACAGATGATAATCATCAACTCTATCTTGGGTCCTGATAGAGTGTCCATACTGCCAACTAGCCCAAGTATGTTCTTTGCAATGAGCTTGCTCAGCAGACTGTATTCAATACCAATGTGTTTGCAGTTGATGCCTGGAACGGATTTGATTTCTGCATCTGTCTTAATCTGATCTACAAACGTCAATTTGTCCAATCCCATTGCTTCAGGATTGTGAGCCGCCCACCACTTCAACAAATCCAAAAACTTCCCTCAGCAGACTGGGAAACTTCAATTTCTTGCCCATTTACAGCAGTCTTAAATGCTTCAGTTCCTTCCTTTATTTGAATGTTTCTCCAGAAACTGACAACATTTGTATAAGAAATTGTGTCCAGTCTTATGTTTAACACATTTTCCAGACCGACATACCTCCTTATTCTTCGACCAATGTTAATGGCCAGTTCAGTTCTGTTTGCATCTTCAACAAAACCTCTAACACTTTGGCTTGATTCTATTTGTACATCAACTTTTTCCGCCATTTTAATGAGAAGAATGAGATGAAGAAGATTGAATCTTAAATCTGTGTTCACACAGTGTAACGATTGCAGTGATAAAGCAGATTTGCAAGTGACGATTCTGCTGAGTGATAGTCTGAATATATAGACATTGGGTAGTTGAAACTGTCTTTGCACGTACATTGAGGTAACCACGATTAATCTGAATAAATTCTGTCTTGACACGTGGCCCATTACTCCACCATAACGTTTGTAACCGTTGGATGGTTTAACTGTGGTAATAATGGATAGAATAAATATCCCGCCAATATGCTTTTTGACTTTAATAACTTTGACTGAGTAAAGTTCCATTCAGCAAGGTATCCTCGGCGAGGTGGGCTCAAGCATCTGCCGATAATGTGCTCAAAGGACTCTGGCCGACAAAGTGACTCTGCTGATCCTTGTTTTCTCCTTGTTTTGTTCAATTGATAAAACAAGATGAAGTTTAACACCAATGATCGATCATCAAGTGAGCTCACCCAACATGACAAAGACCAATCCCTTGGCAACCTCATTTGCTCAATTGTTCAAACAAAAGTACATGGAATTGTTGATACCAATGACTAATCTGCTAAGTGAGCTCACCCAACATAGCAAAGACTAATCCCTTGGTGAATTCCAAGATAATTGTTGAATATCAGTCAATCTTTATAATTCCAAGTTCAGTCCTTAATTTGGCAAATCTTTCACTATCAAGTGGCTTAGTGAAAATATCAGCAAGTTGATTTTCAGTAGGAATGTATAGAACCACCACATCTTTCTTTTCAACATGATCTCTTATAAAATGATGTCTCACATCAATGTGCTTGGTTCTTGAATGCAAAACAGATTTTCTCGTGATTGCAATTGCACTTGTGTTGTCACACATGATTGGAATTTCCTTTCTTCAATTCCATAATCCCTTAATTGTTGTCTTAGCCATAGTACTTGTGCACAAAGAACTTCCAAAGAAGAATGTATTCAAATTTTCAGAAGTGGAAGTTGAAATAGAATTGTTTCTTGCTAAACCAGAGACCAGTCTATTTCCCATTAACTGCGATTGTGTTCTCGAGGTGCTTTTTCTATCAATCTTGCATCCAAGATAATCGAATCTGAGTAGGATATTACCTTGAAGCTTCCTTCCTTGGAATACCATATTCTACTCCCAAAGTCTCTTTTAGGTACTTGAGAATTCTTTTGACAAAGACCTAAATGACTTTCTTTAGGTTTGATTGAAATCTTGCACAAACACCTACAAAGAAAGGATATATCAGTGTCTCATTGGCAAGTGAGATCAACAGATCGCCTATCATCCTTCTCATGCATGAGTCCGATCAACATCTTTGCCTTCTTTGTCTTCATCCAATCGATGTTTGTACTCATAGGAGTTGAGCTCTTAGTCTTTGTTTTCCATACCAAATTTCTTCAGCAACTCTTTGGTATACTTGGTTTGATGAATGAAGATTCCATCTTTCAACTGTTTAACTTGCAATCCCAAGAAGTAATTCATTTCTCCCATCATACTCTTTTGGAATTTGCTCTTCATTAGATTTGCAAACTTTTCACAAAGTAAATCATTCTCGTAACCAAAAATTATGTCATCCACATAAATTTGTACCAAAGCAGGTGTTGTCCCCTTCACTGATTCTGAAAAGTGTCTTGTCAATGGTCCCTTTTGTAAAACCATTGTCCACCAAGAATTGAGATAGAGTCTCATACCATGCTCTTGGTGCTTGTTTCAATCCATAAAGTGCTTTGTTGAGTCTATACACTTTATCTTCTTGATCTTTAACTTCAAATCCAGGAGGTTCTTTGAACATACACTTCCTCCTCTAGGATACCATTCAAAAATGCACTCTTGACATCCATTTGATATACTTTGAAGTTCTTGTATGCAAAGATGCGCCAAAAATAACTGATAGCTTCCAATCTTGCAACAGTGCATAAGTCTCATCAAAATCTATTCTTTCGCTTGAGAATAGCCTTTTGCAACTAGTCGGCCTTATTTCTAACAATGGTACCAGATTCATCAAGTTTATTTCTCAGATACCCATTTAGTACCAATGATATTTGCATGACTTGGCCTTTCAACAAGTGTCCAAACTTGATTTCTTTCAAATTCATTTAATTCTTCTTGCATAGCAATTATCCAATCTGGATCTCAAATTGCTTCTTCAACAACTTTGGGTTCCATTTGTGATAGAAAACAAGTAAACATTGCTTCAGTTGTCTTCTAGTCCTCACACCTTGTACATTGCCAATTACTTGTTCAAAGCAGGTGATTCCTTAACCATTGTGGATTTTGGTTATTTTGATTTTCAGAATATCATCTTCGTAGGTCTGCTGTAGTTTCTTCTACTGTGGGGTCGTGCAGATCCTTGAACCGCCTTGGCTTGTTGCATCAAGTAACATTGTCACAGGTGTTCAAAGAAGCGCAGATCGTAAACTTTTAAGTCATTGAATCTTTCCAAAACTTCAACACAACTGGATCGATTGATTTGTTGATTTTCAATGAGTTCACACTCTTTATCTTCCATACCAATAAACTTAGGTTCATCAAACACAACATTGATTGTTTCTTCATGTTTTTGATGTTCTTTTGTTCAAGACTCAGAATGCTCTCACTGATCGAGGAATATCCTAAGAAAATTCCTTCATCGATTTTGGTTGGAATGTTTTCAAATGAACTTTATGATTTAGAATAAAACATTTGCTTCCAAATGGGTGAAAATAGGATATATTAGGTATCCTTCCATTCCATATCTCATAAGGTGTCTTCAAGTGACTTCTTGTTTCTTGATGTTCTATTTTGTGTATAGCATGTTGTATTTCTATCGCTTCAAATTTCAATATCTTTCGGTAGCAATGCTTCACAAATCATTGTTCTTCCCGCTTCCTTTAATGTCCTGTTTCTTCTTTCAAAGAACCCCATTTTCTTTGAGGTGTACCAAAGCAGCAGACAAGTTGATGAAGTACACCATTCTCATTCACAATATTCTCTTATAACTTTGTTGAGAAATTCAGACACTGATCCGATCTAATCTTTATGATCATTAAACTTTTCTCATTTTGTAATCTCTTCAAAAGATTAGGTAAGCTTTGGAGTGTCTCACTTTTCTTGTTCATGAATATCACCCAAGTGTATCTAGAAAAATCATCCACAACCACTAAGGTGTATTTCTTTCCTGTCACACTTGTTGGAGTTATTGGTCCAAAAAGATCCATGTGCATAAGCTCCAACACTCTGTTAGTTGACTGTTTAGTCTTTGACTTGAAACTTGACTTTATCTGTTTACCTTGCTGACATGCATCACAGATAGCATCCTTCTTGAATGTGATCTCAGGTAAACCAACCACTAACTTCTTCTTCACTAACTCGATTAATATCATCAAAATTTAGATGATTTAACTTCTTGTGCCATAGCCAATTGAGTTGATTTGGTATGCACAATCAGTGAGTTTTCGAACTCGTGATGAGACCAATCCACAACATACATGTTCTGCTGCCTTCTACCCAAGTACAACTTGATCACCTCTTTCACTAATGACAATACAATTGTTTTTGTCAAAAGTGACCTTGTATCCCATATCACTGTAATTGTCCAAAGGCTCAAGAAGTTGTAATCCAAATCCTTCCACATATGCAACATTCTTGATTGTAAGTCCATTTTCGACAAGTGTGCCATATCCTCTTGTATAGCCAGGTGTATTTTTGTTGCCAAAATTCACCCTTGGACCATCTTTTGCCACAAAGTTTGTAAGACAGTGCTCATTCTTTGTCATGTGTCTGGAACATCCACTGTCAAAGTACCAGACACCCTACAAAACAAAGTTAATGCATTTTAGGTACCCAAATCTGTTTGGGTCCATAGTGGTCAGTGGCAAGCATGACCCTTGGTATGTTTCCATAGGGTCTTCTCCTAAATGTGTCATACTTTGGTTCATACTTTGGTTCATACATGTATTCCACACATCCATAAGTTCTAACAGTAGGTTGTGTAGGAACCACATATGTTTTCTGGCCTTTTGGTACATAATGCTGTTTGAAATGATTCTTGTTATTAGAAACATTTGTATAACCATAGGTGTGATGTCTATTAGGAACAGCTCTGTAATATAAAGTCTGCTGAGGTCTTGTGTAAGTCCTCTGCTGATTCCATTGCCTAGGTTTTACCCTAGTGGTATGGTTATACTGACTGTTTCTAGCATTAGATGCGAGAATATTCCAATCATTATCGCAGGAGCAATCTACCTTTCCCGAGATAAGTATCCCTTGAATGATCAACATTTTTGGATTTAGGATTCTTATTCTTGGAATATTTCTGTTTTTTTCCTTCGTGGTCTAGCAGACTTGGTAGCAGTGTCTCTGCTTATCGCAGCTTAGAAGGTACAGCAAATCCTATTTTTGGATTTATTCTTTTACTAGAGTCGTTGACTTCTCGAGACTTCGATTTTGCTTCTTTGAGGCATTCTCATTTGGTTTTCATTGCAAAGAAATTCTTACGAGAGATGGATCTAGTGCAGGCACAAACTTAAGACCAACCTCGTACTAGGTTCAAGAACTCCACTGGATCCACTCTTGTTAGATTGCCGAGTTCCAAATCCAAGCCCGCTTCTATCTCCATAAGGCTTTCCCGATTTGTATGCGATGATTGGAACAAGATGGTTCAAATAGATTCAGAGAGGTCAGCTGGATGTTCAAAGCAGACTTATGCCGATTCTCGTCCAACATCTTTTTCCTTACCTTTGAAAACCCTTAATTCAGCTTTCAATCTTCCAACTTCTAACTCAAGAGCCTCTTTTTCAGCCTTCACAATCTCATAACCAGATTGTATTATCCTTAGTTGATTAAGGATGGCATCCAAAGTCTCATTGTTGTCAGAATTTCTAGGATTTGAACCACAAAGTTGATTCACAATCACTTCCAGCAGGAGTGTTTATAGATACAGTGTTGTATACCTCCTCAGTTTCATCCATGTTGGCCATCAAAGCATAATCCTCCATATCAAAGCAACCAGTGCGTTGTGTCATCTGATTCATTTCCTTTTTCAGATCCCACTTCATATCCTGATTCATCTTCAAAGAACCATAGCCTTCTTGCCATGTCTTCTTTGTTGACTCTTGGTCTGATGTGAGAGGTCCGACATCAGTCTAAAATGTCCAGGCTTCTTACAGTTGAAGCAAAGATAATCAGGTTCCTTGCCTTGTTTCAACTCAGGACAATCAGGTCTGAAGTGTCCTGGTTTCTTGCAATGAAAGCATAGATAGTCATTATCTTTCTTTGGTTCTTCTTTCCTTCTTTCAGTAGGCCTCTTTGTGAAATTTCTTGTAGGGGCTTTTCCAGTCTTCATCATTCCGATTTTCTTGCTCAAGTAGGGCAATTTGCTCTTGCATTTCATCTAGCATATCATCCTGTCCTCTCTCGATGTTTCTTCATGATGTGAAGCAGCCAATGCAAAGGTCTTTGGCTCTTCTTTTCGATTCAGCACTAGTTTCTTGCTAAATTCATAGGCCTTAAGATCGAGAACAGTTTGAAGGTGTCTTCTTCATGCAGCTTTCTCATTTCTTCAATTGCGCCACCTTCATTTTCCAAACATCTCTTGCGTGTAAAGCTTCCAAGATTTTGGTGTTTACTTCCTCTTTGAATAACTTACACTCAGCAGAGTAAGTTCATCTAAGATTGCATTGAACTGGACTCCATTTGCTCAATGGTTTCATTAGGTAGCATTTTGAACTTTTGAAACCTTTTTTCCGCCACACCGATTTTGTTCTTCTTTATTGCATCGATTGCCTTCACAGATTAAGTGAATCTTATCCCAAAGTTCCTTTGCGATCTTGCAATCTTTGACTTTCATGTACATATTGCTATCCAAGGTTCGTAGATGATATCAATAGCAATGTTGTTGAGGTTTGCTCTTTTCTGTCTTACGCATTCCATTCTCTCTTTGGTTTAGGAATGTACTACGTCACCCATCTGCGCTTTGTAATCCAGGTGGTCCTTCGATTAGTACATCCATCATCTCATCATGAGTAGCGAGCAAGATATGCCTGCATTCGACGTTTATACTCATCAAATCTATCAAGAGAGCACATCAACATGGTTCTAGCATACCGTGTGTTATCCATGATGCAAGTCTTGAAAATCAAGAACTTGAATGAAAGTTTTAAAGAATTTTCACAAGCACAACAAGTAGGATTCCTCGAATGTAAATCGCTCCGATACCAATTGTTGGTCCCTTGAAAAGGCTTTAGTTAAGTTTAGAGGGGGTGAATAAACTTAACACTTAAAACTTTGGAGTTAACAAATTGCACGCAACTTCAGTGACACTGGCGATACTTCAAGAGTCTGTTGAGACCTCGTGAGCTCTGGCGATAAGCATGAGTTCATCGACAGCCTTCGCTTTCTTTGAATTTGTGCAATGGAATAATATCAAAATTAAGCCTTGTTACTTGTTGTTAAATATGTTACTAAGTATTAGATACTCATGAGTGTATATGTGTGATTTCGGTTGCTGCTAGATTCAAAGAGTTGATATGAATAATGACTAAGTGCGAAAGTAAATGCAGTAAGTATGTAGAGAGATTTTTATAGTGGTTCCAGGTGATGTAATCCAGACGTCCACTCTTCTCTCGTGATGTTGGAGGAAATTCACTAGTAATCTTTGAGTTATCTCTGTTACAAAGAATCCTAGGTTGCTTGTCCTTCACCAATAACTATGGCTTCACAAACCGAAAACTAAGAATGTGTAGGATTGTCGCTCCTGAGTCTTCCACTTGGTCCTTGAAGGGTAGAATTGCCTCTTCACCAGCTCCACCACAAACCAACAGTCTTTCACACCTAATGGATGCTTCATTTGTCTTCAAGAGTTCTTTATAAAATAAAGAATGAATCAAGTAAATGATTCGATTATAAAGCAACTTGATTAGGATGATATAATCAAGACTTGCAATCTTCAAGTGTGTATGCTTGATGCACTTTGAACATGTAATGCACTTGAAGAAAATAACTAGATCAAGCTGACTTTAAGCTCAGTAAGTTCAAGCAGGTGTTTTTCACTCAATGTTATCACTTGAAGTTTATTCCAAAATTCATCATCATCTTCTTGAGTTGAAAGTCCTCTATTTATAGGTAGGAATGCATGTGACTTGAATTTGAAATTCAAATGTGACCGTTCCTTGTATTTGTCCCATCCTCACCGTGATTCGTCACTATTCATAGGATCGACATCGTCGGGATTACTTTTTGATGAGGCGATCTGCCCACCCTTTGACTTGTATCCAATGGATAAAAATATGGATCATCCAACGTCTTTTTAATCTCACCTTTGATTTTCTTGATAAGTCGAGGTAGTTGGTCGTTCTTATCCATGTAACTTCTCAATAATCTTGAATTAATCGAGGCATATATCAAGAGAGTTCATTAGTCTCAGTGTAAAACCAATCGATCTCTTTGAATATTATATTTTTGTCTCAGAAATATAATGCAAATTGATTCCTTTATCCAACTTTTATTTGTGAAGTTAGATTACATCATTTTGAATATAACTAAGTTCCAAACATCATCCAACTTGTGGAACTTAGACCTTCTACACAAGGTATATGTAATCAATTTAGGTCATCACAGACTTGCCTAGATATCGATTCCATATCCTTGACATTAAATACTAAGTTTGATCCCTTAGCCTTCATTTTATCGAGTTTGAAACCTCGGCCTTGGGTCTTGGTCTCAAAGAGTTGCGGCCAGTCCCATCGACCTATCTACCCCATCGACCTAGACCCATCTGGCGATAAACAATCAGTGACCTTTTACTGAGGCTTGTTTGATCAAACCTATTTATGAATCAAACTCTAATAAACCTATACATTTTATCTAGACATCTTTTTGCCTTTGCACTATAACAGCTAGTATGGCACTCATCATCAAAACTAAGAAATAAGTCCAACAAAATGTTTTATGTTTCTAGGTTAATTCATAGTTCTAGATATTTAGAAACTTTGATCTTAATTGGTTTATGGATTAATTGTGGATCAAATAGGTTTCTGGTGAGAGTTTGGACAAGTGCAGCAGTTTCCCGCAAGTTTTTGCTGAGTTTTGTTCTTGAAACAAGTATGAGATTTTCCTATTGTGTTAATTCAAGTATCATAAGGTTTAGTCATGAGTTTGGAGTTGTTTCGGTATATGTTTTCATGTGTTTTGATGTTAGATCAATGTGCTATGTTGTGGTATGTTGAAGTACCTCTTTTACTGTGGTTTTGCTGTTAATTTGATGAAGAACATGTTTGAAAAGGTTGTGGAATTGAGAGAAGTGGAAAAAGTTAGGTTTAGGGCTTGAGCAGGCAGAATGCGTATGCATTGTTTAGAAACAATGCGCAGGCATTGATGCATCAGAATTGTACAAGATGTTTGCTTCAGGTCGAATGCACACGCATTCCTGCTACAGTTTGGTTCAGGATGCTTGTTGTACAGACAATACGTACGCATTGTATACAATGCACACATATTGGTTGATCAGGATGTAACAGGATGTCTTTGGATCAATGACTGTGCACACATTGACCCTGTTTTGGGGAAAAACATTGTTTTGAGCTGTGTATTAAGTTTTAAGTGTGATTCATGATCTAATAACACTAACTAAAGATGAACAAGCCTTGAATGAGTTTCTGATGCGTTTAATTCCGGCACCGAATGTACTCTTAAAGGGAGTTGAAGTTCGGGACCGTCGGAAGGGCATGATAGGCTTGTGCTTTGGTGGATTAGCATCCTCCAATGTCTGTGTACGTGACATGATATTGTGTCTAGATGACTAAATGAGGGAGTAGAGTTGTTTAGGGTGAGTTTTACCTTAAAAACATAAATGGTTAGTTACCGGTTAATAAATACATAAGTGACTAGTAAAAGATTAAATACCATGCCATTCTCGGTTGGGCACAAAGATATATTGCAACGTGTGGGCGGTCAGTAAAAAGTGAATATCTTTACTGGCTTATAAATGGCTGAATGGTAGAGGGACTTCGCCGAACATGCACTATCGGGTTAAACCTGTGGCTATCAGTGTGATCCATTGATAGGTTGCAAACGATATCTCGTGGTGGATATACACCATGCGTAGTGCTATTGGATGCTGGTATAACACAAATTGGTTAAGTTAGAAACATTTAGTCATGACATGTTGATGAGCATGAAATGAACCCTAGATTGAGTCGGTTCCGTAAAGATAATCTCTTAAACCTAATTAATACTTTATATACTTGTTTAATACAATAGCTTCTATCTTTTACAAAGTACTTTTGTACTTACCTTGAATGCATATTGTTTGTGTTTGGGGATGAGAAGATGAACAGGTGGATCAAGACTTTGACGATGATTTCGAGGGCGATCTTTGATGTTGATTTCGCAATGCTTTTATTATTCACTTTTAAATTATGTTAGACTATGTTCAAGACCAGTTTGTATGTTATTTAAAAACATGTGGTACCCATACTTTGGAGCTTCTGTAATATAACTTTGTTGTTGTTTATTTTAAGATTTCGTACTTTTGTAAGACCGTTGATATTGTTTAAGTACCTTTCTATCTTTAGTTGTTGCATTTCTGTTCTTGTCTGAAAAGAAAATTTTACCCGAGTCTTTCAGCTTCCGCTAATTGCTAAACTCGATACGACGTAGTAGAGGCTTACATATAATATTGATTTATTTAATATTATATGTGCCGAACGGTCCTTTTCCGGATATGGACTCGGTGTCCGGGAACGGGGCGTTACAATGATAGCATACTCTAACATGAATTATGTTTATTTCACTACTACGAAACAACTTCCGAAAAACGTAAATATGTAGTGGAGATAATCCCTTCACCTACGATGACCCTCAACACTCCACGACTTCCTAATTGGATTGATCGCCTCCCTCAACACTCCACGACTTCCCAATTGGATTTATCGCCTCACCGAACCGAATTATTTTTCTTATGTTTTATTTGTGATTGCACCGAAATTCTTCCAAATGTTTCACAATGTCCCTATAGCTATCTCTATTTATACTACTAGTGATAAACTATTATACCCTCTTAATTCGGAGCTTACTACAACAGTTGAAATGGACCACTACTAAAGAGAAGACTTAGTTATCCCGAAACTGAGGAACGGAAATACAAAGGAAATGATTCCCCCTTCTTAAACACTGCAGCACAACTCTTGAGCACAATCTTCTCTCCCCCTTTCCACTCCAGCCGCCACCTGCAAAAACCCCTCTTGGCGCCGGCGGCCTTATGCTGCCGGCGTCCACCTCTTCTAGATGTAAATATTTCCTCTTCTATTTAAGCTTCTTTTGGTTTCTCCTCCCTTGCTTCTTTTGTTTTTGCTTAATCTATCTCCTCCGACATCCTTACCCGGAGCTCCGTTTGGCCGGATGCTTTTTGCTCCTCTCTTCTGATCTTGATCTGGGGGGAGCGGTTGGCTTTTCCGGCGACTTTTGGTGGCGGTCTTTGTCGGTGCGATTTAGATCCGGAGCTTGGGAGGTCGACGTCGACTCTGCCCCTTGTTGTCTTCTTTTTGGTTTGCTAGATCTTTCTCCCGTCGTCTTTGCCCGGAGATGTATGTTGGCCGGAAGCTGCTAGCTCCGGCGCTCTTTTTCGGTTTGCCTTATGGGCTTCTATTGAGATGTGGTGGGAGCGGTCGGTCTTTCCGGCGACCTTTTGGTGGCGATCTTCGGTGGGTGCTTTGGATCTGCGGTTGGGGGGTTGTCGTCTTACCTTAGTAGTTTGTGTTTGTTCCTACTGCGCTGCTTCTACTCTTTGTTGTTCCTGCTGCTGGCTTTCCTATGGTTGATGCGGCTGATTTGTTTGTTTCCGAGGAGTTGTTTCTCGGAGGTTTCAGCCTTCGACTTTCAACTATCGCTTGCGGATCTCGGGTTGTTGCCAGTCATTTGTGGCAGCTTTCGTTTCTCCGTCACCTGTGGCATAATTCGTCGCAACTTGTGATTTGTTATTTGGTATTAGGAGGGGCAGCTGGTTTGCAAGAGCAAGGCGGAGCATAGCGGTGGCGGCGGATGTTGTGTTTTTATGTTTTTAGTTTTTGTTTGTGTGCGTCGAATAATAGGTCGCCGAGAGGTTTCACGTGTCTGAACGCCTCCTTTCGAAATTATTTCATTGGGAAAATTCCCTTCTATTCAGCACCATTGATTCGACCTATTATTTGGCTTCGTTGTATTGTAGGTTGTCTGTTTTGCGGCTTGGCCGTGTTGTAGTGCGGTTTTTTGGCCGCGTTGGTAGTGCGGGTTTCTGCCGCGTTGTAAGTTTGGTTTATCCGATTAATAAAAGCTTTCGTATTTTGTGGAAAAAAAAAACACTGCAGCGCATACTACTAGATATCTAATATTCAGATGATTATTATATAAAATAGCAGTCAATGATTCTATCGGAAAAAAAATACGTGGACTAAGAAATTAGACTTAACACCTGCATATCTACCTATATGTTAAAATATTTCAAGCATAGTAAAGTGTTATTTACAATATAAGTACTTTTAATTATACTATTGGTCACTAACACGATTATACAAATTATGATAGTAATAATTATTATTCTTAATTTGACAACTATACCCTTCTCATATTATGTCATAAAATCCTGAGCGTTACAAATCTGATACCAGCTCTCGCTCATTCTTTAAAACTCCATCTGAGAAATAAAGACTAGATTTATGACAATTAATCGCTTGGACTGAAAGTGCTCCGTTCCTGTCAAACAACCCAGCCAATGCTTCCACCGCCCCATCTAGTAGCTCAAAGAAAACCATGCAGTCATTAAGGATGGCAATGGGTCGGGTAGGGGACGGGTTTAGCTCCACCCGACCCATACCCACTCTTAAATTTTTTTACCCATACCCGACCCATACCCGAACGGGTATAAATAAAATCCCCCCATACCCACCCCCCAACGGGTAACGGGTAGGGTACGGGTACCCAACTTTTACCTGAACATGTATAAATAATTTTTTTCTACGCCGCGGTGACACCTGCTGAGATAATTAACCCTGAAATTCTACTGCTAATGTTTTTTAGTTTTTTAGTTTTTTTTATCAGTTCTACTAACGTTAGGTTTAGGTTTTATTTATTTGGGACATTCGATTGGGTAGAATACATATCGGGTGGGTGACCTCAAAGAAAAAGCTACGGGTAGAGTAGGGTACATGTCGGGGAATGGGTCGGGGACGGGTAGGGTAGGGTTTTATGCTATACCCGATACCCGACCCGATACCCGAACGGGTACATAAATTTTACCCATACCCGACCCATTACCCGAATGGGTAGTTGAAAATCATACCCGAACGGGTAGGGTAACGGGTAGGGCAGGGTCGGGTTGGGCGAGATTGCCATCCCTAGCAGTCATCTGCAAAAAGCAAATAGGAAGTGGAAACCCCTACATCCCTGCCAAAACAAATACCCCTCAATGCCCCCCCGATGTACATAATCTATAAGAAGAGCCGTAATGCCCTCAACATAGATGATGAAAATGAAGGGTGATAACGAATCCCCCAGCCGGATCCCTCCCGTCAGCACTACTCTGCTACTAGGCATCCTATTAATCAGAACGTGGTAAGAGACCGTCGTCACACACTGTCGAACCACATCAATAAAAGGTAAAGGAAACCTTATGCGCCCCATGACTCTTTGAAGATATTGCCACTCCACCAAGTCAAAGGCCTTGTCATGTCCAACTTCAAAGCAGCATGATTAGCGCAGCCTTGCTCTCCCGCCTGTAACGAATGAAAAGCTTCACAAGCAATAAGTGCATTGTCCGTGATAAGACGGCCTAACACAAATGCGCTCTAAATTCTCCGAGATAACATCCCCAATAAGCCCTCTGTGGCGGTTTATTAGCACCCGAGAGATAAGCTTATAGATCAAGTTACATGGAGCAATCGACCGAAACTCTGTCATGATCGTAGGGGTAGAAACCTTCAGAATCAGCGAGACATATGTTTCATTTAACTTCCTAAGACGGGCACCATTGTTCAGAACATCCAACACTACCTTCAAGACATCTTTCCTCACTATGCTCCAGAATTTATATAAAAAGACAACGTGCATACCATCAGGCCCCGGTGACTTCTTCCCTGGCATCTGTTTCAAAGAGACACAAACTTCCTATCTTGTAAAGGCCATGGCTAATTGTTGTTGCTTCTCGGCATCGATCTCAGCAAATTGTACCCCATCTAAATCAATGTCAGTCCCATTAGACGAGTAAATTGCCTGAAAATAATCTACTGCCACACACTCCATATCCGCATGCTCATCACATACAACCCCTTGAGAGTTCGTACAATAGATGAATGGTATTCCGCTTCCTCCGAGTCACCGCCTTATGATGAAAGTAGCTTGTGTTTCTGTTTGTCTGCACTAACCACTCCACTCTGCCTGTCTACCGCCAATACTTCTCCTCCATAGTCTGCCACTGATCTATTTGCAGTATAATGTCACGTTTCTGTTGAACCAAGTAGGTAGGTGACTCCCTCAATTTCTGCAAGTCCTCTTCCTTCTCCGCAATACTCCTCCCCAAATTCCCATGCCTATGAGAGCTCCAACTCTTCAATTTTCGGCGAACTTGCATCACTTTCTCAACAAATGATGAAGGATTGTGTACATTACCGCACTGCCACGATGTATGAAAACATTCTTTAAATTCTTGATCTCTGATCCAGAATGGATCATAGAGCGGTATCGGAGTCCATTTGACAAAACCCCTATCAAAAGTATTAACTGAGGAAATCAAAATAGTGATATCGTCTAATCTAGAACCGGATAAATGATAAACCATATGATGCGGGAAGAGATTTTGCCACTCAATATTTGCCACCCATCTATCCAAACGAACACTATTCAAGGATAAAAAGCCAAGATGGAGTCGTGGTTAGTGTTGTTAATGAGCCGAGCCGAGTATTGGTGGTTTGAACTCTAGCGCGTTTAGCTCACGAGCTCGTTCGTTTGTTAAATGAACAAAAAATTATGTTAGAGCTTGGCTCGTTTAAAAGATGAAATGTTCGAGCTCATGTTCGAACTTGGCTCGTTAAACATATTTTTTGTCTTTCGGCTTGAGTTTGGCTCGAATTCAGCTCGAGTTCGGTTCGTTAAAATATAAAACATAAAATGCAAATTTAAAAATAACAAGTTAGACATTAAAATTAAACAACTAAAATTACTATAAAAATATCTAAATGTTATAAATTCAATCTATAATATCTATTAGATGAATGAAGAAATTATCCTCTTTTGAGTAAGGGTTACTATAAATTGATGTATTTATATAAGCACGTTCGTGAACATAATCGACCGTTCGCAAACCAAACTCGTGTTCGTCATTAAGCAAATGAGCTTACTGTTGGTCCCTTGAAAAGGATTTGGTCAAGTTTAGAGGGGGGAGGGTGAATAAACTTAACACTTAAAAACTTTTGGAATTAACAAACTCAGCAAGTTCAAGAGCTTTCGATCATTTGCAAGAGCTTCTTGACAACTTTCAGAGAGTCTAGCGACTATTGATTTTCCTGAATTTGTTGCAGCGGAAAATATTCAAGTTAAGCCTTATTACTTGTTGTTAAGGTATGATACTAAGTATTAGATACTCAGTAGTGTAAGTGTGTGATTCAGTTGCTAGTTTCAGTGGATTGATGTGCTAAATATGCTAAATGCAGAATGTAAATGTAGAAAGTAAGTAGGAAAATTTTATAGCGGTTCCAGGTGGTGTAATCCTGTCAGTCCACTCTTCTCCTGTGATGTTGGAGGTAATTCACTAGAGATCCTTGAGGTAGCAGTTACAAAAATCCCTAAGTTGTTTGTCCTTCACCAATAACTATGGCTTCACAACCGAACACTTGGGCGAGGTAGGATTGTCGCTCCAAAGTCTTCCACTGGTCCTTGAAGGGTAGGATTGCCTCTTCACCAGCTCCACCACAAACAACAGTCCTTGACACCCTAGGATGCTTCACAGTCTTCAGTAGGTTTCTTGTAAAAGAAAGTTTGAATCAAGTAATTGATTCAGCTTCCAGCAGCTTGATCAGGATGATATGATCAGCAGCTTGGATTCTTCAAGTGTGTAAAATTGATGTAGCTTGATGACAGATTACACTTGAAGAAGTTTACTGGTTCAGTAGCTTTAAGTTCAGTAGGGTCAGTAGGGTGACTTCTTGATAAGAATCTGAAGCTCAAGATTATCTGTTGTTTTTCTCTCAAAAATCATCTCTTGTTTCTGTATCAAGGGTCATCTATTTATAGGTGAAAATACATATGACTTATGTTTGAAATTCAAAACATAGCCATTTCAGATTTGTCCCATCTTGACTTGCTTTTGTCTCTCAGACATAGTAATCGACACTCGTCGATTTACTTTTTGTGATTTCAGATCATCCACCCTTTGACTTGTATCCATTGGATAAACCTCTGTTTTTTTCCAACGTCCCTTTAATATTGGCCATTGATTTGTTGACAAAACTAAGAGTTGTCATCTGTCATTTTCCTTGTAATCTTTCAATGTAACCTTTAATTAAATCGAAATATATGTTCAGCATGTTCTTGTGTATGTAAGTCTGCTGAAATACATATCAGTCAGCTGATCCAAGGTTGATGTGTTTATAAAACACTGCAGCTGACTTCTCTTATATCTAACTTTTCATTATTAAGTTAGATTACACCATTTTGATCATAACCAAGTTCCAATCACCATTTAACTTGTGGAACTTAGACCTTGTACACAAGGTATATGCAACCAGTTTAGGTCATCACAGACTTCCCTAAATTCGGATTCCATATCCTTGACTTTAAATACTAAGTTTGATCCTTTAGCCGTCAATAACTGAGTTTGAGCCCTTAGCCTTTAGTCTTCAGCAGGTTCCTAAACTAGTCTCATCGACTCGGGTACCCTCTATCGACCTAGAGACAGTCTCATTGATGAAAGTCAGCTGACCATTTATAGTGCTTGTTTGATCAAACCTATACAAAGATCAAACTCTACTAAGCCTATACATTTGATCTAGACAACTTTTTGCCTTTGCTCTATAACAGCTTGTCTGGCAATCATCACTAAAACTTAAAAATAAGTCCAACAATTTCCCCCTTTTTGGTGATGATGCCAATACCCTCCTTACATCAAAGCAAAAAGAGTAAAAACAAAAACAGAACAAATTCAGTCACTTCTCATTATAATCAGTTTGTTCAAAAGTTATTACAATCTTGATTCAGCAAAAATAAAAGTCAGTTGTAAGTATGCTGATCTAGTTCCTTCTTTCTCTTTCTTGTCTTTCCTTCTCTTGCTGCTCATGATATTCCCTTATATCTCTAACCATTTCTCTCATCCATTGATTTTCAATAAGGGAAAAATCAATGTGGGGGTTCACTTCCTTCCACCATTTTCATGCCTCAGGTAGAGTAAGATTAATTTGGTGTACTCTAAAACCTAAACGCATGTATAACTGCTTGAACTCATCCAGTGAATCTCTTGCTGATGTAGTAGGTAGACTCCTTCCACTTCTACCACCTCTTCCACCTCTGTGTGAAGATCTTAAGGCTTTAACTCTTGCTTCCCAAAACTTAAGTCCCAGAAAGGAATTTAGTCCCTCATGGAAGCCCTTGTCTTGGTAAGGTCTTCTCTTGTTATAGTAAAGCTTCTTGTATTCCTTGAAAAGATCATCAGTCAGCTGAAGTCTGCCAGGTGAAGGTTCTCTGAATGCATTGGTGTCAGCCTCCCATCTCTTTTGTGCAAAAATTCTTGCAGCCTCTTTTGCTACTGCTGTCTGGTTCTCTTTCCCCTTATTGACATCATCAACAAAACGGGACATCAAGCCATGAACACTCTCTTGTGTGATTACTAAGTTGTTCAGTTGACCCTCCATGATTTCAGTTCTAGTGTCAACTGCAGTGATCCTTTCTGGCATTGTCTGCTCCAGTAGGTTGATCATCTCAGTAAACTTAGGATCCAAAACAGCAGTGTGAGGTGTTTGACGTGGCCTTTTCTAGTGCTAATACCAGTCCTTAACCGACAGTGTATCGGGTCAAACTGTAGTGCTAGTATGGTGAGTCAGAGTATCGTATCCACAGGGAACTTGGTAATTCTTCTAAGTGTGGTTAAACACCAAAGAGCTGTTATTAACTCGATCTAAACCGCAATTTTATAACACAGATCACTACTATTCTAGTCAACATAAAATAAATACGTAATTTAAAAACTATAGTAACATGATATATATAAATACATAAATATATATAGATCTGCATAAACTGCAATTTATATATATATATATATATATATAAGTATATATAGATACCAAAATATTAAACAGATAATTTTAGAGAACTGGCCAAAACTTATATAATTGGTTTATACGATCTTTCGATTAAATGAAATGTGTTCGATCTCTCCTTTTATTTTAGGTCCAATTGAGTAAATGACACGGTGCACTCCTGAGGTAAACAATTCCTCCTCACACGAGCGTATGAAATTGTCATATGTCCATTGCATCAGTCCAAGGTCCACAACTGTTACGGTTTTTCTGAACATGTCCCGAGTAAAAATCTACCTTTAGATAAAAAGGAGTCATTCCGTTCGTCAAACGGTCAATTTTATTTAAAAGGCTCCGGTTGTCAAGCCGGACGATTCAACTTTCCGGTTTAAGTTTCAATTAACTGATGATTTAACATTATTACGATCTCGAGTACAAATTATAATAAGATTCATTTCTCCCAAAACAAATCTACCCCCGGGTAGGAAATCGGATTCCGTTATCACGTTATTCACACGGCCAATTTTACCCTCCGGTTTTTCTATTTTTTATCTCATATCCTAACTATTTATAGGCGTCAATTCATAATTAGATTATGAATTCCTCAGATCGATTAAATACGTCAATACGAATACGATCAAAATAGAAAAAGATTCAATTAACTCAATTTTAATCATTTTAACTTAACAACATTTCTTTAACGAAAAGATCGAAATAAAACCGATTACATAGCTTTGGCCAGTATTATATTTAGCCTAAAAACATTACAACGACTAAAAAGATGAAAATAAACAACATAAACATAAATACTTGAAAAGTTACCCGAATACGGCAGTTGATTCGTAAATCGTATTTTCGGACATTACAACTTCTTCAAAAAACCGACTTCCGAGATTTTCCGAGCATTATAACGATACTAAAATTAAATTATTACGGTGTAAGGCCTTATTTACAACTACAACTAAAAATAAAAAAGAAGAGAGAGAGAGAGGAGAATATATATATGATATGGTGTATATATATTTTGGTACACTCGATCCATTGTCTTTGCATCTTCTTATATAGGCAAAGGTGAAGGAGCCGGACCGGTCCGAGATCAAGCCGGATCGTTCGGTATAATGATGATGTTCCCATGTTGAATACACTCAAGATAATGCGGTGAGATATTTATATTATTAAACTTCTAAAATTCATATCTCGAGTTCTGGACCTCCAAAAATTGCAAACGAAATGCCAAAATTAAGGTCTCGAGAAACTCTACAACTTTCATGAAGGACTCTTCTTCAGATAACGCCTTCTTGATTACCTCGTGTTCCTCCGAAGCTATTTCGGGATTTTTATTAACCCAAATCGATTAGCCACTTGATCCTTTGTTTAAGTTGTAGACCTCCAATCTTCATAATTTAAATTGCATTGGAAAGCTTTCGGGAAAATCTACAACTTTCGTGAAGAACATTTTTTCTGAAAATATCGTTTTGATGAGCCATTCGTTTGTCGAAGACATTTCTCGATTACCACTTAACCAGATTGAGTGGCCACTTGACCACTTAAGCTATTCAATTGACCATTTAAGCTCGTGGCATTCTCTAAATCATTCCAGAGATATGATTATACTTCAATATGTCCATTCTCGGGGTCTCGGTTATAAATCTGCAATAAAATACCACAAATACCCACGTAAATCTGACACGACACTCCGATTTACTAAAATCGGTACAAAATTACAACTTTTTACTATTTTTACTACTAACTGTTCTAAATTATAAAGATTAACATTTCATACTATTTATACCATAATTTCATATATTTTATATAGAATTTGTCGATAAAACATAATAAAATCACGTATTTTTAATCATATAAAAGTAGTATATCAACTACTCCCCACTTAGCTTTTGATCGTCCTCGAGCAAAAATAAGCAGTAATAAAAGATAATATAATTGATCAGATTTCATTTTTTAATGTAATTTATATTGTCAATATTATAAATATAGTACTTATGCTAATTTAAAATTATAAGAAGACAGGAAGTGTATATAAATTAAATAACTTAATAATTAAATATTATTTAGATAAAATTGTACATGTAATACTTAATAAGTATAAATAAAATATTAGAATTATTTTTAATCGCAACTATTATGAAATCCTGGAATCGGAAACTTGGTCAAGTAGTCGACAAAAATGGCTTATAAAGTTTAGGCTCAAGATGTTGGTTAATCGGAAAAAAGGAAATCAAAAAGAGAGAGAGGCAAGTCGTACGTACCTACATCTTCATATTCTTGAAAAAAACGTAATCTCGATTAATAACATCTTTTTTTTTTTTTCAGATTTTTTTTTTTTTTTTTTTTTTTTTTAAGATTAAGCACTAAAAGCGTGAGTGTGTGTAGAAAATCAAACTTACAGGCAGTGCTTCATCAAGATTGATCGGAGTACACTCTTTCGATCGAAAATTACAAGTCCGGTTTCCTTAAACTTGTAATAATTCCTGAGATCTTATGATTCAACTTTTCTTTTTCATCTTATTTTGTGCCTTCATTCCCAAAGAATAGGACATTTGAGAGAGATAATACCTAAATTTGGACTACTATCATTAGGCAATCGGAGCTTAATTACCTCATAGTGATATAGGACATTTCGTGATAATACCCTACTCACTCCAATCATTGGTAGCTACAACCGATCGATTCTTTTTATTTTTAAGTTGTTAATCACGAGATAAGGAAGATACGGTATTCGACACTGTGTAAATAGGGTGCTTCATTCTTAATTCTTTTATAGAATATTAATATATCCGAACTTATTACCAAAATCGACTATCTTGCAAGTGTCATGAGGTAAGATCGAATATACTAATACTTATCTAATTTTTTTTTTAATCTCAGCATATACCAAAACTTAGCTTTTATGTCTCCATCTCTTTTCATAAGTACGTACAAACTTGCGGAATTTCAAGGAAATGTAGACCAAAATTAGCTAAAGCTTGGTTATTTAATCACAATTGACAATTTCGAGTGAGGTCTCGATCACTCTAATCAAGGCTGAGGTAGGTTATTTGGCTATAGTTATATTTTTGTGGTGCCAAAAATCAACATACTTAGTCCAATTCCAAACTCATAATTCATATTGAAAATGATTCTAAAAATTTTACTTATAAATATCAACATACTTATATAATTTCATAAAACAATATCTAATATTAATTACTCAATTATATAAACTTAAAATCTTATTAAAATCTAAATTAGACATAAAATATGATTATAATATATCTAATATACTTTACTTAATTAAAAACTTATTCTTCCCAATTATATCATTTCTTATTCATTTTTATATATTAACTACTAAAAAATTTGAAAATAAGTAATAAAAATTTATAATTTTATAATTTTCGAAAATTTTAATGAATTTTCTAACCTAACTCTTACTCCCCACTTACGAAGTGGCATCGTCCCGATTTTCAATGAGTAATAAATAAGTAGGTTGGAAAATAAAATTAAAATTATATATTATCGTTATTATTGAGTTCATTTTTAACGTATACTAATTATATAACAAACAAACTTAAAAAACTAAGACATATATATTAAACAAGATACACTATTACAAACTTAAAAGAAAAACAGTTGAAATTAATCTAAAAAATTATGAAAAATACGAAAGTGATAACTAAATAAACTAAATTATACCTTAATATGTAGAAAACGTTGAAAAGTAGGCCGGAAAAGTTGAAAAGTCGCCGGAATGAAATGTGGCTTGTTTTTTATCCTTTTTTGATTTTTCCAATTTGTGTTGAAGAGAGGAGATGAAAAGAGGAAGAAATCAAGTAGTGGTAGTGTGAGAGGTGAATTTTTGTGGAAGAATTGATAAAATTTTCGAGTGGTGGGGTTTGGGTGTGTGGTGGTGGTTGCATTAGAAGAATTAGGGAAGAAGAAGAAGAAAAGAAGGGTCCCCGTCTTTTTTATGATTTTAGACCCCGGACCAGTCCGGATTAAGGCCGGATCGGTCCGTGCCCAAATTTTTCCACTTTTTCGATTTTTTTTCTCTTTTTATAATTTTTGATGAAAACTTATAAAAATTCTAATAAAACTTAATTAAAATCTTAAAAATAATTTTATAAAATTTAAAACATACTAAAAATAAAATTTAAAGGAAATTTTATAATTTTATAACAATTTCTAAAAATTTAATAAAATCTTTATAACACTTTAATAAAAAGCTTATAAAAATTTAATAAATTTATATCAACTCTTATAAAACATCTAAATTAAAACTAAAAAAACTTTTATAAAACTTTTATAAAACTCCTCAAATTTCATAAAGATCCAATTTTATAAAATTCTCAGAAGTTATGCGAAAATTTTATAAAATAAAATATAAGAAAAGACTCGAAACTTAAGGGGTTCCTGATTCTTCGATTTCTAAATCTTCCAGAGTTCTGATATAACGCTCGATCAACCTAACTCCTAAAAATGAAGCATTTGAATTATCTCTCGGAATTCCATCGGGATTTTCGGATAACCACCTAATCGTTCCCTTCCTAACAATATTCAAACACTCATCCTGGGATTTGGTTGTGTTTTTCCCACAGCGTCCAACATGTTCACTTTTTCCACAGATTCTGCATCTCATTAGAAACTTTGCCCTTCTTTTCATCGCACTTCTTGATGTTCCATAACATACTTCTTTCAATCTGATCTCTCTCAACAATTTCTTGTTTTGTTCAAAAACTAAAGCTTCTATAGAAAACGCGACATCTTTATCAAGGCCTAATTTTAAAAGTAAAATAAAAACTCCTATTCTATCTAAAAAAGGCATCCAGTTTTTTTTACGTCTATCCGGTAAAAGATTTAAAAGAGTTTAAACATAAAAATACGAGAAAAGTAGAGTAAAGATAGATAGCACCGGGTATTTGGTCGATTCCGGTTTCGCTTTTCGCTTTTTCATTTTTTCTGCTTTTTCAATTTGTCGGGGGATCAATCAATAGCATTACTTCTTCTTTCAGTGTGATTCCTTCTCCCTCCACAAATAACTTTACTCTGTGGCCATTGGCTATAAATGTTGTATTTCCATCAGTTAGTTCAACAGCTCCAGTTTTGTAAACCCTTGTTACTTCAAATGGACCTGTCCATCTCGATTTAAGCTTACCTGGAAACAACTTTAAACGTGAATTGTACAAAAGCACTCGATCACCTACATGGAACTCACGCTTAAAGATTCTCTTATCATGGAAAGATTTCGTGCGTTCCTTGTAGATTCGAGCGTTTTTATAAGAATCAAGACGAAATTCTTCTAGTTCTGTCAATTGAAGCAATCTATGATCACCGACAGCCTTAGGATCGAAATTTAAAAATCTAATAGCCCAGAAGGCTCGGTGTTCTAACTCAACTGGGAGATGACAAGACTTACCAAAGACTAGCTTATAGGGAGAACAACCAATTGGTGTCTTAAAAGTCGTTTCAGACGCCCATAATGCATCATCTAATTTAATCGCCGCTTTTACGATTTGAATCAACTGTTTTTTCCACGATTCTTTTAATCTCTCTATTCGATACCTCTACCTGACCACTAGTTTGTGGATGATAAGGCGTTCCCAACTTATGCGTTACACCATATTTTTCAATTAACTTAGTAAATGGTCGATTGCAAAAATGTGAACCTCTATCACTAATGATTGCCCTCGGTATGCCATATCTAGTGAATATGTTCTTTTTAAGGAATCGTATGACAACCTTGGTATCATTAGTGGGAAGAGCTTCAGCTTCTACCCATTTTGAAACATAATCTACCATTACAAGAATAAATCTTTTTCCAAAAGATATAGGAAAAGGTCCCATGAAATCTATACCCCAAACATCAAATAACTCACATTCTAAAATAGGTTGCATAGGCATTTCATGTTTTTAGATACATTTCCCATTTTTGACAAGATTCACAAGATTTAACATACTTATAAGCATCTTTATATAGCGTAGGCCAATAAAAACCACATTGTAAAACTTTAAAAGCGTTTTCCAACCTCCATGATGACCTCCCGCCTCACGATCATGACAAAACGATAAAATACTTAAAATTTCATTATCAGTGCACACATTTTACGATTATCCCATCCGAACATTTACGGAAAAGGTCCGGTTCCTCCCAAGTAATAAAATTTTAAGTCGTAAAAGAATTTCTTTTCTCACGCCAAGTCCAATGAGACGGAATATAATCACAAAGTTAAGTAATTAATGATATCTCCAAACCAAGGTGACATTTCCTTAGAAGGAATTCTATTTTTTAATAACTGCATGGTTGAAGGAGTATCTATTCTAAATAGTTTTTCATCAGGAAATGAATCTTTAATTTCATTCCCTATCTCTTCCTCAGTCTCCATTCTACTTAGATGATCTGCTACTACATTCTCACTTCCTTTTTTATCTTTAATTTCAATATCAAATTCTTGAAGTAGGAGAATCCATCTAAGAAGACGTGGTTTCGCATCCTTCTTACTCAGTAAATACTTCAGAGCTGAATGGTCTGTGTAAATTATGACCTTAGAACCAACAATATATGATCTAAACTTATCTAAGGCAAAAATTACAGCCAACAGTTCTTTTTCTGTAGTTGCATAATTAAGCTGAGCTGCGTTTAGTGTGTGAGAAGCATAGTAGATAGCTTTGAGAATTTTATTATACCTTTGACCTAAAACAGCTCCTACAGCTAAATCGCTTGCATCACACATAATCTCAAAAGGCAAATCCCAGTTTGGTGCTACCAATACTGGTGCAGTAATCAACTTTGCTTTCAGGGTCTTAAATGATTCCATACATTTACTATCAAAGTTAAAAGGTACTTCTTTTTCAAGCAAATGACTTAGAGGCTTTGCTATCTTTGAAAAATCTGCAATAAATCTTCTATAAAATCCTGCATGTCCAAGAAATCCTCTTAGAGTCCTTAGATTAACTGGTGGTGGTAATTTTTCAATCACCTCGACTTTAGCTTTATCAACTTCAATTCCTATTTCAGAGATTCTATGACCTAGAACAATTCCTTCTGATACCATTAAATGACATTTTTCCCAGTTTAGTACTAAATTGGTATCTTCAAAGCGTTGTAACACTCTTTCTAAGTGCGACAAACATTTACCAAAAGAATCTCCGTAAACACTAAAGTCGTCCATAAAAATTTCTAAGAATTTCTCAACCATATCGAGAAAATATAGACATCATACATCTTTGAAACGAAAGCAGAGCATTACATAAACCAAACGGCATTCTTTTATACGCAAAAGTTCCATAAGGACAAGTGAAAGTAGTCTTTTCCCTATCTCCTGCTGCAATGAAAATCTGTAAATATCCTGAATAACCATCTAAGAAACAGTAATACTTATGACCACTTAAACGTTCCAACATTTGCACTATGAATGGAAGTGGATGATGATCTTTCTTAGTATGATCATTTAGTTTTCTAAAATCAATGCACATTCGATATCCTGTAATTTCCCTTGTTGGAATCCATTCATTCTTATCATTCTCTTTCACTGTGAAACCTCCTTTCTTTGGTACAACTTGAGTTGGACTTACCCATTCACTATCTCGATATAGAAAGATTATTCCCATTTCTAATAGCTTAATCACCTCTTTCTTAACGATTAACTGTAAATTCGGGTTGAGGCGGCATTGCGGTTGAATACAAGGTTTAGCATCTTCTTTCAGAATTATCTTATGAACACAAATCTCAGGGCTAATACCTCGAATATCGGCAATATTGTCCATCCAAAAGCTTTCTTATGCTTCCTTAACATTCTAAGTAATTGATCTTCTTGTTGCTCGATTAAAGTTGATGAAATAATAATCGGTAATAGATTATCGGTTTCAAGAAAAGCATATTTTGATTTAAAGGTAACGGTTTCAATTCCAGATTCTTCGGCGGATCTTCTATTGACGATTTAAGAACTGGTCCTTCTAGTTCTAACTCCAAATACTTATGCCATGGTGGCTTAAAAGTAAAGCTTCCTTTATCTAGAGAAAGGATTATCTCTTTCATTTCAATGTCTTCCTCATCTTCTTTATAGATAGACAGAGTTAAGCATTCTTCTAATCTGTCTTCAAAAGTTGGTAACTGATTATCATAGACAGAATGAATATCTTCTATAAAAGAACATGATTCTAGTGATGTATATGGATGGTTCATAGCTTTGAAAATATTGAAAGCAACTTCATCTTCATTGACTCTCAAAATTAATTCTCCTTTCTGAACATCGATTAAAGTTCTTCCTGTAGCTAGAAATGGACGACCTAAGATAAGTGGCGCTGAATAACCTTCTTCCATTTCCATAACTACAAAGTCTACTAGAAAATAGAATTTGTCTACTTTAACCAATATGTCCTTAATAATCCCTTTAGGGTACTTAATCGATCTATCTGCCATTTGCAGAGTCATTTCAGTCTTAGTAAGCTTTCCTATGCCTAGCTTTTTATAATCCTCATAAGACATGAGATTTATACTAGCTCCTAGATCACATAAGACCTTCTTAAACATAAATCCTCCAATTTCACATGGAATCGTAAAACTTCCAGGATCTTTCAGTTTAGGTGGTAACTTATGCTGCAGAATTGCAGAACATTCTTCATTTAGGCATATATTCTCATATTCCTCTAATTTTTTCTTATTTGATAGTATATCTTTCAGAAACTTTCCATAGGCAGGTATATTAATCAGAGCTTCAATAACAGGGATATTAACATGAATATGACGAAAAGTGTCAAGAAACGAGCATACTTCTTATCAATTTTTGCCTTTTTGATTTGATCTTTAGGAGGGTAAGGTAAAGATTCTAAATCTATAACCTTTGGCTCCTTAGTCAATTTCTCTTTTCCTTTTTCCTTAAACCTTTGAGTATTACTTAGTCTCCATGTTTCAGGTTCTTGAATTTTTTCCTTTAAATTGTTCCCTGAATCAATCTCTACTTCAGACTCTTTCAGTTCTTCTTGTTTCTCATCCTTATTACCAGTTTCATCTATTCTAACATGTTCCTTGAATAAAGTCCTTAAATCTTTATCCATAGGGTCTTTCAAAATCCTAGGGATTTTTACCCATTTTTCACCTTCATTCTCAGATTCCGAACTTCTATTCCTTTTCAAGAAATTCTCTATAATTTCTTCTTCCTCATCAGTGAATTCAATTTCATCTTTAGTTTTATCATTCTTTCCATCTAAATCATTTTCTACTTCATTATTCCCAAAGTTTTCTACTCCATTGCTTCCACAGAGTTTTCTACTTCTCGTAACTACAACATTTACCTCTCTTGGGTTTCTTTCAGTGTTACTTGGTAATCCTCCAGGAGGTCTACTGTTGTTACGTTCACCTTCCCTACTCAAATGATCTTCCATATTCCTCAATGAGGCTTCTATCGTTCTCATTCTGGTATCATGGCCATTCATAGATGTTTTCATTGTACTCATATCCTTAGTAACTGAACCAATAGAAGTCATCATTGTTTCCATATTCTTAGATTGAGTAGATACTACACCCATCATATTTTCCATTAGTTTTTCCCATTTTTCAACTCTTCGCAGTTGAGTTGAACTCGAAAGTTCTTGGTATACTTTGAGTGGTATGTTGAGGATAGGATCTAGGTAATGATTGTAAATTCTGATTAGATGTATTTTCTTGATAAACTTGGTTCCTATATGGGACTGGATATGGCGGTTGTCCTTGCTTACTAGGGTTTTCAGACCATCGATAAGTAGGTGATCTCTTCTAATAGCATTAAACGAGTTCGAGTATGCATTGTTCAAATTCCTATGCTGCTGAAGAAAACTCACCTCCTCTCTTGAATATCCTGTTGGTTCTTCTATCCCTAATGACACATTATCCTGATTTGAGTATTCAGTTGGTGTACTATTTTCTGAACTTTGGTTCTTATTCTGTTGTAAACCATCAAATTTCCTACTCAAATTTTCTAAATGTGCTAGAACTTCCGTATTAGACGTACATTCTCCCAAAGCAAAAGCTACTTTTTCGGTGCTAGAACCGGTTTCCCACATTCTGTTATTTTTGGAAATCTTTTCTATATCATCGTAAACTATTTGAGCTTCACTCATCATTAACGAACCACCACATGCATGATCTACATCGGCACGTGAATCTTTTCTTAATTTACGACAGAAGAGTTGAATTTGCATATCTAAGGAATAACCATGATCGGGACAAGCTCTTAACAGTTTTTTAAACCTTTCCCACACATTCCCGAGTGTTTCCTCAGATCCTTGTCTAAAGTTAGCAACCTCGACTTTTAATTCCAAATTTCGTCCAGGAGTGAAATATTGTTTCAGAAATTCAGTTTGAATCTCCTCCCAACTAGTAAGTGAATGATGTGGAAGAGACATAAACCAATCTCGGGCTCGTCCTTTTAGAGAAAAAGGAAACATAGTCATCCTCGTTAATTCCTTATGAGCACCTTGACTTTTGGCTGTATTGCACAGTTCTTCAAAAAGATAGAGATGATGATGTGGATCTTCATCATCCTCTCCTAGGAATTGGGCTCTTACGTCAATTAAACCAAAAAGATGAGATTTAATCTCGAAATTATTCGCTCCTTCATTAGGTAAAAGTATGGGATTATTAGTCTGGTTTCTCCTTATGGTTTGATCGCAGATTGGTCTCGGGTTTGGTGGGTTATTTCGATTATTCTGGTTCTGATTCTGATTATTTCTATTATTATTATTATTATTAGGGTTAATAGGGTTCTGTCCATGCCCTAGAGCATGTTCTCGCCTCTGCTCATTTGTTTCATCACTAGTTTCAGCCATTTTTATATTTTTATTAGAAGATGATTCGTCAGGATTTCCCTGACTAGTATGACCTTGTTTACTCTCTACTCTTAACTGCCTTTCGTAAGTGTTTATGTCAGGCTTATAAGGAGTGAGTGGGGCCTTACCACTTCTGGTCATCAACTAACGAAAATAGAAAATAACACGAAATAGATAGTAGTAGAAAAAATTGGTAACTTACCTATAAGGTAAGTATCAACTAAAAATAAAATAGAAATGGGATAAGAAAAGTGTTGACTTATTCTCGAGAATTTTGAGCTAATACAAGTAGTAACCATAGACACAAAAAAAGAAATTAGCGACGTTCCCCGGCAACGGCGCCGGAAGTCGACGTGGCCTTTTCTAGTGCTAATACGATCCCTTAACCGCAAAGTGTATCGGGTCAAATCAGTAGTGCTAGTATGGTGAGTCGAGTATCGTATCCACAGGAACTTGGTAATTCTTCTAAGTGTGGTTAAACACCAAAGAGTCATTATTAACTCGATCTAAACCGCAATTTTATAACACAGATCACTACTATTCTAGTCAACATAAAATAAATACGTAATTTAAAAACTATACTAACATGATATATATAAATACATAAATATATATAGATCTGCATAAACTGCAATTTATATATATAGATATAAGTATATATAGATACCAAAATATTAAAATGATAATTTTAGAGAATGGCCAAAACTTATATAATTGGTTTATACGATCTTTCGATTAAATGAAATGTGTTCGATCTCTCCTTTTATTTTAGGTCCAATTGAGTAAATGACACGGTGCACTCCTGAGGTAAACAATTCCTCCTCACACGAGCGTATGAAATTGTCATATGTCCATTGCATCAGTCCAAGGTCCACAACTGTTACGGTTTTTCTGAACAGGTCCCGAGTAAAAATCTACCTTTAGATAAAAAGGAGTCATTCCGTTCATCAAACGGTCAATTTTATTTAAAAGACTCCGGTTGTCAAGCCGGACGATTCAACTTTCCGGTTTAAGTTTCAATTAACTGATGATTTAACATTATTACGATCTCGAGTACAAATTATAATAAGATTCATTTCTCCCAAAACAAATCTACCCCCGGGTAGGAAATCGGATTCCGTTATCACGTTATTCTCACGGCCAATTTTACCCTCCGGTTTTTCTATTGTTTATCTCATATCCTAACTACGAGGCGTCAATTCATAATTAGATTATGAATTCCTCAGATCGATTAAATACGTCAATACGAATACGATCAAAATAGAAAAAGATTCAATTAACTCAATTTTAATCATTTTAACTTAACAACATTTCTTTAACGAAAAGATCGAAATAAAACCGATTACATAGCTTTGGCGGTAAGATTATATTTAGCCTAAAACATTACAACGACTAAAAAGATGAAAATAAACAACATAAACATAAATACTTCGTAGCAGAGCATCGAATACGGCGGTTGATTCAGAAATCGTATTTTCCGGACATTACAACTTCTTCAGCAAAACCGACTTCCGAGATTTTCCCGAGCATTATAACGATACTAAAATTACATTATTACGGCGTAAGGTCTTATTTACAACTACGACTAAAAAATAAAAAGAAAAGAGAGAGGAGAGGAGAATATATATATGATATGGTGTATATATATTTTGGTACACTCGATCTGTTGCTGCTGCATCTTCTTATATAGGCAAAGGTGAAGGAGCCGGACCGGTCCGAGATCAAGCCGGATCGGTCCGGTATAATGATGATGTTCCCATGCTGAATACACTTAGCATGTGCGGTGAGATATTTATATTATTAAACTTCTAAAATTCATATCTCGAGTTCTGGACCTCCAAAAATTGCAAACGAAATGCCAAAATTAAGGTCTCGAGAAACTCTACAACTTTCATGAAGGACTCTTCTTCAGATAACGCCTTCTTGATTACCTCGTGTTCCTCCGAAGCTATTTCGGGATTTTTATTAACCCAAATCGATTAGCCACTTGATCACTGTTTAAGTTGTAGACCTCCAATCTTCATAATATAAATTGCATTGGAAAGCTTTCGGGAAAATCTACAACTTTCGTGAAGAACACCTTTTCTGAAAATATCGTTTTGATGAGCCATTCGTTTGTCGAAGACATTTCTCGATTACCACTTAACCAGATTGAGTGGCCACTTGACCACTTAAGCTATTCAATTGACCATTTAAGCTCGTGGCACTCTCTAAATCATTCCAGAGATATGATTATACTTCAATATGTCAATTCTCGGGGTCTCGGGTTATAAATCTGCAATAAAATACCACAAATACCCACGTAAATCTGACACGACACTCCGATTTACTAAAATCGGTACAAAATTACAACTTTTTACTATTTTTACTACTAACTATTCTAAATTATAAAGATTAACATTTCATACTATTTATACCATAATTTCATATATTTTATATAGAATTTGTCGATAAAACATAATAAAATCACGTATTTTTAATCATATAAAAGTAGTATATCAGTGTTCCAGCAGGTTCAGCCATAGCAGGCTTAGGTGCATCAGCAAGCTTGTCAAGTTTCTGGTGAATAGATGCAAATTGTTCTTTTATGAACTTTTCTTTGAGTGTAATGCCCTGTTTTACTCCCTTTACATCTTGGGCAAGGTCAGCAAGAGCATATTGAGTGGAAGTAATATTGGAAGCAACAGTTTCAGTGGTTCTCCCACTATTTTCCACTAGATTCAACAAATCTTCAAACCTTTGCTCTTGCCTGTCAAGTTGAGTTCTTATCTTGTAATGTCACTTCTGACTGCCCTCAACTCATCCAACACTTGTACTGGTACCCCACCAGCCATTCCTCCAGCCATATGTCCAGCAGATTCATCAGTAGGCTCTTCCACATTGTATTGTGCCCTCTGTCTACTGACAACCATGGCCCAACTCATATCCCTTCCAGCAGGGTTAGGACCATCGAATTCCTCCAGGATTGGATCTAGGGCAGGTTCCTCAAGGATTGGTACAAATGCCTGTTGTGGTTCAGCAGCAATAGCTTCTTCTTCAGGCATTTGAAACTCCTCATCACTGAAGTCATAGTCCAGCAGCTGTTTATCCTCATCAATAACAGCAGTCTGATGACTATCCTTCCCTTCAGTGACCTTTCCTCTAGTAGGCTCTACAACAGCAGCCTGTACTTCAACAATTGTAGGGGTTTCCTCCAAACCCATTGAGAGTTCCAACCTTTGTCCAGGTGCTTTTTGATCCTCAACAACCTGTACCATCAGTTCTGACCTTTGTTCAGGTGTTGTCTGTTCCTCAGCAACCTGAACCTCCTCAAAGAGTAATGGTGATCCTTACAAACCCATCATCATGTCCAACCTCTGTCCAATCACTGTCTGTTCCTCAGTGAGTAGGACTTTTTCTTCCACACAGATAAAAGGAAAAGTAGCCATGTTTTCCTCTAGAATTCCTCCAGCATCAGCAAGCTTTTGTAGATTCTCAGCAGATTTAGATATAGTGCCCTGAGTATCAATCCACTCTTGATATTGAACTGAATCTTCAGAACTGACATCAGGCTCACTATGTTCAATAACATTCTCTTCATCCAAATCTTCAGTCTGCTGATCCTCAGGATTCATATCAGCCTCCACAACCTTGAATGCATCAGATGTGCCAACCATCCTATTACCTCCAAGGTTCCAGATCCTCATCCATTTGTTTACCTTGTTGGCCTTCAGTAGACTTACCAGCATCAGTAGACTGTTCAACTCCAGGTTCATTAAGCAATGCAGTTCCACTGGCCTCTCCTTGATGTGGGGGATGATCATCATCAGAATCAGATGATGATGAATCATCACTATTTGGTCCATCCCTAAGAGTCTTGAACATAATACCTCCATCTTTCTTTTGTTCATCAATGAGTTCCATCAATCTCATCTCCAGTAAAGAGGTATCAATCATGTCTATCAAATTATCCACTCCTAACTTTTCAAAGGCCCACTCCTCAAAGTCTGTCATAGGCTCATCAGCTGATTTTTGTCTCTTGTAAAATCCAAACTTCCATTGAAAATAATCAGCAACCAGCAGGAGTTTAGGATCAACATATCCTTCTTTTCATTTCTTTTCCTCTCTTTCAAATGGCATAGATGGCTTTCTGGGAGCTGTTTGTTCACTTTGTTGACCTCCAAAGGTCTCAACAAGCAGATTCAGAGTTTCCTCAACAGATGCTTCTAGGTCAATAGGTTCTTCTGGTTGTATGTTTGTACCTATCACCTTCATCTGTTCTACACTTGGTTCCCCTTGACTTACATGCTCATCAGCAGGATTAGCAACAGATTGCTCGCCCCCCTGAACTATTGCAGAAATTGCAGGGTCTTGTATCGTTGTATCAATATCCACAGCAGGTGCAGATTCAGTAATCGGCTGTGGGTCCTTAGGAAGTTGCTCAACAACAACTTCTGTGACTTCAGTAGGCTCAGTAGGTTGCTCAACAACAACCTCTCTAGTTCCAGTAGGCTTAACAATTTTTAAAGGCTCAGCTACAATAGCCTATTCTTCTTCTTCCCTTTGTTCTTCAAGAATCCTCAATTGTTTTCCTTTACCATGTTTCTTCTTTGTAACAATCTCCTTCATTCTCTTAGAGGGTTGTTCAAATGCACTCATAGCAGCTTTCCTCTTTCTTTTATCTTCTTTATGTTGCTCTTTTAAAATTTCAGCAGTAGACTTCTTCTTTACAACTTCAACAGGGTCAGTAACTTCAATTTCAACTGGACCCTCAATAGACTCAGCAGTCTCTGTTGTCTGCTTCCGTGTTTTCCTAGGCTTTAGCATTTCTATGATTTTTCTGGTGTCAGCAGCCTTCCTTTTCTTAGCAGCTTTCTTTGGTGCAGCAGATTTAACAACTTGCTTAACCTGCTCACCATCAGCATCATCATCTCCATCATTATCACTCTCAGTTGCTTCATCATCCAGATCTTCATCATCATTCAAACCAGGGATGGGATAGCCGATCTCATTCTTGTATATGGACTTGTTGAGTTTTTCAGGTGCAACATTAGCAATCCCTAAATGATTCAGCAGGGCCTGAACCATCAAACCCAAAGGTAAAGTCTTGGATTTCCTTGTCCCTTCTCTTTCCTCAGTTATCACTTTCTTCATATATTGGACAAAGAATCCAGCCCAATCAAACTTCATGCTTTTGCAGATGATGATTAACAATTCAATCTTGGGTCCTGATAAAGTATCAAGGCTTCCACTGAGTCCTAAGATATTCTTTGCTATTATCTTACTCAGCAGGTTGTACTCTATTCCTATATACTTCACATTGATGCTCATTGATGATTTAATAGCATCATTGGTCTTTATTCTGTCAACAAAATCCAGCTTTGACAGTCCCATTTCTTCAGGATTAGTTGGAGCATTGTTTCCAGGTCCAAAACTAAAAGCTTCCCTCAGTAGGTTTGAGGAAATTTCAATCTCCTGACAATCACTATTGTAGTAAATGCCTCTCTACCTTCTCATATCACAATGTTTCTCTAGAAATTAACAACATTCGTGTAAGATATTCTTTCCAGTCTCAGATTGAGGACATCTTCTAATCCTTCGTATCTTCTGATTCTTCTACCAATATTGATAGCCAACTCAGTTTTGTTAGCATCAACAACAAAACCACTGACACTTTGGCTTGTTCCAATGTGAATATCATCCTTGTCCGCCATTAGAATTTTGAGAAAGATGAAGAAGAAAACTTTCAAATCTGTGTTCACACGGTATATTTGCAAAGAAAATCAATCTGAAAGCTGTAAGTATCCTTTGTGTATATGTCTGTATATATATCAGAGAGTAGTGGGTAGAAACTGTCAGATGAAGTATTGTACGTCCTGTAGCATTAACCACGATTAAATTTGAGTTAATGCGATCTTGACACGTGTCCCATAACTGACCCATAAAGAGCTGTAACCGTCTGATCGTGTAACTACGGTTATAAAGATAAAATAAATATCCCGGTCTTTGGCTTTTTGACTTTTGTTAAAGTTTGACTGTAACGTATGCCTCAGCAGCCTTTGCCGTCAATAGACTTGGCTCAAGTGATCTCACGACAAAGATGACTCAAATGAACCGCTAACAATGTTACTCTCATTGATCTTCAATTCTTCTTGTTTTGTCCAACTGATAATACAAGATGAAGTTTAATACCAATGACTGATCTGTCAAGTGAGCTCACCCAACAGGACAAAGACCAATCCCCTTGGCAACTTCATTTGCTCAATTGTCCATAACTAAATAGGTACATGGAACTGTTGATACCAATGACTAATCTGCTAAGTGAGCTCACCCAACATAGCAAAGACTAATCCCCTTGGTGAATTCCAGTACATTGCTGATCATAGGTGTATCAGTCAACTTTTATAATTCCAAGTTCAGTCCTTAACTTAGCAAATCTTTCACTATCCAATGGTTTTGTGAAAATATTAGCAAGTTGATCTTCAGTAGAGATGTAAAGAACCACCACATCTTTCTTTTCAACATGATCTCTTATAAAATGATGTCTCACATCAATATGCTTGGTTCTTGAGTGCAAAACAGGATTTTATGTGATTGCAATTGCACTTGTGTTGTCATACATTATAGGAATTTCTCTTTCTTCAATTCCATAATCCCTTAACTGTTGTCTTAACCAAAGTATTTGTGCACAGCAACTTCTAGCAGCAATATATTCAGCTTCAGCAGTAGAAGTTGATATAGAATTCTATTTCTTACTGAACCAAGAAACCAGTCTATTTCCCATCAACTGACAGGTTCCTATGGTGCTTTTTCTATCAATCTTGCATCCAGCATAATCAGAATCTGAGTAGGATATAACCTTGAAGCTTCCATCTTTTGAATACCAAATTCCTACATCCAAAGTCTCTTTTAGATACTTGAGAACTCTTTTGACTGCAGCTAAATGACTTTCCTTAGGTTTTGATTGAAATCTTTGACAAACACCTATAGCAAAGGATATATCAGGTCTGCTGGCAGTAAGGTACAGCAGACTGCCTATCATCCTCCTGTATAAGGTTTGATCAACATCTTTGCCTTCTTTGTCTTCATCCAATCTAATGTTTGTACTCAAAGGAGTTGATACCTTGATGCTGTTTTCCATACCAAACTTCTTTAGTAGCTCCTTGGTATACTTGGTTTGATGAATGAAGAATCCATCTTTCATTTGTTTAACTAGCAATCCCAAAAAGTAGTTCATTTCTCCCATCATACTCATTTGGAATTTACTTTTCATTAGATTAGCTAACTTTTCACATAGTAATTCATTTTCAGAACCAAAAATTATGTCATCAACATAAATCTGTACCAGTAGAGTGTTGTCTCCTTCATTGATTCTGAAAAGAGTCTTGTCAATGGTACCTTTGGTAAAACCATTGTCCACCAAGAATTGAGATAGGGTCTCATACCATGCTCTTGGTGCTTGTTTCAAACCATAAAGTGCTTTATTGAGTCTGTACACTTTATCTTCTGGATCTTTAACTTCAAAACCAGGAGGTTGCTAAACATAAACCTCCTCTTCCAGAATGCCATTCAAAAATGCACTTTTGACATCCATTTGGTATACCTTGAAGTTCTTATATGCAGCATATGCCAAGAATAATCTTATAGCTTCCAATCTTGCAACAGGGGCATATGTCTCATCAAAATCTATTCCTTCTGCTTTAGAATAGCCTTTTGCTACTAGTCTGGCCTTATTCCTTACAATGGTACCAGATTCATCCAATTTGTTTTTGTATACCCATTTGGTACAAATTATATTTGCATGATTAGGCCTTTCCACTAGTGTCCAAACATGATTTCTTTCAAATTCATTCAGTTCTTCTTGCATAGCAATTATCCAATCTGGATCTAAAATTGCTTCTTCAACAACTTTAGGTTCCATTTGAGATAGAAAACAAGTGAACATTGCTTCTAATTGTCTTATTGTCCTTACACCTTGCTGTATATTGCCAATAGTTTGTTCAGCAGGGTGATCCTTTAACCATTGTGGATTTTGGTTAGATTGATTCTCAGGAACATCATCTTCAGTAGGGTCTGATGTTGCTTCAGCAGGGGGTTCAGCAGATCCTTGAATTGCCTCAGTTGTTGCATCAGTAGTGTTACCAGCAGGGGGTTCAGCAGGGGCAGAGTAAGAAACCTTTAAGTCATTAATCCTTTCCAAAACATCAACATATTCTGGATCAGTGACTTGTTGATTCTCAACAGGTTCTGAAGCTTCATCGTCCATTCCAGTGAACTTAGGTTCATCAAATACAACATGTATTGTTTCTTCATGTTTCAGTGTCCTTTTATTCAGAACCCTGAATGTCTTGCTGACAGAAGAATATCCTAAGAAGATTCCTTCATCTGATTTTGGTTGGAAGGTCTTCAATTGCTCCTTATGATTTAAAATAAAACATTTGCTTCCAAATGGATGGAAATAAGATATATTAGGTTTCCTTCCATTCCAAATCTCATAAGGTGTCTTCAGCAGCTTTTTGTTCAATGAGGTCCTATTTTGTGTATAGCATGCTGTATTGACTGCTTCAGCCCAATATCTTTCAGGTAATAAAGCTTCACAAATCATAGTTCTTCATGCTTCTTTTAAAGTTATGTTTCGTCTCTCAACAACCCTATTTTGTTGAGGTGTACCAGCAGCAGTTAGTTGATGTAGTACACCATTCTGCTCACAATATTCTCTTATAACTTTATTGAGAAATTCAGTACCCTTGTCTGATCTGATCTTCACTACTGTCAAACTTTTCTCATTTTGTGATCTCTTCAAAAGTTCAGGCATCTTTTGAAGTGTATCACTTTTCTTGTTCATGAATACTACCCAAGTGTATCTTGAATAATCATCAACAACTACTAAAGTGTACTTCTTTCCTGTCACACTTGTTGGTGTTACTGGTCCAAAAAGATCCATGTGCATCAGCTCCAAAACTCTTTTTGTTGATTGCTTAGTTTTTGACTTGAAGCTTGATTTTGTTTGTTTGCCTTGCTGACAGGCATCACATATAGCATCTTTCTTCAATGTGATCTCAGGTAACCAATCACCAGTTTCTTCTTCATCAACTGATTGATATCATCAAAGTTCAGATGATTCAACTTCTTATGCCATAACCAATTGAGTTTTGACTTAGAATGCACAATCAGGCATGTCTCTGGAACAGCAGTAGACCAATCCACAACATACATGTTTTGTTGTCTTCTTCCAGCCAACACAACTTGATCACCTCTTTCACTAATGACAATACAGGTGCCTTTGTCAAAAGTGACCTTGTAACCCATGTCACGAAAGCGCCCAAAGGCTCGAGATTGTAGTCCAGTCCTTCCACAAATGCAACATTTCTGATTGTTAATCCATTTCTCACAAGTGTGCCATATCCTCTTGTATATCCTGGTGTGTTTTTGTTGACAAAATTCACTCTTGGACCATCCTTTTCCACAAAATTTGACAAACAGTGCTTATTCTTTGTCATATGTCTGGAACATCCACTATCAAAGTACCAGACACCCTACAAAACAACGTTAATGTATTTTAGGTACCCAAAACTGTTTGGGTCCATAGTGGTCAGTGGTAAGCATGACCCTTGGCAAATTTCCATAAGGTCTTCATTGAAAAGTATATACTTTTGTTCATACATGTATTCTACACATCCATAAGGTCTAACATTTGGTTGTGTAGGACTCACATATGCTTTCTGGCCTTTTGGTATGTAATGCTGTTTAGAGTGATTTCTATTGTTAGAAGCACCAGCATAACCATAGGTTTACTGTCTGTTAGGAACATCCCTATAATGTGGAGTCTGATGAGGTCCCTGCTGAGGTCTTATATAAGTCCTCTGCTGAGTCCTCTGCTGATTCCATTGCTGAGGTTTTACCCTAGCAGTATGGTTATATATGTTGTTTCTAGCAGCAGTAGCAGGAATATTCCAATCATCATCAGTAGGGAACTGTCTACCTTTCCCCCTGAGATAAGTATCCCTTGAATGATTGACATTTTTAGGTTTAGGATTCTTATCCTTGGAATATTTCTGATTTTTGCCTTTGTGGTCCAAAGAGACTTGGTAGCAGTGCGCTATCACAGTCTAGAAGGTACAAAGTGATTCTACTTTTGGATTTATTCCTTTTGTTAGGTGCTGTTGACCTTTTTGACTTCTGATTTTGCTTCCTTGAAGTTTTCTAAGTAGGCTTCACTGCCTCAGCAACCCTTTTTGAAGTTGGATCTTGTGCAGGTACAAACTTAGGACCAATTCTGGTACTAGGTTCAGTAACCTTACTAGATCCACTCTGATTAGATTGTTGAGTTCCAAATCCAAGGCATGTTCTGTCACCATAAGGATTTCCAGATTTGAATGCAGTGGAGGAACAAGATTGTTGGCCAGATTCAATGACTAATCGAATGTATAAATGGACTTGTGTTGATTTTGTCCAAACTCCTTTTCCTTACCCTTGAGAATTCTTAATTCAGCTTTTAATCTTCCAACTTCTGTTTGAAGAGCTTTTTTTTCAGCCTTCACAATCTCATAACCAGATTGTATTATCCTCAGTTGATTAAGGATGACATTCAAAGTTTCTTCATTATCAGAATTTTTAGGATTTGAACCACAAGTTGATTCACAATCACTTTCAGCAGGAGTGTTTATAGATACAGAATTGTATACCTCCTCTGTTTCATCCATATTTGCCATTAAAGCATAATCATCTATATCAGCAACAAGTGCAGTATCATCAGATTCATTTCCTTTTTCTAATTCTACTTCATATCCTGATTCATCTTCAGCAACCATAGCCTTCATGCCAGATCTTCTTTGTTGACTCTTGCTCTTCAGTAGGTCTGGACAATCAGGTCTGAAATGTCCAGGCTTCTTGCAATTTAAGCAAAGATAATCAGGTTCTTTCTTCTATTTTAGTTCAGGACAGTCAGGTTTGAAGTGTCCTATTTTCTTGCATTGATAGCACAAGTAATCATTGTCTTTCTTGGATTCTTCCTTCTTCTTTTCACCAAACTTCTTTGTGAAATTCCTTGGAGAACCTCTTCCATTTTTCATCATCCTGATTTTCTTGCTCAGTAGGGCAATTTGTTCTTGCATCTCATCCAGTAGATCATCTTGAACTCCTGATGTTTCTTCTTGATGTGTAGCAGCCAATGCAATGGTTTTTGCTTCTTCTTTTTCAGTCTCAGGTACAAGTTTCTTACTGACTTCATAGGACTTGAGATCTGAAAACAATTTGAAGGTGTCCTCTTCATGTAGACTTCCCATTTCTTCTATTGCAGTCACCTTCATTTCCCAAACTTCTTTTGCAGGTAATGCTTCCAAGATTTTTGAATTTATTTCTTCTTTTGAATACTTTACGCTCAGTAGGGTGAGTTCATCCATGATTGCATTGAATCTTGACTACATTTGTTCTATAGTTTCATTTGGTTTCATTTGAACTCTTGGAACTTCTTCTTTGCCACACTGATTTTGTTCTTCTTGATTGCATCAGTGCCTTCACATATTAATTGCAACTTATCCCAAAGTTCTTTTGCAGTCTTGCAATCTTTCACTTCCATGTACATATTGCTATCCAAAGTTCTGTATATGATATCAGTAGCAATATTGTTGAGGTTTGCTCTTTTTCTATCTTCAGCATTCCATTCTCTTTTTGGTTTAGGAATGTACTGAGTTTGATTATCCACAGTTATAGCTTTTGTGATTTCCAGTGGTCCATCAGTCAGCACATCCATCATCTCATCATGTGTTGAAGCTAGAAAAGCCTACATACGACGTTTATACTCATCAAAATGATCTAAAGAACACATCAACATTGTTCTAGCATACTGATTGTTATCCATGATGCAAAGCTTTGAAAATCAGAAATTTGAAAAAGTTTTCAAAGTATTTTCACAAGCACAACAAGTAGGATTACTTCAGAACAGAAGCACTGCTCCGATACCAATTGTTGGTCCCTTGAAAAGGCTTTGGTTAAGTTTAGAGGGGGGTGAATAAACTTAACACTTAAAAACTTTTGGAGTTAACAAACTCAGCAAGTTCAGTAGTCTGCTGACAGCTCAGTTAAGTTAAGCCTGAATTTGTTGCAGCGGAATATATTCAAGTTAAGCCTTATTACTTGTTGTTAAGATATGATACTAAGTATTAGATACTCAGTAGTGTAAGTGTGTGATTCAGTTGCTAGTTTCAGTGGATTGATGTGCTAAATATGCTAAATGCAGAATGTAAATGTAGAAAGTAAGTAGGCAATTTTTATAGTGGTTCCAGGTGGTGTAATCCTATCAGTCCACTCTTCTACTGTGATGTTGGAGGTAATTCACTAGAGATCCTTGAGGTAGCAGTTACAAAAATCCCTAAGTTGTTTGTCCTTCACCAATAACTATGGCTTCACAAACTGAACACTTGGAACAGGTAGGATTGCTGCTCCAAAGTCTTCCACTGGTCCTTGAAGGGTAGGATTGCCTCTTCACCAGCTCCACCACAAACAACAGTCCTTGACACCCTAGGATGCTTCACTGTCTTCAGCAGGTTTCTTGTAAAAGAAAGTTTGAATCAAGTAATTGATTCAGCTTTCAGCAGCTTGATCAGGATGATATGATCAGCAGCTTGGATTCTTCAAGTGTGTAAACTTGATGTAGCTTGATGACAAATTACACTTGAAAAAGTTTACTGGATCAGTTGTTTTATGTTCAATAGGGTCACTAGGGTGACTTCTTGATAAGAATCTGAAGCTCAAGATTATCTGTTGTTTTTCTCTCAAAAATCATCTCTTGTTTCTGTATCAGGGGTCATCTATTTATAGGTGAAAATCCATGTGACTTATGCTTGAATTTCAAAACATAGCCATTTCAGATTTGTCCCATCTTGACTTGCTTTTCGTCCTCAGACATAGTAATCGACTTTGTCGATTTACTTTTTGTGATTTTTTGATATCCACCCTTTGACTTGTATCCATTGGATAAACCTCTGTTTCTTTCCAACGTCCCTTTAATCTTGGCCATTGATTTGTTGACAAAACCAAGAGTTGTTATCTGTCATTTTCCTTGTAATCTTCCAATGTAACCTTTGATTAAATCGAAATATATGTTCAACATGTTCATGTGTATGTAAGTCTGTTGAAATACATATGAGTCAGCTGATCCAAGGTTGCTGTGTTTATAAAGCACTACAGCTGACTTCTCTTATATCTAACTTTTTCATTATAAAGTTAGATTACACCATTTTGATCATAACCAAGTGCCAATCACCATTTAACTTGTGGAACTTAGACCTTGTACACAAGGTATATGCAACCAGTTTATGTCATCATAGACTTCCCTAAATTCTGATTCTATATCCTTGACTTTAAATACTAAGTTTGATCCCTTAGCCTTCAATAACTGAGTTTGAGCCCTCAGCCTTTAGTCTTCAGCAGGTTCCTAAACTAGTCTACTGACTTAGGTACCCTACTGACCTAGACAGGTCTGCTGATGAAAGTCAGCTGACCATTTACAGTGCTTGTTTGATCAAACCTATACAAAGATCAAACTCTAATAAGCCTATACATTTGATCTAGACAACTTTTTGCCTTTGCTCTATAACAGCTAGTCTAGCACTCATCACTAAAACTTAAAAATAAGTCCAACACCTACAATCTTGTTCAAGCTCGGCTCATTAAGCTAAACGAACAAACGATCATGAACACTAATGAGCCGAACTGGAGCTTGTACACGAGCGCATCTGTTCGTTTAACAGCACTAGTGGTACTACGTATAATAACATCAATATGTCCTGCATTATAAGTGGAAATCAAGACATCAGTATCATCATTCCAAAACGAAGAGAGACCACTTCTTGCTTTTACACTTCTTACTCTAATGCACTAGAAAAACCAAGTGAACAACGAACATATTCAAAATGACTCTCGCTCAATTTAGTTTCTGACAAAAATAAAAGGGAAGGCGAAAAAGTATTTACAAGGCGTTTCAAAACTCTCACTGCCCGAGGAAGGCCAAGCCCTCAGCAGTACCAACATAAAAGACTCATGGCTCTTGTCGGGCCTGCATCGCAGACTCCGCCGGACTGAATGATACACATGGCTTCTTCCCTTGCACTTCACCATCCACTAACTTGCTAGTTTTTCACTTGCCGCCAATCTGCACTTCATCATCAACAGAAGAACTGCATGCATCGTAAATTCGAACCTCTCCACCTCCTTTTTGAGCTTGCTTCTTGTACGTGGAAACTCTCAACCTTTTAACATGCATGCATCCGAACCTGTTTCGGTAATGACAGAAAAAAGAGCCCCGAATCAATAATCCCTCCGGTTTACCCACCAGTTAGACCATTTTTTGAGCAAGCACCGGTTGTGGATTGGTATACGAGATTGAGAAGGAATCGGGTTGAGAATTTCTATGGAAACGTTGAACATTCAAAGGCCGAGGAATGGATAAGGAGCTTCGAGAAGGCATGCAGGAACATTCATGTGCCTGAGACCGAGATGGCATAGCTGGAAGTTAGCTTTCTTCTGGGCGCATCAGAAGCGTGGATAGATGCTATTCAGAGTAGCAATGGCAAAGTCACAGACTGGGAAGCTTTCAAAGCTACGTTCTTCAATGAGTACTTCCCGGCAACAGTGCAAGCGGATAAGGCAAGTCAATTTTTGAAACTCAAGCAGTGTAATCATTTGACGGTATCTCAGTATACCAATAGGTTTAACGAGTTGGGACGGTTCTATCCCGAGCTCCTGAAAGTGGAAGAAAGGAAGATGACACTGTACAAAGAAGGATTGGCTTATGAGATTCAGTCAGGCATGTTGGGGTTTACAACAAGGAATATGGCAGAGTTACTGAATAAGGCCTTGGAGGTTGAGACCTTCAGGAAGAAGGCTACAGTCGTCATTGGAAACAAGCGGAACTTTGGGACGAGTCAAGGTAATTACCGAGGAGCACCGCAACAGAACGTCAAGAAGACAACAGCTCCCACGACAGTTAAGGCCCCAAACAGTGCACCCCTTTGTCCTAAGTGCAACAGAAATCATTCAGGGGAGTGCAAACAAAATACTAATAGTTGCAACGTTTGCGGAGAGCCAGGGCACTTTTCTAGAGCGTGTCCAAACAGAGGAAACAAGGGCAATTCGGGCCAGGGAAACGGTAAGAGCGGCCCAAGCCGACCGGTTCGAGTTTTTGCAGCTGATGCCAGAGATGCGGAACCAGAAGATGACGTTATCTCAGGTACCTCGTTGTTATTTTATTTTATTAAGATATTTTTATAGCACGTTTATTCATGCTGTAATTTTACTTAAATGAATGAATATGCATCCTAGGTACGATAATGTTAGATAATCTAGTGGTCAAAGCTTTGTTCGATACGGGAGCGTCTAACAGCTTTGTGTCGACCAAGGTGGCTAAGAAGTTGAGTTTACCCTCGGAACCTTTAAGAAACACCTTGGAGATAACTACACCATTAGGGAAGGTAACAAAGGTAACTAGGATGATACCTCAAGTGGAAGTTCGAGTTGGATCTTATCGATGCAAGAGTGATTTCACCGTTTTAGACTTTTCAAACTTTGATGTGATTCTTGGGATAGATTGGCTATCCGAGAATTTTGTCCACTTGGATTGTAGAGAGAAGAAAGTGACCTTTAAGATACCCGGAAAATCAGACAAGACTTATCAGGGTAACGTGTACAAGCCGAGTAAGAAGCGACATCCGATAATTTCAGCGGTCAAGGCAATTAGAGCTTGTTAGAAAGGTTGTGAAGGCTACTTGTTGTACGCAGTGGATGTGGAACAAGTGAAGCCTAAACTAGAAGAAACTCCGGTAGTGAGAGAGTACCCTGAAGTGTTTCCGGAAGAGTTACCGGGAAACATGCCGGATAGGGAAATCGAGTTCGAGATCAAGTTGGTACCCGGAGCGGCACCAATTGCTAAGGCACCCTATAGGATGGCACCGGCTGAATTAAAGGAGTTGAAGGCTCAACTTAAGGATATGCTTGAGAGGAATATAATTCAGCCCAGTACATCGCCTTGGGGAGCCCCTGTTTTGTTCGTGAAGAAGAAAGATGGTAGCATGAGGATGTGTATCGACTACAGGGCGTTGAATATTCTTACCATAAAGAATAAATATCCTTTGCCGAGGATAGATGATCTATTTAATCAGTTACAAGGCAAGAAAGTGTTCTCTAAGATTGATCTTAGGTCCGGATATCATCAGTTGAAGATCAAGGTGGCAGACATACCGAAGACGGCTTTTAGTACGAGGTATGGACATTATGAGTTCTTAGTTATGCCTTTTGGACTCACTAATGCTCCATCTGCATTCATGGATTTGATGCAGCGAGTCTTCATGCCGTACTTGGATAAGTTTGTGATAGTGTTCATAGACGACATCCTAGTGTACTCTAAGGATGAGAAAGAACATGAAGAACACTTAAGGATAGTGTTAGATACCTTGAAGAAGAACCAGTTGTTCGCTAAGTTCTCGAAGTGTGACTTTTGGTTGAAGCAAGTCAGTTTCTTGGGACATGTCATTTCTGGAGATGGCATCCAAGTTGATCCAGCAAAGATAGAAGCAGTGGAGAATTGGCCTAAACCTACTACAGTTTCGGAAGTAAGGAGCTTCCTTGGTTTGGCTGGCTACTATAGGAAGTTCGTACAAGACTTTTCAAAGATAGCTACTCCACTCACTAAGCTTACACAGAAGAATGTGAAGTTTGACTGGACTAGAGAGTGTGAAATGGCTTTTCAGACGTTGAAAAAAAAGTTGACTACAGCCCAAGTGTTGGTAGTTCCGGAGGTTTTTGATAACTACGATGTCTACACAGATGCTTCAGGACAGGGTTACGGTTGTGTGTTGATGCAAGAAGGAAAAGTGATTGCTTATGCATCTAGGCAGTTGAAGGTGCATGAGAAGAACTACCCGACACACGACTTGGAGTTGGCAGCAGTAGTGTTTGCAGTAAAGACTTGGAGGCACCACTTGTATGGAGTTAAGGCAAGGATCTTCACCGACCACAAAAGTTTAAAGTATTTATTCACACAAGAGAATATGAACATGAGACAGAGAAGATGGCTAGAGTTCGTGAAGGACTATGATTTGGACATTCAGTACCATCCAGGCAAAGCCAATGTAGTGGCAGATGCCTTAAGCAGGAAACCATTGTTTGCAGTTTCAAGCATCGAAGATGTGTGAGAAAGGTTAGATGAACTGGAAATCAGCAGGTTTGATCAGATTGAGGAACGACAGTTTGTGGCGCCTTTGTTAGCAAGGTCAGAGTTGATGGGTGACATTCGGGAAAAGCAAGATGATGACCCAGTTTTGGTTGATTTGAAGCGAGTTGCTAGAGAGAAGCCTACAGTGGGTTATGTCTTGGTTAAGAATGGCAACCTTTGGTACCAGGATCGTTTATGTGTGCCTAATGTTGGCAACCTAAGACAAAGGGTTATGGAAGAGGCACATAGGATTGCTTTTGCAGTTCATCCAGGCGCTACCAAGATGTATCGAGACTTGAAGGAGAAGTTTTGGTGGCCTTCGATTAAGGTAGAGATAGCCAAGTTCAGTAGTGAGTGTGACATTTGTCGAAGGTGAAGGCGGAGCATAGAAGACCAGGGGAATGCTTAAGCCCTTGGATATCCACGAATGGAAATGGGATAAGATCACGATGGACTTCATCACCGGGTTACCTAAGACGAGAGGCGGTCATGATGTGATTTGGGTAATTGTGGATAGATTGACCAAATCTGCCCATTTCTTACCGTATAAGGTTGATATGCCTTTGAAGAAGATGACGACACTATACTTGGATAATATAGTGAAGTTACACGGAGTTCCTATCTCCATAGTCTCGGATCGAGACCGTCGATTCGTCAGTCGGTTTTGGAAGAGTTTACAAGAAGCTTTTGGAACCAAGTTAGATCTGAGTACAGCGTTTCATCCTCAGACAGATGGACAATCTGAGAGGACCATCCAAACACTCGAGGACATGCTAAGAGCTTGTGTTTTGGAAGTAGGTGGATCATGGGATGTGTTAAGGCCATATTTTTATGATTATTAAGGGTTCATTTCATTATTATTTTCCCCACATTTGCATAATTTATATAAGAATTAAGGGTTTAAGTGTAATTATTAAGTAAATGTCATTTTAATATGGTTATTTGCAAAATTGGTTATTTTAAGTGTTTAATTGATTTAATTATGATTATTTGGATTTCATTACATTTTGCAATGTTTATTTATCTTTTAGGAGGCTTAATTTCGAGATAAGGAAAGAAATCAATCAAGATAAAGATGGAAATATCAAGGAATCCGTTCGCAATGATCCAAATGAGCGTCTCTTTGCAGCGCCCAGGTGTGGACGGGCGTTTGGTAATTCGGACGAGCGTCCAGCGAAGAAAAGTTGAACAGAGAGTTTGGACGGAATCTGGACGAGCGTCTTGATAGCGTCTGAGGCATCTTGAACGAGCGTCCGGTGCCGACTTAAACCCTAACCGACTTAGCACTCTATAAATACAGCAGCAGCCCCAACCCTAAATATATACTTTTTACACATCATTGAGATCGCACTTTCACACAAAAAAAGCTGCGGCCAAAACCCTAATTCCACAGAGATGAATTTCTCCAATCCAACAATCATATTCAACATGATTGTTGGCTAGAAACCTTGCAGTGATTCGACGGAGGAAGCTCATCAACAAAAAAACCAACTAGAGAGTTCGATGCTTAAGTTTAGTGAGTTTATTTCATAGTTTTTCATTACTTTGGATCTGTTTTGTATTGTTTAAGTTTTATTGAATTAAGATTTGATGAAACGATCTCCGTTTATGTGATGCTTGAATCAATATATGAAAGTATGTTATTTAAGTTCTCTTTCATTCAAAGTAATGCAATTATTCATGTTATAAGAGATTAGGCATGGTTAGTTGAGTAAGAGTTTGGAAACAATCTCGTGATTTCGTTTTGATTGCATGTTTAGTTTGTTTGAAAAGATAAACGAAACCCTAGAATTTGGTTGAAGAAATTTAATTGAATTCGTGAATAAATCACTACTAAAAACTATGTCTTTTTAATCACCGTCTAGTGGGATTGTTGGTTGATGGGTGGATTCGTTGCCTCGCTGTGTTTTCCTTTAATTGTTTTAATCAAATCGTTTAGATTAAGTTTAGTTTAAGTTCTAGTTTTTTTTAAACCCTAGTTTCCTGCTGTTTTCCTGCACTTTTCTGTTTCTGTTCGTAGTTGAACGTTCGTCCGCAATAGCAGACGCTCGTCCATTAGATTTAGTTTCCAGACGCTCGTTCATCAAAGTGAACGCTCGTCCGTCTTTCTGTTTTCTTACTTTCTGCTTGTTTTTATTCCTGTTTTAATTTCAATTCTTAGGTTTAGGTTTTAGTTAGTTTCAGCCTTAGTTTAGTTAATAATTGTGACATAATCGATATAGATTTATACTCGAATTCGATAAACATTCCATTCCCTTAGGACGACCCGATAACATCCTTTACTACAGAACCTTATACTTGGGGTGTTTCGGTATTATAAATTTAAAACGTGTTTTTACCGAACAAGTTTTTGGCGCCGTTGCCGGGGAATCGGTAACGGTTGTCGGATTCTTTTAGGTATAAAATTTTATATCGATTTTAATTTTAATTTGTAGGTCTAAATTTTAGAATTACGTTTATTTTTGTTTTCGTTTTACCTTGTTTATTTAGTTTTACTTTCCTTAATTATTTCTATTTCGTTTTTAAGTTTTAAGCCTTAGTTTTAGATTTTCGAAGTCTGGACGAGCGTTTAATAACTTGAATGCCCGTCCACTTCAATCCTGTTCCCCCGAACGACCGTTCATTTATTTGAACGAGCGTTCATCTCTGAACGAACGTCCACTAACACTGGACGCCAGCTCAGTCTGTTCAATCATCACTTCTTTTCTATCTTCTCTTCTCTTTTCTTTTCTCCCTCTAAACCATCAAACCTTTTCTAAACCTGTTCTAATCAACCCTAAGGTTGATTTCTTCTTTTTCCTTTCTTCTGGTTTATGCAAACGAGAAGTAAGAAGGGACTTCGAATCTTCGATCCCGAGCCTGAACGATCTATTTTTAGAAGGAGGCTTTCCCCTAATTTGGACATAATGGCAGATCAAGATCCTCCAATTCCAAATCCTGATCCCCAAGCTCAGTTAAATCTAATTCTGCAACAAATGCAAGCTTTGCAGCAACAACAGAATCAACAAGCTGGCATAAATCAACAACTTCAACAATTTAGACAAAACCAGCTTAATCAACTGAACCAGGACCCCTACACCCCATATCTAAATCAAGATTTTCTCGAGGGGCATAGACCTATTCGTCCTCCTGACATGGGAGGAGTGAACTTTGATCTAAAGAACGGAGTAGTTGCTCTAGTTCGAATAGCTCTTTTCCATGCTAATCGCTCGGGAAGATCCACACGACTTCTTGTCCACATTCGTACAAATCTGTGAAGGTGCCATTATCCTGGTGTTGATTTCGAGATAGTCAAGTTAAAGCTATTTCCTTTTGCTTTGAAAGGTGAAGCAAGTCGGTGGTTTAAATCGTTGGCACATCATTCTCTCCATACATGGAATGATGTCAAAAGTGCCTTCGCTCTCAAGTGGGTTTCACCAGGCAAGATTATGGAGATGAAACGGGAAATAGCTACGTTTGACCAGTTGGAGGATGAGACTGTTGGCAAAGCTTGGGAGAGATTGAATCTCTTGATGAGGAAATGCCCCAATCACGGATATGATGAGACATGAGTTCTTTCGGAATGTTTCTATAGAGGTGTCTCTCAACCTAATAGAGACTATCTTGACTCATGACTCATGGATCCTTCTTAGGGGAGGTGATAAGATCGCCACAGAGTGGGTGAGACCATCGCCAAGAACAATATGTGGTCGACTCCCAAGAAGATCAATGTTGTTAAGAAAGAAGGTACCGCAAGCGATCCCGATACAAAGTCGTTGGTTGCTCGAGATGGAATTGATAAGCAAGCGGTGGCCAATCTTCTTGACGCAGCCTTCCGATCCGGGAATGCGGTAGGAACGGAGATGACGGAAGAAGTAAATTTAATGGATAATCAAAACCAACCCTTCGAAACTTCAATCAAAGCCGTAACTACTCGGGATTTCAACGACAAAACTTCAATCAAGCCAAGTTACCACCTGGCCCTTCCAATTCGAATTCTTTTAACTCAAACTATCAAAGGACAACTCCTAACTCCCAAAGGCCTCAAGGAGGATGGAACCAAACTCAAAATCATACCACCTCATGTGTCCCTCAACACAAATTTGATGAGCTGGTAGACATGGTGAAGACTCTGTCTACTAGTGTTAAAGCTATTGAGAGACAAGTTGGTCAGATGGCAGACCAGCAAGCAAGCAGACCTCACGGTAAACTTCCAAGTTATACCGAGAGAAATCCGAAAGCTGATGTGAATGTTTGCACTGCCATTACACCTCAGTGGGAGTATGGACAAGAAGAGGAGTTGAATGAAGTAACGTTGAGAAGTGGTAAGAAGGCTGGACCTGGCAAGATGTCGGGAAACGAGTAGCCCCTCCTGACGCCATGAGTTCAGGAGGGGGAAAACAGAAACCACATGCCGAAGAAAGCAACGATGAGGAGCTTAGTGACAATTCTTCGGGGGACGAAAATAATTCTGATGATGAGGAAAGAAAGGAAAGTCAAGGGGCGGTACCCCTGACTAAGAAAAAGAAAGAAAAGTTCGTAAGATGGAAGGATAAGGAGGATGAGGCGATAAAGAATCAAGCTACGAGGAATGATAAAGCCCTTCCTTATCCCCCCAAAAAGGAAAGAGAAAGCCCTCACTAATGACAAGCAAAGATATCTTTGAGAGAGAGGATGCTTAGAGACACTCAAGTTAGTATGCCCTTAGCCGAGGTATTAGCGAAATGCCTAAATGCTCTAAGTATCTTAAAGAATTTGTGGGAGTAAGAGAAAGCTTGAGGGGATGGTGAAGAAGTGCTACGTGAAGATTACGCGATGGTTTCACGTAAAGTCATTTGATAGCGAGGTGACCTGGCGAGACCTTCAATCTCTGTGAGATCGAAGGCCATTTATTTGAAAATGTCTTATGCGACTCGGGGCCTCTATTAATATGATGCCATTAAACGTATGCAAAAGCTCGGGTTAGATAAAAGGATGCGGGAACGCCCGATTTCTCTGAGATGGTAGATAAATCTAGCCGGATCTGCAGCCGGTTGTGTAGCTAATGTTCTCCTTCAAGTTGAACATTTAGTCTTCCCTACCGATCGGGTTATTCTAGACTATCCACACGATAAGGAGATGCCTCTAATTCTAGGCCGAACCTTTTAGACACTTCTAACGCTCTCATCGACTTACGCAGCGATGAGATTACTCTTAGAGTCGATGACACATCCGTTACCTTCACCCGAGGGACATATCCTGAAAGAGCCGTAATTGATGAAATATCGTTTGTCGAAGCTATCTATAAGGACGGAAAAGATGCCTACTCAAGAAGCGAGAGAGTTGATGAGAGATAGGTGTTTTTGAAGTCATGGACATTGAGGATCCGGTGATTGCGGACCATCTTCTAATTCATTTCAAGCCGTAGGCATTGACGAGTCATCTTCACTCGCTCATACTGAGCCTGTTATTGAGTTAGATGCATGGAGATGCCCAAACAACAAACGATGATTTCAAAGAATCGAGTCGGAAGACTTCATCCTGGTGAAGAAGAAGCTCGATGGGTAGTTGGGACGAGGTAGACTTTTGGAGAGAAGCTACCCATTGGGAAGTAGATGATTGGGAAGAGCGGCAGAAGAGCTTAAAGACGAAGAGTTAAGAAAAATGATCGATCACAAGAAAAAGGAAGCAAGTGTTGATCGGAAGATCCCGATGGATGATTTGATCCAGTACCTTTCTGGGGTTGAGCCTCGGGAAGATGAGTTATTCTTTAGTCAACCACTCCAAGCTCATAAAGAGAAAGGTGGCCCGTTAAAGTCTAGTATTGAGCAACCACCTACTGATTTAGAGCTCAAACCGCTTCCGAAACACCTTAAGTATATCTTTCTTAAGGACGGAGATAAATTGCCTTTGATCATTTCTTCGAAACTCGACCATGAGCAAGAAGCACAGCTGATAGAAGTGCTTAAAAAGAATATCCTTGCGTTCGGATGGCAAGTGGGTGATATCCGAGGAATCAGCCCAGATGTATGCATGCATAAAATCCGAACGGAGGAGGGAGCTAAAATGGTTAGACAACCTCAGAGAAGACTGAATCCGCATATGCAGGAGGTTGTCAAGAAAGAAGTGATAAAGTGGCTTGACATGGGCATCATCTATGCAATCGCCGATAGCGAATGGGTCAGCCCTACTCAAGTTGTACCAAAGAAGGGTGGAATCACTGTCGAAAAGAATGAAAAAGGGGAGGAAGTTGCCTTACGACTCGTGACACGCTATAGAGTCTGCATTGACTATCGTAGACTTAACGAGGTTACTGCCAAGGACCACTTTCCCCTACCCTTCATTGACCAGCTTATTGAACGACTGAGTGGTCATAAGTATTATTGTTTCCTTGATGGCTATTCGGCTACTTCGGATAGCCATTGATCCTAATGACCAAGAGAAGACAACTTTACGTGTCCATCTAGTACTTTTGCTTTTCGCGAGAATGCCATTCGGCCTATGCAACGCACCCGCGACTTTTCAACGGTGCATGTTAGCCATTTTGATGGACTTGTGGAGCGGTGCATGGAGGTCTTCATGGATGACTTCTCGCCCACGGCGATAGCTTTGATGAAATCTTAAAGAATCTAGATATGGTACTCCAACGGTGTGTTGAGAAAAATCGGTGCTTAAGCGGGAAAAATGCCATTTTCTAGTAGGCGAAGGAATCGTTTTGGGACATAAGGTGTCCAATCTTTGGTATTCAAGTTGATAAGGCTAAGGTCGAAGCCATTGAAAGGATGGCGTACCCTAAGACAAAGTGAAAGAGGTACGAGGTTTTCTAGGTCATGTTGGCTTCTACAGGCGTTTCATTAAAGATTTTTCTACCATCGCCAAGCCTTTATCAAATCTTTTGAAAGAAGATGTAGATTTCGTGTTCGATGCGAAGTGCAAAGAAGCTTTCAATTGTCTGAAAGACAAGCTTATCGATGCCCTATCTTAGTTGCACCGATTTGGACCAAGCCTTTCGAGTTGATGTGCGATGCCTCTAACTACGCAGTGAGGCAGATTTTAGGTCAAAGAGTTGATAAAGGGTTCAGCCCATTTATTATGCGAGCCGCACTTTGAACCCGGCTCAATGCAATTATACCACAACTGAGAAGGAATTCTTAGCTGTTGTTTTTGCCATTGACAAGTTTAGAAGTTATCTTCTAGGGTCTCAAGTTGTTGTTTGGACCGACCATGCGGCCTTTGCGCTACCTTATGGACAAGCGGATGCAAAACCAAGGTTACTTCGATGGATTTTGATTTTACAAGAGTTTGACCTTGTGATTAAAGATAAGAAAGGTAGTGAGAATATTGTGGTGATCATTTATCTCGCTTAGTAAATGAGGGTGCAGAGAATCACAATGATATAGGCATTGATTTTCCGACTAAGCAATTGATGAAGCTTGAAACGGTTAGGCCGTGGTATGCTGACTACGTCAACTATTTAGCGAGTGGTCATTTAGAGGATATGACGTATCGGAGAAGAAAAGTTCTTTTCGATCTTAAATATCTCGTATGGGAAGATCCTTATTTGTTCGAGAATCAGAAAGACGGGTTGCTTCGACGGTGTGTTCCTGAGCATTATCAGTGGGATATCCTAGAACAATGCCATAGCGGTCCTACCGGAGGTCACTATGGAACACCGAAGACGGTTGCAAAGATCCTTCAAGCTGGATTCTACTGGCCGACTATGTTTAAAGATGCAGAAGCCTTTTGTAAAGGTTGTGATAGGTGCCAGAGAACTGGACGGCAGAGTAGTAGGATGGAAATGCCACTTAAGCCCATTCTTGAATGCGAAGTTTTCGACGTTTGGGGCATAGATTTTATAGGACCCTTTCCATCTTCGTGCGGTAATAAATATATCCTCGTCTGCGTCGACTATGTTTCCAAGTGGGTTGAAGCCATAGCTACCCAAACTAATGATCATAAAGTCGTGAAGAGATTCTTGCAAAAGAATATCTTTACCAGATTCGGCTGTCCGAGAGCACTCATTAGTGATGAAGGTACCCACTTTTGCAATGCGCCGCTTGATAGAATCCTTGAAAAATATGGTGTCAAACACAAAGTTGGTACACCATATCATCCCTGCACCGATGGCCAAGTCGAGGTAAGCAACCGTGAGCTTGAAAAGAATTTTGAGAAGACCGTGAACAATAATCGATCTAATTGGAGTCTTAAGTTGGATGACGCATTGTTGGCTTATCGTGATCGCATTTAAAACCCGATGGGCACGTCACCCTTCCAAATGGTCTATCGCAAAGCTTGTCATTTTACTGTCGAACTTGAACACAGAGCTTTACGGGCAATTAAATTCTTAAATTTCGATGCTTGACTCTGTGGGGAGAAACGGTTATTCTGATTGAACGAGCTCGATTTAATTCGGACTCAGTCGTCATGCATTTGAGAATGCTAAGCTTAGCAAGGAAAGAATGAAGATGCTCCATGACGCTAAGATCAAGGACCGAGAATTCAAAGTTGGTGAAATGGCTTTACTCTATAATACTAGACTTCACCTGTTTCCGGGTAAACTCAAGTCTAGATGGTCTGGTCCCTTTGAGATTCTCGAGGTTAATCCAAGTGGAGTAATTACTTTGAACGGGTATGGTAATCAAGATTTTAAAGTGAATGGTCATCGACTTAAGAAATATTTTGGGAAACCAAAGGAAAAGCCTGAGACTCTTTATTTCCAAAGAAGAGATGAGAGTACGAATGTCCTGATTTGTGAAGAGATTCCATCTTATTTCTTTGAGTCAGATGATGACATTCCTACCTCTACCTGTGAGGAACCTTCTCCTGAGACTCCTAAGCATGTTAGCACACCTATGCCTGTCATCCGCAAGAACACGAAGAAGAGAGTCAGTGTAGTTTGGAGAGAAAAATTTAATGATCTTATAGCACGCTTGACTTGTTGTTGTGGTGAAAATCATTTCCGCCCCAATACTTCTGATTCCGATGCTGAGGTGGCGGCTGTTAAACCAAAGTGGCCCGATCCGGGTTGATCTTTTGAAATCTGCGTCAAGCTATTGACATTAAAAGAGCGCTCCTAGGAGGCAACCAAGTTATTTGTTTTTTTAGGTTGTTTTGTTTTATTGTTTTAGAAATAATACTTTAGTTGATTTTGCGTTGATGGTTATTCCTCTTACATTCATTGTAAGTGTTTTGTGTTATGTGTTGCTCATATAACCCGTGTACCCCGAGATTATATGGTATGTCGAGTGTGGCAGATACTTTTGAGCAGGTTCGCAAGCTTTTATGTCCAGTGTTGTCTATTCGAGTTGTCGCGGTATATTCATGCTCCGGCCTGACCTCTGCCAACTTTCATCCGACGACCACTGTTGAAACCAGCTAAGTTTTTTTTATTTTTTATTTTTTTTATTTTGCACATTCTGAGGACATAATGTGATTTAAGTGTGGGGGGGTAAATTGGGTATGTTTTTATGCTATATCCTTTGAAATATGAGTGAATGTTGAATTTCGAGCAAATTTAAAATTTTTGTGAATCTCGAGCATATGATTGAAACTGAATGCTTGCTAGTTGTAGTTTTCTAACGATGATAGTATGTGACTTAGTGAGATAATTATAGCATGTCTTTACTTTCATGGAGCTAGTATTCATTTTTCACGTTCACGAGAGCCTTTGATTTTGAAGCAAGATTTTTGAACTATATCCTTTCATTGTTTTAGTGATTTACCTTAGGAAGGTCAGTATAGTAACACCTTAGTTTGACCGTGTGTTGTGAATATCATAAAGTTCGAATGTGATAAGTGAGATGTAACTTATGTCTTGAAAAAAAGAATGAATAAGCAATCATAATAAATACGTTTGTCGAAAGCTGGTCGATGATTGGAGTGAGGTAGGGCATTATCTCGAAATGTCCTATACCACTATGATGACTAAAAGCTCACGACAGTTAGAAGAAGCTACCTTATGATTTGAGTAGGTAGGGGATTATCACGAAATGTCATATTCTACTATGATGGGTAAAAGCTCATTCTGATATGCGTCAAATTTGAAAATTTTGGAAATGATGAATAAAAATAAAGTGAAGTTTTTGTTATCATGGATCTTATACTCCAGAGAACCGCATGATATCTTTGTAGGGATTATCCTACTGAGTGCGTGGGAAGGCTTTGAGTGGAGCTATTACTGCTTATATCTAGGATAGTCATTGGATTTTTGAGAGGATATTTCTTTGAAAGGCTTGTTAAATTTGAAAAGGGCTTGTCACACATACACTGAATCTATCTCTGTGATGGTATTGTTTGCTATAGTTGTTGTATCTTTTGTTACGTGAGTTAGAGATCTATGTGGATTACATGAAAGTTGAGCTATAGTTTTGATTGTTTTGTCCGAGGACGTACAAAAAGTTAAGTGTGGGGGTGTTGTTAAGGCCATATTTTTATGATTATTAAGGGTTTATTTCATTATTATTTTCCCCACATTTGCATAATTTATATAAGAATTAAGGGTTTAAGTGTAATTATTAAGTAAATGTCATTTTAATATGGTTATTTGCAAAATTGGTTATTTTAAGTGTTTAATTGATTTAATTATGATTATTTGGATTTTATTACATTTTGCAATGTTTATTTATCTTTTAAGAGGCTTAATTTCGAGATAAGGAAAGAAATCAATCAAGATAAAGATGGAAATATCATGGAATCCGTTCTGCAACAGTCCAGCCGAGCGTCCTTGCAGCGTCCAGTGTGGACGGGCGTTTAGTAATTCGGACGAGCGTCCAGCGAAGAAAAGTTGAACAAAGAGTTTGGACGGAATCTGGACGAGCGTCTTGATAGCGTCTGAGGCATCTTGAACGAGCGTCCGGTGCCGACTTAAACCCTAACCGACTTAGCACTCTATAAATACAGCAGCAGCCCCAACCCTAAATATATACTTTTTACACATCATTGAGATCGCATTTTCACACAAAAAAAGCTGCGGCCAGAACCCTAATTCCACAGAGATGAATTTCTCCAATCCAACAATCATATTCAACATGATTGTTGGCTAGAAACCTTGCAGTGAGTCGACGGAGGAAGCTCATCAACAACAAAACCAACTAGAGAGTTCGATGCTTAAGTTTAGTGAGTTTATTTCATAGTTTTTCATTACTTTGGATCTGTTTTGTATTGTTTAAGTTTTAGTGAATTAAGATTTGATGAAACGATCTCCGTTTATGTGATGCTTGAATCAATATATGAAAGTATGTTATTTAAGTTCTCTTTCATTCAAAGTAATGCAATTATTCATGTTATAAGAGATTAGGCATGGTTAGTTGAGTAAGAGTTTGGAAACAATCTCGTGATTTCGTTTTGATTGCATGTTTAGTTTGTTTGAAAAGATAAACGAAACCCTAGAATTTGGTTGAAGAAATTTAATTGAATTCGTGAATAAATCACTACTAAAAACTATGTCTTTTTAATCACCGTCTAGTGGGATTGTTGGTTGATGGGTGGATTCGATTTGCCTCATTGTGTTTTCCTTTAATTGTTTTAATCAAATCGTTTAGATTAAGTTTAGTTTAAGTTCTAGTTTTTTTAAACCCTAGTTTCCTCTTTGTTTTCTCGCACTTTTTTCATTTACGTTTCGTAGTTGAACGTTCGTCCGCAATAGCAGACGCTCGTCCATTAGATTTAGTTTCCAGACGCTCGTTCATCAAAGTGAACGCTCGTCCGTCTTTCTGTTTTCTTACTTTACGCTTGTTTTTATTCTGTTTTAATTTCAATTCTTAGGTTTAGGTTTTAGTTAGTTTCAGCCTTAGTTTAGTTAATAATTGTGACATAATCGATATAGATTTATACTCGAATTCGATAAACATTCCATTCCCTTAGGACGACCCGATAACATCCTTTACTACAGAACCTTATACTTGGGGTGTTTCGGTATTATAAATTTAAAACGTGTTTTTACCGAACAGGATGACTACCTACCGGTAGCAGAGTTTGCCTACAATAATAGTTATCATGCAAGTATAGGCATGCCGCCGTTTGAAGCGTTGTATGGAAGAAGATGTAGAACGCCGTTGTTTTGGGATGAAGTCGGGGAAAGACAGATTACAGGGCCGGAAATGGTTGAACAAGCTAAGGAAAGAGTTCAGTTGATTAAGAAGAATCTGAAGGCAGCTCAAGACAGGCAGAAAAGTTGGGCGGACGTTAGAAGAAGACCGCTTGAGTTTGAAGTCGGTGATAGAGTGTATCTACGAGCTTCACCGATGAAGGGAGTGAAACGCTTTGGACAAAAGGGAAATCTAAGTCCAAGGTATGTTGGACCTTTTGAAATTCTGGAAAGGATTGGACCGTTGGCTTACAAGCTTAAGTTACCGGAATCGATGTCAAAGGTCCATAGTGTGTTTCACGTCTCGATGTTGAAGAAGTGTCTGACGAAGAATGATGTTGAAACTACCATTGATCCAGAAATCCTACAAGATAATCTTGCTTATGATGAGAGACCGATCAAGATTTTGGACCGGAAGGAAAAGATGATAAAGAGACGGATGATTCCTTTGGTTTTAGTTCAGTGGAGTAATCATTCACCCGAGGAGGCAACTTGGGAAGTTGAAGATGATATGATCAGTGAATTCCAAGAGTTCGTGGATTTACCAGGTATGTTCTAGTTTCGAGGACGAAACTCCTTTTAAGGGGGGAGGAATGTAATATTCCGATTTTCTGGAAAGGGCAGACGTGTCATTTTGCGAAAACAAAATATTATTATTTCTTTTCTTTTATTGGAGTTAAGTGTTGTATTAATTAAATATATTTTAAAGACAAACCTAAAAAGCATTTTTTTTTCAAGTAATCTCGAGGCTTTGAATTCAAACGCATCCAAGCAATTGGTATTCGATTGAAAGATAGAAAGCATAGATTCTTTCGAGTTATGTGTATTTAATTAAGGGATTATTCTGATTTTTGGTAATTAAAGGGACAATTAAGGAAAAAAGGGTTTATGGGAAATTGGTATTTAAGGGAAAATTAACACACAATAATCCCATAACCTAAACACAAATTCAGAAAATTCAGTTTTTATCTCCCTTTCTCTGCGGCTGTGAGGAGAAAAAAATAGGGCTTGGATAGTTTTTGTGATTTCTGAGGCAAAGCTTAACCGTTTTCAGATCAGACGGAAGATTTGGAATCGTTGTGAGAAGGGCAACGTTTGGATATCAGTTTGTTGGAAGTTGCAGCAGTTTTCAGAGGTTGTTGATCTGGTTTTGGAGCAACAATTAGGTAAGAAACTCTTCCTATGATTTTGGTTATAATTCGTTAAGTTTAGATTATGATTTGGAGATGTGTAGATGCTAGTAAAAGATGTGTTTTATGTTGATCAAAGGATCATAGATGCTACGGTTGATTAGATATAGTTTCTACATTTTTCTAGGATTAATTCGATGCTAATTAAGTTAGAAACGGTGCAGAAATCGAGTGTTGACTATCTTAGCGTTTTGGGAAAAACCCAGGCGGACGGGCGTCTGAACTAGGCAGACGGGCGTCCGAGACCTTAGTAGCCTAGACGGGCGTTTGCAATAGGCAGACGGGCGTCTGAGGTTAGATTTCTGATTCAGGATGTAGCTGTTTTAGACAGACGGGCGTCTGGGGTTAGTGGACGGGCGTCTGGTTTCGGACGGGCGTCCATAGGAGGTCAAATGGGCTTCTGGCCTGTTTTACTTGTTTTTACGGTTTTATCATTTTTGTTTGGTTTTGGGTTTTAAAATTATATTATAATTGTTTTAAACCCTTATTTATGATATGGTAACATGGTATAAATTAAACAAGCCTGAATTGAACTTCTGATTCGTTCAGTTAAAACACCGAATGTACTCTTAAAGGGAGTTGAAGTTCGGATCCGTCGGAAGGGCATGATAGGCTTGTGCTTTGATGAATTAGCATTCATCACTGTCTGTGTAATTGCTAGGCCTTGTTAATGTCTAGTGGTCTAGGAAGAGAGTGGTATGTGTGAGGGAGATTAATTGAAAACACTTAGGTGGCTAGTTAATCATTTTAATAAAATACGTACCTGCCTAGTAAAATATTAAACAACATGTCTCTCTTGGATAGGCACCAGTCTATATCGCGATGTATGCCTACCTCTGAAGGTGGAAGAACTCCGTAGGTCAAAAAAACCCTAAGTACGGAGGGACTCCGCTGAGATGTGCATACTATCGGAGTCTACCTTTTCTAGACTTCGTGGATATTGGTGTGATCCACTAATATGTTGCCAAGAGTGTCCCAAAAGTGGATACGCGTAGTGCCCTTGAGTGCAGTTGTAACATAGATAAGTTAAGTAGAAACGTTTAGTCAGTTCATGTTGATGGACATGGAGTGAACCCTAGATCGAGTCGGTCATACATAATCAACTAAACTTTTAATTATCTTCACTTTATAAATTATAATTGTTGTCATAGCTTCTCTTTCTTATTAAGTATGTTGTACTTACCTCAAATGCATGTTTTCTATGTGTTTGGGGGTGAGAAGACGAACAGGTCGATAATGTTTACGAGGAGGAGTTCGATGATGACGTTTGAAGACGCCTCATTGAAGAATTTACATTTATTCTTTATTAGATTATTTTAGACTTTTGGTCTTTTGAGACTTGTAGTATCGTTACGTTTCTTTTGAGATTATCGTACGTTTCGTTTGGATTTCGTACTTTCCCTTGAATGTAATAAGTTACATTTCCATCTTTAGATTTCATTTCTATTCTTGGTTGTTTGGAATTTTATACCCGAGTCTTTTGCTTCCGTTTGCTTGTTTTTGATACGACGTAGTAGAGGCTTACGTATAAAGTGAATTCATTTTTATTTTATACGTGCCGAACGTTCCTTTTCCGGATAAGGACTCGGTGTCCGGGAACGGGGCGTTACAGCAACTGTATATATGTATGAGGAAGGATGGAGAGGATGAATAAGAAAATTACTTTTCTTCCACTATTGTGTTTTTCTATATTATTTTATATATTATTTTATATTGCTTACCTACAAGCTTTGTGATATCATTGGTCGGGTGCGGTTCTCAACGAAACATTAAATTACAACACGTTATCAGCACAGGTGCTATGATATATTCTCCGGTGAACGGTTAGACATTTTCGCATCATTCAAATTATTTTATATATATTCGATCATCATGTTCTCTCTAATAATATGTTTTATCTTAAGATGATGTTTTAGATGATGAACGGATATACGTAGAATAATCAATCATATCATCTTAATATTGAATTTGAATATTATGATGAATGGATTCTAGTACAGGTTTTTAAGTCAATTTTTAGAATATTGCTATCATCTTAATAATGAATTTTGAAGATTATGATGAATGGATTCTTGTATAGGGTTTTAAGTCAATTTTTAGAATATTGTAAGAAGCCTATTGTTTTTCCGTTTGAGCTTGAATTCTAGTCTCCTTTAATTTGCATTCAATTAATTTGTCTGTATTATGCGCACACCCCTATTGTCTATGCATTTGCGCAATAATCTCATTCTTGGCACATTGTCATGCATTAATATGTTACTCTATGTCTTTTATTTTTTTTTAATAATAGCACTTTCAGTGATATTTCCCTTAGAATTGGGTGATGGGGAATTGTTGGTACAAGTGCAAAATGGTTAAAATATTCGATCACTTATGGGTAGAATTAGAAACATTCCTTATGAACTATTCAGACTATCTTTTCAGACGTCTCAAAGTCACTATCTGTAATATTTGTGTGACACTAGGAAACTTATTGATTGTTCATGCCTTTAGTTGATTTCGACCCTCCTGTTGGTATTATATAAATATTTGTGGGCCAATTGTAGAAGTTTTTATTATGGCATATAACAACATTAGACAAATTTTGTCTGTTAACTTTTTTTTTTTTTTTTGTGTATTCATGGATGTTAATATTCGTTTTTTTTTTTAGATTTATGAAAATGTCTGATCTTGCTAAAAGACAATATGCCGAGCTCGCCCTTGATGTAATATTCCGATTTTTGGAAAAGGGCAGACGTATCATTTTACGAAAACGAAATATTGTTATTTCTCTATTTTTATTGGAGTTGAGTATTTTCTTTAATATATATATATATATATATATATATATATATATATATATTGCGAAATATGTATATATTTTGGGGAGGAAAATCTGATTATTATGATAAAGGAAAATAATAAGAAATTATTATTTTTGGGATTTTCTATTTATGGAAAATATATCCCATTAGTTCCCACAAGCAATAAGAAATCAGAAATTTCCCCTACGGTAGAGAGGACGGCGTGTGAGAGAGTAATTAGGACTGAGAGCTTTCTCTTTCGGTTTCTAAGGCGGATCTTAACGGTTTTCAGATCATAGTAGAGCATCAGAATCGTCGTGAAGAGAGCAACGTTTCAACACAAGAAAGTTAGGACCATGTCAAGGTATGTTTTTGAGCCCTAGTTATGTTCATGACTGAGTCTGAAGGATTCAAACTCATGATCTCGTAGTTTCGTTTGTTTAGAAGCATGTGATCGTATCTAATCTAATTTTGGATTGATCACATAGGTTTTATGCGAAGGAAGGATCGTCTTGTTGCAGATTTTTCGTAGCTTTTGAGTTGGAATAGTTTGCTAAAAGGTAAGAGGCTCTTCCTACAAATTGATTATGGTTTGGAGAGGTTAGATTGTGTTTTGATGCGTTTTTGTATCAAGGATTATATCTAAATGTCCTTTTAGGATTAAGGATTGTTTTGGTCATAATGGGTATGTTTTTCTGGTGTTTTTCTAAGGTAAATCGTGTAGAACATGTTTGGATTGAGTAGAAAATGATAGAGTGCAGAAAATTGCATGTAAAGCAGTTTTTGGCACTTTTGGCGCGGCCCGAACCTTTTGGCGCCGCCTGACCTGTACAGTGAGTTTAGTGAACTCTCTTATGCAATTTTGGTGCACCCCGAAGGCTTTGGCGCCCCCCCCCACCGAACCTGAACAGAGAGTTCAGTGTACTCTCTGATGTACTTTGGTGCAAGCCAAAAGTGTTGGCGTCCCCCGACACTGTCTGAATGTTGTTTCTAATGTTTTCAGCTATGAGATGAGTTTTGAATGTTTTTTCTTTAACTAATAACATTAAATAAACATGACCAAGCCTTGATTGAGCTTCTGATGCGTTTAGTTACGGCACCGAATGTACTCTTAAAGGAAGTTGAAGTTCGGGACCGTCGGAAGGGCATGAAAGGGCTTGTGCTTTGATGAACTAGAGTTCATCAATGTCTGTTTACTTGATAGGATGTGATGTCTAGCTATCTAAGTGAGGGAGTAGAGTCGTTAAGGTGATCTTTGCTTTGAAAATACTTAGGTGGCTAGTTAACATCAACTAATGAATACAGATTGTGTAGTAAAAGATTAAACATCTTGTCACTCTTGGATAGGCACCTGACCATATTGCGATGTGTGGGTGTTAAGATTTAATGTGGATAACCTTGTTGGCCTATAAACGGCAAAATGGCAGGGGGACTTCGCCGAACGTGTACACCATCGGGCTTTCCTTCGTGGCTATTGGTGTGATCCACCAATAGGTTGCACAGTACATCTCATGGCGGATATACACCATGCATAGTGCCCTCGAGTGCCGATGTAACATAGATAGGTTAGGTTAGAAACGTATAGTTATGATATGTTGATGGACGTGGAGTGAACCCTAGATAAAGTCGGTCTCATAAAGATAATCTTTTAAATATGAATCATAATTAATTTGTAGCTTCTACCTTTTATTGAGTACATTGTACTTACCTCAAATTTATTGTTTTTCTATGTGTTTGGGGCAGAGACGATGAATAGATAAATCCGGAGTTCGAGGAAGACTTTCATGACGATATTTGAAGACGCCGACGTTGAAGCATTTACGTTTATTATTGTTTTGATACATTAGACTTGTTGTCCGTTTAGAGAACCTTGTAGTTTCATTTATTGCACTTTGGGAGGTTTTTTTTCATACGTTTTAGATTTCGTTTGTTTTTCCAATGTAATAAATGTTACATTTCTATCTTTAGATATTGAGTTTCTATTCTAGTTTTTGGTTGGTTGAAAATCTTATACCCGAGTCTTTTGCTTCCATATTACTTAACAAAATACGACGTAGTTGAGTCTTACGTATAATATGAGATTTATTTTATATTATACGTGCCGAACATTTTTTTTCTGGATAAGGACTCGGTGTCCGGGAACGGGTCGGTACAGTTGGTATCAGAGCGAAGCGTCCTTTAGGATTCCTTTCTTGTAAGATAAGACTTCTTTAAATATTTTAGTAACGTTCTGGTCTTTCTTTGATCATCAGGATGGTGACCACAAGGACTGGAGCACATGGCGGATCGAGAGACCTTTGGAGCATGAGAGAATAGTCCGACACAAGTCATAGAAGGTGGTTTTGTACGCCAGAATCCGTCACCTCACCCAACCCACACTCTAAGGCCTCAGGTAAGCCAAACTTCACGGCCTAGTCAGAACCCTACCCCACGACCTCAGCGGAGCCCGACACTGCGACCTCAACATAGGTATACTTACATTTATCGTGTGCTGGATATACAAAAACCCGAATCCGGAGCCGATCCATAACTGGATCGTCAGATATGATTTACAGCACCGATCGAGACGCTAGATCATGCACAGCGGAAGCTATGAATCGAAATTCTACGATCCACAATATGATTCGCATAATAAATTAATCTACAAGAAGGTTAGTAGATTTACCCTAACCGGAGAGAAGCCGTGATCTTCCGGATTGTAGCTCCAAGCGACGACTGGTGGACGTCGATCCCGCATTCGAACCTCCTCGAAAATGCCTTCAAGAAAACCTAGTTTTTCTTCTTCCCAATAGCTAAGACAAGAAAACAAAATTTCTCTCTTTTTCAAAAAATAACTGGCGTGTATTTTTTCTTAAAATGGCGTTGGTTTTTTGTTCCAATTTTGTATGGTGAGAAACTCTCTTTTTAATAAGAAAATAACTAATAATTTGAGAGTTTGTCTTTTACACACAAATTTATCTTTTTTTTTCCTTTTTGGAAATAAAAACATTTATCCAATAGGGAAACAAATTTCATATTTATTATTTATAATTATTTAACACATAAATAATTACATTATCCACATTATAATTAATTATGAGAAAATTTCTTTTTCCAAAACCAAAAAAATGTGGCGCCATTTTCATTTCCATTTGGGATAATAGAAAATGTCTTTTCTATATTATATATTATTACCAAATAAATAATATCCGCATATACATTAAATAGACCAACTATTTAATTTATTCTCGAGATTCCAAAATACGAGAATCACTCGTGTGTTAGGTAGTATTTTAGGATTTTCAGAAATTTATTTACAATCCGAAAAACAATAAATCTTAATATTTAATTTAATCCTCCCACTAGTTCCTCGGTTCCAAATACCGTCTAACTAGTGTCACTTATTCACGACTTTCCAATTTATCGGATTTATCAATTCTTTGTGTAGACACTACACATTTAAAATTCACCAAGAATTTTATAATCCTAATTTTTTAGGACTTACGAATTTTTCCATAAAATCTAAAAAACAATAAATCACAAAAAATTAAAGTTCCCACTAATTTATCGGTTATAAATACCGTCTAACTAGTGACATTATATTCATGATTTTCCAATTTATCGATTATTTAGTAAATCTCTTATGTAGACACTGCACAATTAAAATTCACAAAAGAATTTTATAGTCCTAATAATGTCATGATAAAAATTTGGGATCTCGGAATTTTATCCAATAATCCGAAAACAATAAAACATGAAAAGCAATCACCAACTTATCTGTTCCAAATACCGTCTAGTTAGTGTCCATCTTTTCACGATTTTCCAAATTTTTTGTTAGTAAAATCCTATTTATGTAGACACTACATAATCAAATTTCTAAAAGAATTTTAGATCCCAAAACCAAATTTACCAAGTAAATTTTTATTTTTATCATGTGAATCTTATATCCCGATAAAATTCCGTTTCGTTTAATTAATTTAATTTATGATTAATCTAAATTAATTATTGTTTTCATACATGTCTAATTAATGCCAAAATTAATTTTCTACATGTATGCATATGCTAGGAGTGGAATTCATGAATATGATGCATGACATGATTATATCACATAAATAATCATCCAATAAAATAAATGCAAAAAATAAACCACTGAGATGGACCGTTGGTACCCCTGTATCTAATCTAAAAATTTAAAATTAAATAAATAGATAAACCCTACTTTTAAAGGATTTACTAATTTCTTATTAGATCTAGCCGGCGTACTCTTTAATAATTATCTACTCCGTTGCTTTGACGACCTGCCTCCTAGCTGAGTTTGTTCGCACGCTCTCTTCCCATCGCGGCAGCCCGGGTTCGATCCCCGGCTGCATCCTAGGGGATTCGAGCTGGGTCTTCAAGTTGCAGATCTCACGTGTTTACCACTGTGCTGCCGGATCCGTTTGTGTTGATGATCTTCGAATAAATTTATATAACAGAGGCGCCGAAAAAAATGTAAATTCTAATTTCTAGAAAATTAAATTACAACATGTAAATTACATAATTTTCTATACCCAAAAAATTTTGGGTTTACAATAGATGTTACGGTAAACAACTACCAACCCCAATCCATCTCGTCAACCATAAACATTCAACCACGCATATATAATAAACATATAACAGATGCAATATATATTCAATTTCACTCCTTATTAATTAATTATGCAATCAAGATCGCATAATCGCTTTAACCTGGCTCCGATACAACATGCTGGATATATAGAAACCCGAATTTGGATCCGATCCATAACTGGATCATCAGATCTGATTTATAGCACCGATCGATACGTTCGATCATGCACAGCGGAAGTTACGAATCGAAATTCGTTTACGATTTTACCATTATATGATTCGCATAATAAATTAATCTACATGAAGGCTAGTAGATGTTCCCAAACCGGAGAGAAGCCGTGATCTTCCGGATTGTATCTCCAAGAGACGACTGGTGGACGTCGATCCCGCATTCGAACCCCCTAAAAAATGCCTCTAAGAAAAACCTAGTTTTTCTTCTTCCCAATGGCTAAGACAAGAAAACCAAATTTCTCTCTTTTTCAAAAAACAACTGGCGTGTATTTTTTTTTTTAAATGGCGTTGGTTTTTTGTTTCAATTTTGTGTTGGGAGAAACTCTTTTTTTAATAGGAAAATAACTAATAATTTGAAAGTTTATCTTTTACACACAAATTATCTTTTCCTTTTAGGAAAATAAAAACATTTATCCATTAGGAAAACAAATTTCCTATGTATTCAATAAGAAAACTAATTTCTTAATTATAATTATTTAACAAATAATTAATTACATTATCCACATTATAATTAATTAGTCAATAAGATAGTAGCTTATCATAAAATTATAAAATAACTAAAAAAATCTCCCTCTTGCCGAGAAAATAGATAACGAGAAAATAAAAAATACAGATTTATTCTTGAATACAAACCTTTTACTATTATTATTATATGTTAAATGGAACAAAAAAGACGAACTGAGTAAAAAATGATGTGGGGAAATAAAGATGTGGAAACTAAGATAGATAGGTGCATTCCGGCTACATCAACTGAGCACATTTAGAACTCCAAAAAAATGTGGCGCCATTTTCATTGTCATTTGGGATAATAGAAAATGTCTTTTCTATATTACATATTATTACCAAATAAATAATATCCGCATATACATTAAATAGACCAACTATTTAATTTATTTTCGAGGTTCCAAAATAATATCCGCATATACATCGCTCGTGTGTTAAGAGCCAACCCGGGGACCATAGACCTACAACCAGTAGCTACATTAAATTGAAAAAAATATTCATCGAACAGAATATTTCTACTCAACTCATTAATTCTGGAATTACGCCACCATAAATCCAAAACTGAACTCTATCGATTATAGATATAACTTATTCTCAGAAAGTCGAGTCAATAAGTGTCCATTGATATAATCATTACATACATACTAACCCTCCATAGACTATCTGAAACGAAGTGGGAATGCTTCCGTAAACCTTCTTCACTACATCTTATCCTTATTTACCATCAACCCACTAGTGATCAATTAGTTTATAACCAATATGAACTCAGCCGATCGATCAGTTTCTAGGATCAACAAATAAGGGGATTGTCTTTCTACTTCCCGTAAGAAGGAATGTATTCCATATCTGTGAGACACACACTCCTCACTCATTCCAGAATAGTGCCAACATGAAAGTGACTCGGACCGCGCCTCTTAGCGATCCTTAACGAATACATCAAACCCTATCCTGGAACGAATAGGAGTATGCAATCACTTCAGGATTAAGGTTAATCCATATATGATCATCTTGTGATTCAATAAGATTTCTCAATCACGAAATTATATGAGAAATGCAGATTAAATCGGTCCAGTGCTATATGAAGACATCAAATATAAATGCCCCACTTAGATATCCAATATCGACGGTCTGGATAAGACGGTCACACCTTAAAGTGTTCTGGGCGCATTAATCGCGGTTTAATCAACAGACCTAATACTTTGACTATGATCACCACGGACTTACATTTCAAGTGTATCACCATAAACTTAATCCTCACGTGTGACACACACTAAGTTATATAGCTACATATGATACGACTTGGGGTTTTCAGCAGTGTATTACTTACAAGCACAAAGCAAGTAATAAGGTGAGAATAAATCTGTCATTTATTAATTATAAAACTATTACATAAATTTTCTTTAGGCGCAACTTCCAACAATCTCCCACTTGCCCGTATAGACAAGAAACAATTGTCTTTCGGGCACTCTACATCCAACATCGTGAACCCGGGGAAGCACCTCTACTTGTCACTGTGATAAGAGATATCCCACCGTGTATGTACCCCCAACAACCAACATCTATCCTTCACCGATCAGTGTTTACCCGCCACTGCTGCGTCACCCCTCTCCACCAATCTTCCATCACCAGCAACATCAGAACTTTTACCCTCCACCGGTAGGTCATACCCTTCGACCCACTATACCTCCTTCACCATGTTTTGATCATCAGCAAGGCGTCGGTACCCATCTTATGGTTTCTATCAGCCACCACCATACCCTCTACAACAACCTTATCAACCACAAGCACCTTTTGGGAACCCTCCAGTTTACCAACTAGCCCCACCAGTTAGACCACCACCGGCTTATGAGCAGGTACAGCCAGTTGATTGGTACTTGAAACTGAAGAGAAAACCGAGTTGAAGACTTTTAGGGGAATGTAGAACCCTCCCAAGCGGAAGCTTGGTTAAGAGGATTTGAGAAAGCATATAAAAAAATTAATGTTCCTGAATCTGAGATGGCCTAGTTGGCAGTTGGTTTTATTTTAGGTGTAGCTGAAGCATGGATCGATTCCATAGAGAGTAATAATAGAAAAGTCACGGATTATGAAGGCTTCAAGGCTATGTTTTACAGTGAGTACTTCCCTGCAACAGTGAAAGCAGACAAAGCGAGCCAGTTCTTAAAACTTAAATAGGGTGTTCATATGACGGTATCTCAGTATACGAAGAAGTTCAACGAGTTGGGAAGGTTTTACCCTGAGCTTATGAAGATCGAAGAAAGAAAGATGGCACTATACAAGGATGGATTATCTCACAAAATACAATCTGGCTTGTTGGGTTTCACAGTGAGGAACATGGCTGAACTGTTGAATAAGGCTTTGGAGGTTGAGACCTTCAGGAAGAAGCCTACCATAGTCAACGGTGTTAAGAGAAGTTTTGGGACAAGTCAAGGACACATCTGGGGAGCACCTCATCAGAATTCTAAGAAGATGACCACTCATTTGGCGGCTACACCGTCAACCGGTGTACCACTTTTCTCAAAGTGCAACAAGAATCATTCAGGTGAGTGTCGAGTAAATGGTTGTTACTACTATGGAGATCTTGGACATTTTGCTAGAGCATGTCCAACTAGGGTAAAAAAAAAAGGATCAAGGTCAAGGAAGCAGGAAAAGCATAAAAGGCGGCCCAAGTCGCCCAGTTCGAGTTTTTCAGTGGATGCTGAGTATGCGGGAACCGGATGATAATGTTATTTCATGTACCTTTAATTGTTTATTCTTGTTTATTAGAGTACCTTTATAGCACGTTAAATCATGTTGTATTTGTATTTAAATAAATGAATTCACTTCTTAGGTACAATAATATTAGACAACTTAGCAGTTATGGCCTTCTATGATACTGGAGCGTCTAACACGTTTGTGTCGTCTAAGATGGCTAAGAAGTTAAATTTACCTTCGGAAAGCTTAAGAAACACTTTGGAAATAACTACACTGCTAGGAAAGGTAACTAAGGTAACAAAGACGATACCTCAAGTGGATGTTCAATTTGGATCATATCGATGTAAAAGTGACTTTACGGTTCTGGACTTTTCAGATTACGATGTAATTCTTGGAATAGATTGGCTACCCAAGAATTATGTTCACTTGGATTGTAGAGAAAAGAGAGTGACGTTTAAAGTACCCGGGAAATCGTCTAAGTCTTATCAAGGTAATGTTTACAAGCCTAGTAAGAAGCGTCATCCGATAATATCAGCGGTTAAGGCTATTAGAGATTGTTAAAAGAGTTGTGAAGGCCACTTGTTGTACGCAGTGGATGTGGAACAAGTGAAGCCTAGGTTAGAGGAAACCCCTGCAGTAAAGGAATACCCTGAAGTGTTTCCGGAAGAGTTACCGGGAAACATGCCGGATAGAGAGATAGAGTTTGAGATCAAGTTGGTAACAAGAGAGGCACCAGTTGCTAAGGCACCTATAGAATGGCACTGGCTGAATTGAAGGAGTTGAAAGCTCAACTTAAGGATATGCTTGAGAGGAATATAATTCAGCCTAGTACCTTACCCCGGGGAGCCCCTATTTTGTTCGTTAAGAAGAAAGATGGTATCATGTGAATGTGCATCGACAACAGAGCTTTGAATAACCTTACCATCAAAAATAAGTATCATTTACCAAGGATTGATGATCTTTTTAATTAGTTGCAAGGTAAGAGAGTGTTCTCTATGATTGATCTTAGGTCAGGTTATCACCAGTTGAAGATCAAGGTAGCAGATATACCTAAGACGGCTTTTAGTACAAGATATAGACATTATGAGTTCCTAGTTATGACCTTTGGACTCACTCATGCTGCATCTGCATTTATAGATTTAATCCAGCGAGTTTTCATGCCTTACTTGGACAAATTTGTGATAGTGTTCATAGATGACATTCTAGTTTACTCGAAGGATAAGAAAGAACATGAGGAATACCTAAGGATAGTGTTGAACACTTTGAAGAAGAACCAATTGTATGCTAAGTTCTCAAAGTGTGACTTTTTGCTGAATCAAGTTAGTTTCTTGGGTCATGCCATTTATGGAGATGGCATTCAGGTTGATCCGGCGAAGACTAAAGTGGTTGAGAAATGGTCCAGGCTGACTACGGTGTCAGAAGTGAGAGGTTTTCTCGGTTTGGCTGGCTACTATAGGAAGTTTGTACAAGACTTCTCAAAGATAGCTACACCACTTAACTGCCTCACTCAAAATAACATGAAGTTTAAGTGGACTAGTGAGTCTGAAAAGGCTTTTCAAACGTTGAAAAATAAGTTGACTACAACCCCAGTGTTGGCAGTTCCAGAGATCTTTGATAATTATGATGCCTATACCGACGCTTCGTCGCTGTATACCCATTTTGTTCCAATAATGTTTGCATGATTAGGCTTTTCCACTAGCGTCCAAACTTGATTTCTTTCAAATTCATTCAATTCTTCTTGCATAGCAATTATCCAATCTGGATCTGAAATTGCTTCTTCAACAACTTTAGGTACCATTTGAGATAGAAAACATGTAAACATTTCTTCTAATTGTCTTATAGTCCTCACACCTTGCTGTATATTGCCAATAACTTGTTCAGCAGGGCGATCCCTTAACCATTGTGGATTTTGGTTAGATTGATTTTCAGGAATATCATCTTCAGTAGGGTCTGCTGTTTCTTCAACAGGGGGCTCAGCAGATCCTTGAACCGCCGGTTGTTGCATCGAAGAGTGTTACTGAGGGGTTCAAAGAGGGCGAGTCGAAACCTTTAAGTCATTAAATCTTTCCAAAACTTCAACACATTCTGGATCAGTGACTTGTTGATTCTTAGCAGGTTCTGAACCTTCATCTTCCATACCAGTGAACTTAAGTTCATCAAACACAGCATGTATTGTTTCTTCATGCTTCAGTGTCCTTTTGTTCAATACCCTGAATGCCATGCTGACTAAAGAGTATCCCAAGAAGATTCCTTCATCTGATTTTGGTTGGAAGGTCTTCAATTGTTCTTTATGATTCAAGATAAAACATTTGCTTCCAAATGGATGGAAAGAGGATATATTAGGTTTCCTTCCATTCCAGATCTCATAAGGTGTCTTCAGCAGCTTCTTGTTCACTGAGGTCCTGTTTTGTATATAGCATGCTGTATTGACTGCTTCAGCCCAATTTCTTTCAGGTAGTAATGCTTCACAAATCATAGTCCTTCCTGCTTCCTTTAAGGTTCTATTTCTTATTTCAGCAACCCCATTTTGCTGAGGTGTACCAGTAGCAGCAAGTTGATGTAGTACACCATTCTGTTCACAATATTCTCTTATAACTTTGTTGAGAAATGCAGTACCCTTATCTGATCTGATCTTCACTACTGTCAAAGTTTTCTCATTTTGCAATCTTTTCAAAAGTTCAGGCATCTTTTGAAGTGTTTCACTTTTTTTGTTCATGAATACTACCCAAGTGTATCTTGAATAATCATCCACAACTACTAAAGTGTACTTCTTTCTAGTTACACTTGTTGGTGTTACAGGTCCAAATAGATCCATATGCATCAGCTCCAAAACTCCTTTTGTTGACTACTTTGTCTTTGATTTGAAGCTTGATTTTGTCTGTTTACCTTGCTGACAGGCATCACATATAGCATCCTTTTTGAATGTGATCTCAGGTAAACCAATCACCAGTTTCTTCTTCACCAACTGATTGATATCATCAAAATTTAGATGATTCAACTTCTTATGCCATAGCCAATTATGTTTTGACTTGGTATGCACAATTAGGCAAGTTTCTGGAACAGCAGTAGACCAATCCACAACATACATGTTTTGTTGTCACAAAATTGTCTAGTGCTCAATAGGTTGTAGTCCAGTCCTTCCACATATGCAACATTCCTGATTGTTAATCCATTTCTCACAAGTGTGCCATATCCTCTTGTGTATCCTGGTGTGTTCTTGTTGCCAAAATTCACTCATGGACCATCATTTGCCACAAAATTTGACAGAAAATGCTTTTTCTTTGTCATATGCCTGGAATATCCACTGTCAAAGTACCAGACAGCCTACAAAACAAAGTTAGTGCATTTTAGGTACCCAAAACTGTTTGGGTCCATAGTGGTCAGTGGAAAGCATGACCCTTGGCAAATTTCCATAAGGTCTTCTTTGAATAGTATCATACTTTGGTTCATACATGTATTTCACACATCCATAAGGTTTAACATTTGGTTGTGTAGGACTCACATATGCTTTCTGGGCTTTTGGTATATTGTGATATTTGGAGTGATTCCTTTTGTTAGAAGCACTAGGATAACAATAGGTTTGCTGTCTGTTAGGAACAGCCCTGTAGTATGGAGTCTGATGAGGTCCCTGCTGAGGTCTTGTATAAGTCCTCTGCTGAGTCCTCTGCTGATTCCATTGCTTAGGTTTTACCCTAGCAGCATGGTTATATCTGTTGTTTCTAGCAGTAGAAACAAGAATATTCCAATCATCATCAGTAGGGAACAGTCTACCTTTCCCTCTGAGATAAGTATCCCTTGAATGATTGACATTTTTAGGTTTAGGATTCTTATCCTTGGAATATTTCTGATTTTTACCCTTGTGTGGTCCAGTAGACTTGGTAGCAGGTCTTCTATCAGTAGGTCTAGAAGGTACAGCAGCCCTACCTTTAGATTTGTTCTTTTTGTTAGTTGTTGTTGACCTTTTTGACTTCTGATTTTGCTTCCTTGAAGTCTTCTCAGAGGCTTCTCGCCTCAAAGAACCTTTTTAGGAGTTGGATCTTGTGCAGGCACAAACTTAGGACCAATTCTGGTACTAGGTTCAGTGACCTTACTGGATCCACTCTTATTAGATTGTTGAGTTCCAAATCCAAGGCCTGTTCTATCACCATAGGGCTTTCCAGATTTGAATGCAGTGGAGGAACAAGATTGTTCAGCAGATTCAGCAGCTACTGAGTGTACAGCAGACTTATGTTGATTATGTCCAACTTCTTTTTCCTTACCCTTGAGAACTCTTAATTCAGCATTTAATCTTTCAACTTCTAATTGAAAAGCTTCTTTTTCAGCCTTCACAATCTCATAACCAGATTGTATTATCCTCAGTTGATTAAGGATGGCATCCAAAGTTTCTTCATTGTCAGAATTTTTAGGATTTGAACCACAAGTTGATTCACAATCACTTCCAAGCAGAGTGTTAATAGATACAGAATTGTATACCACCTCTGTTTCATCTATATTTGCCATTAAAGCATAATCATCCATATCAGCAACAAGTGCAGTATCATCAGATTCATTTCATTTTTCTGATTCTACTTCATATCCTGATTCATCTTCAGCAACCATAGCTTTCTTGCCAGATCTTCTTTGTTGGCTTTTGCTCATCAGTAGGTCTGGACAATCAGGTCTAAAATGTCCAGGTTTCTTGCAGTTGAAGCAAAGATAATCAGGTTCCTTTTTCTGTTTTAATTCAGGACAGTCTGGTTTGAAGTGTCCTGGTTTCATGCAATGATAACACAAGTAATCATTATCTTTCTTGGATTCCTCCTTCTTCTTTTCACTGAATTTCTTTGTGAAATTCCTTGGAGAACCCTTTCCTGTTTTCATCATTCTGATTTTCTTGCTCAGTAGGGCAATTTGCTCTTGCATTTCATCCAATTGATCATCTTGGGCTGCTGATGTTTCTTCTTGATGTGTAGCGGCCAATGCGGTAGTTTTTGGTTCTTCTTTTTCTGTCTCAGGTACAAGTTTCTTACTGAATTCATATGCCTTGAGGTCTGAAAATAGTTTGAAGGTATCTTCTTCATGCAAACTCCTCATTTCTTCTATGGCAGTCACCTTCATCTCCCAAACTTCTTTTGCAGGTAATGCTTCCATGATTTTTGAATTTATTTCTTCCTGTGAGTACTTCAAACTCAGTAGAGTGAGCTCATCCATGATTGCATTGAATCTTGACTCCATTTGTTCAATAGTTTCATTTGGTTTCATTTTGAACTCCTGAAACTTCTTCTTTGCCACACTGATCTTATTCTTCTTGATAGCATCAGTGCCTTCACAGATTAACTACAACTTATCCCAATGTTCTTTTGCAGTCTTGCCATCTTTCACCTTCATGTACATATTGCTATCCAAGGTTCTGTATATGATATCAATAGCAATATTGTTGAGGTTTTCTCTTTTTCTATCTTCAGCAGTCCATTCCCTTTTTGGCTTTGGAATGTACTGAGTTTCATCTCCCACTGTTACTAACTTGGTGATCTCCAAGAAAATAGAACAAAGAGCCAAGGTCCTTAACCGGAAAGTGCCGACCAAGATAAGAGATAACCTGCTCAACAAGAGAGGACGAAGAGCCAGTAATAACAATATCATCCACATAAATCAGAATATAAACATGAGCACCATCACGAGAATAAATATATAAGGAGGTGTCAGCCTTAGAGCCGACAAACCAAAATTGAGTCAACACATCAGTGTAGCATGAAAACCAAGCATATGGGGCCTGACGGAGGCCATAAAGACTGCGGCGAAGACGGCAGACATAATCAGGATAGTCGGGGTGAACAAACCCCTGTGGCTGCTGCATATAAACGGGCTCAGATAATTGCCCATGGAGAAAAGCATTCTGAATATCTACTTGTCGAAGAGACCAACCCTGCGAAACTACAAGAGACAAAAGAAGACGAATAGTGACTGGCTTGACAACCTGGCTAAAAGTGTCAGTGAAATCAACTCCTTCGGCCTGATGAAAACCCTTAGCCATAAGGCAGGCCTTGCGGCGCTCAAAGCGACCATCTGCATGACGTTTAGTGCGATAAACCCATTTATTGCCAACAATATTCATATGATGATGTGGTTGAATAAGATCCCAGGTCTGGGTGCACAACAACGCGTCGATTTCCTCTCTCATAGCATTACACCAATTCAGGTGTTTAGAGGCTTCGGTATAGGATGTGGGGTCCATGGAATCGATAGAAGCAACAAGGGCTTTAGGAAGCGGGTAGCGGATAAAGTCAGGCCGAGAAATAGGTTTGAGGGAATTGTGTTGGTCCCTTGAAAAGGCTTTGGTTAAGTTTAGAGGGGGGTGAATAAACTTAACACTTAAAACTTTTGAAGTTAACAAACTCAGCAACTCAAAGACTCTTTGATAGCTCAATAGTCTCATTGACACTCGGTGAGTCTGCGACTCACCGACTTTCATTGAATTTGTTGCAGTGGAATATATTTAAATCAAGCCTTATTACTTGTTGTTAAAATATGATACCAAGTATTAGAAACTCAGTAGTGTATGTGTGTGATTCAGTTGCTAGTTCAGTAGATTAATGTGCTAAATATACTAAACGCAGAATTTAAATGCAGAAAGTAAGTAGGCAGATTTTATAGTGGTTCCAGGTGGTGTAATCCTGTCAGTCCACTCTTCTCTTGTGAAGTTAGAGGTAATTCACTAGAGATTCTTGAGGTAGCAGTTACAAAAATCCCTAAGTTGCTTGTCCTTCACCAATAACTATGGCTTCACAAACTAAACACTTGGAATAGGTAGGATTGCTGCTCCAAAGTCTTCCACTGGTCCTTGAAGGGTAGGATTGCCTCTTCACCAGCTCCACCACAAACAACAGTCCTTGACACACAAATGTGCTTCACTGTCTTCAGTAGATTCCTTGTAAAAGAAAGTTTGAATCAAGTAAGTGATTCAGCTTTCAGCAGCTTGATCAGGATGATATGATCAGCAGCTTGAGGTCTTCAAGTGTGTAAACTTGATGTAGCTTGAAAGCACATTGCACTTGAAGAAGTTTACTGGATCAGTAGCTTTATGCTCAGTAGGGTCAGCAGGGTGTTTTCTTGATTTAAATCTGATAGCTCAAGATAGATCCTTAATTTTCATCAATGTTCATATCTTGTATCTGAATTTGGAGTCCTCTATTTATAGGTAGGAATCCTTGTGACTTATGTTTGAAATTCAAACATAGCCATTTCAGATTTGTCCCATTTGACTTACTTTCTGTCACTGTTCATAGTACTGACACTGTCAGAATGCTTTTTGCAAGTTTACAGTCTGTCCACCCTTTGACTTGTATCCATTGGATAAAGCTCTGTTTCTTTACAACATCCATTTGATCTTAACCATTGATTTGTTTGATAAAATCAGAGGTTGTTAGCTGTCCTTTTCTTTGTAATCTTCCAATGTAACCTTTGAATAATTCGGAATATATATTAGCAGGTTCCTGAGGGTATTAGTCTGCTGAAATATATATAAGTCAGCTAATCCAAGTTGCTGTGTTTATTAAAACACTTCAGCTGACTTTTCTCATATATAACTTTTTTCTATAAAGTTAGATTACACCATTTTGAATATAACTAAGTTCCAATCACCACTTAACTTGTGGAACTTAGACCTTGTACACAAGGTATATGTAATCAGTTTAAGTCATCACAGACTTCCCTAAATTCTGATTCCATATCCTTGACTTTAAATACTAAGTTTGATCCCTTAGCCTTGAAAGAATCGAGTTTGAACCCTCGGCCTTGGTCTCAAAGAGGTTTCTATACTAGTCTACTGACTCAGGTACCCTACTGATCTAGACAGGTCTGCTGATGAAAGTCAGCTGACCTATTATAGTGCTTGTTTGATCAAACCTATACAAGATCAAACTCTAAAAAGCCTATACATTTGATCTAGACATATTTTTGCCTTTTCTCTATAACAGCTAGTCTAGCACTCATCACTAAAACTTAAAATAAGTCCAACAACACTGTTTGAGTGATTAGGGATAAATTGACTAAATCCGCCCATTTATTACCAACCAGGGTGGATATGTCTTTGAAGAAGATGACAACACTATACTTGTATAATATAGTGAAGTTTCATGGAGTACCTATCTCAATAGTTTCGAATCGTGACCCCAAATTCGTCAGTCGGTTTTGGAAGAATTTACAATAGGCGTTTGGCACCAAGTTGGATTTGTGTACGGCCTCTCATACTCAAACAGATGGACAGTCGGAAAGGACAATCCAAACACTAGAGGATATGCTAAGAGTATGTGTTTTGGAAGTAGGTGGATCATGGGATGATTACCTACGTGTAGCCAAGTTTGCCTACAACAACAGTATCACGCTAGTTTGGGTATGCCACCTTTTGAAGCCTTATATGGGAGAACATGTCAAACACCATATTTTGGGATGAAGTCAGGGAGAGACAAGTCACTAGGCCGGAAATGGTTGAACAAGCTAAAGAAAGGGTTTTGTTGGTGGAGAAGAACCTGAAGGCGCGCAAGACAGACAGAAGAGTTAGGCTGATGTTAGAAGAAGACCAATAGAGTTTGAGGTTGGGGAAAGAGTGTATCTACGGGCTTCACCGTTGAAGGGAGTTAAACGGTTTGGACGGAAAGGGAAGTTAAGTCCAAGGTATGTTGGACCTTTTGAGATCATCGATAGGGTTGGACCCGTAGCCTACAAAATAAAGTTACCGTATTCAATGTCAAGAGTACACAATGTGTTTCATGTTTCAATGTTGCAGAAATGCTTGACAAAGATGGATGTTGAAGCAACCTTTGATCCGGAGATCCTTTAGGATAATCTCGCCTATGATAAGAAACCGATCAAGATTCTAGACCGGAAAGAAAAGAGATAAAGAGACGGATGATTCCTTAGGTTTTGGTGCAATGGAGCAATCATTCACCGAGCGAAGCAACTTGGGAAGTTGAAGACGATATGATCAGCGAGTTTCCAGATTTTGTGGATTTACCAAGTATGTTTTAGTTTCAAGGACGAAACTCCTTTTAAGGGGGAGGAATGTAATATTATGATTTTCGGGAAAGGACAGCCATGTCATTTTGCAAAAACAAAATATTATGTTCATTATTTATTTATTATTCTCGGATCTAAAGTGTATTATATATATTGATACACCACATCCGAACACGGCCGGCCGGACCACAATCAGGCCTCTCAGCCTCTGACCTTCATTGCCACCAGCCCTACTGGTAGTAAGCCGGCCAGGTCATCGAGTCCGCACGATCATAACATCACTCCACCTGGGGCCGAGCGTGTTGCTCCCAGTTCGCTATATTGATCAGTTAGATCATGCCCCCAGCACATAGGCGAGCACGCTTTACACTTAGCGTTAGCAGGGACAAGACTACGTGAGCAAGAAGAGATCATAATGGCCAGCGAACATGTTGATCAGCTCCTCATTGTTACTTAACCTCTCGATTGTATTTAATTAAATTCTTTTCATAATCAGTCTAACCGTCATTAGAGATTCATCGTAACACCCACCTTGATATTTCCAGCAATATCATAAATGTATGTCGAAATACACACACACACACACACACATATATATATATATATATGGAAAATATGGACTTAATCTAATTAAGGGGTAATTAGGGAAAATAATAAGTAATAATTATTTGGGGAAAAGTAATTTAAGGAAAATAAATCCCCATTAACTCTTATAACCTATTAGAATTCAGAAATTTGTTTCTACGTCCTCTGCAAACCCTTGAGAGCAAAAGAGAAAAGGGTTAGGAGATTTCTTCGGAATTCTAAGGTGCTTTTAAGCCGTTTTCAGATTCGAGTAGAGCATTGGAATCGTCGTGAAGATGGCGTCGTTTCAATACAAGAAAGTTGGAACTTTTTAAAAGGTATGAAATTTGACCTAGATGTGTTCATGGATGAGTTTTAGGGATTAAAACTCGTTTATTTCGTAGTTTTGTTGTTTTAGAAGCGTGTGATCGAATATAATCTAAGTTTGGATTGATCACATCGGTTTTCTACGAGTGAAGGATCATATTGATGTAGATTTCTGGAAGTTTGGTTTTGGAATAGCTTGCTAAAAGGTAAGAGGCTCTTCCTACGATTTAATTATGGTTGTAGGGTTAAGGTTGATGATTTGTTATGTTAGATGTTAAAAATCATGTCTACTTGTTGATTAAGGAGTATGGGATGACTTGGTTGATAAAGATGAGCTTTCTGATGTTTTTCAGAGTTTTTTTTATGTTAATTACGTTGGAAACGGAATGGAAATCGTTAAGCTGCAGTAAACTGCATTTAGGGTTTTACAGCGTCGAATGCGCACGCATTCACTAGAAAGCGCACGCATTCACTAGAATGTGCACGCATTTTCATGGTACAAGAAGTCAGGTTTTAGTACAGGTTTCTCAATGCATACGCATTGGCTAGCAATGCGCACGCATTGCAGTTACTGGATGTCCAGTTTTAGTTCCAGTAGGTGCAATACGCATGCATTGCGTAGAAATGCTCACACATTGCTATTTACGAGAGCAAATTAATTATGATACAGGCTCAATGCGTACGCATTGAAGGCAATACCCATGCATTGGCCGGATAGAGACTTTCAGCAAGTTTCTAGTCGATCAATGTGCTCGCATTGACCCCAGTTTTGGGGAAAATGTTGTTTTAAGCCCCGAGTTCAGTTTTTAAATGCTATTTCTTATTCTAATAACCTTAAATAAAAATGAACAAACCTTGAATGAGTTTCTGAGGCATTTAGTTCCGGCCTCGAATGAATGCATCACAAGAGTTGAAGTTCGGGACCGTTGGAAGTGCATGATAGGTTTGTGCTTTGATGAAGTAGTATTCATCAATATCTGTGTACTTGATAGGATGTGGAGTCTAGATGTCTAAGTGAGGGAGTAGAGTTGTCTATGTGAGCTTTTCCTTGAAGTCACTTAGGTGGCTAGTTAACGGTTAATAAATTACATACGTGTATAGTAAGAAGATTAAATGTCATGTCATTCTTGGATAGGCATAAGTATAAATCGGATATGTGACGCATTCGGACAGGTGGACAACTCTGTGGCCTACGAGCGGTCAAATGACAGGGGGGACTTCACCGAACGTGTATGCATACCGGGGTGATCCCAGAACTAATAGTGCATAACACTGTTGGTTCGCAAATATCGCGTGGTGGACATACACCTCGCATAGTGCCCATGAGTGCTAACATAACCAAGATAAATTAAGGTAGAAACGTATAGTCATGACATGTTGATGGACATGAAGTGAGTCCTCGATTGAGTCGGTGCTATAAAGATAATCTAATAATCATGAAACTTGTCTTATAAATTTTAATTAAATTCTAGCTTCTACCTTTTACTGAGTACATTGAACTTACCTCAAATGCGTGTTTTTGTTATGTGTTTGGGGGTGAGAAAATGAACAGGTGGATCCAGATATCAATGAGGACTATGATGATGACGTTTGATGATGCTTATGTTGGAGTTTTCTTTTATCATTTTCACATGACGTTTTAGACTTGGTTATTAGTTTTATTTGGATATTGCTGTAATTTCCTTTTTGAGACTTTGTATTTTTTATTGTTTCTTTTGGGGGATTCGTATGTTGGAAGTTTTCTTTTGGGAGTTTTCGTTGTAATAAGCTACATTTCCATCTTTAGACATTGTTTCTATTCTTGGATGTTTGAAAAAAATATATACCCGAGTCTTTTGCTTCCGTTTTTGCTTAACTAGATACGACGTAGTAGTGGCTTACGTATAATGTGGGATTTATTTTATATTATACATGCCGAACATTCCTTTTTACGGATAATGACTCGGTGTCCGGAAACAAGGCGTTACATCAATTATCTTGGATTTTTGTAAATGTGTGTGACAGCACAAACACAAACCACACATATGCAATCGTCTTTGGTCTCACAACTTGCATCCCATTTCTTAGCCATCTTCGTTTTTCGTATGTAACGCCCCAAGACCCCGGGCCTGGTAGCGCTAAATGAGTCATAAAAGGTCTGGTCAACTTAATTCTTAGACCTGTTGAGATAGTGTCCCAAACTCGATCGGGTTGGACCGGATCCGACCGGGTCGGATCAATTCAACTATTTCTTTATGTTTATACAAATATTAATGGCTTTTCTATTGTCATATACTTGTTCTTTAAAGAGCCAATTATGAATTGTTATATGATAACGTCCTTAGTATTAAACTGCGATAGAGAAAACCTAATAGGCGATTATGGTTGATGAGATCTCTAATCATTTTAATAAGTTTGATGCTTAAATGTCCCTAGGCTGATGTACTATTAAACAGGGCATTGATAGTATAAACAGGCTAGCACGTATTAGATGTCTTCTGTCTTTAATGGCATGGATAGATCTTATCTATCAAAGTGTAGAGACACTTGGACTGTACGTGGATATGTATTGGAGAATGCGTACGTTAGACTGACCACGTACACTGTTAAGTGTCACACTATATGGCGGTTGTGTAATTATCCTTAGGACCGGAGTCTACATGGCATCACGGTGTGGATTGTCATGCTTTGACACTATTGAGGTTTCCCCTAGCCATGGGGCGATCTGCGGTAGTGATTGGGTGTGATACTGAAGCATGCGGAGTATACGTGTTTGTTCATCCGGAAATCGCGTACCCTAATAATAGGGATGAATATCCGAAAGGGCCTTCTTATAAGGAATGTCTTACTCTCGTGAATATTTGCAAAGTGGAAGTAAATTAGTTACTTTGAGAGAGCATGATATCCAGATTATAAGATACGGTCGTTGATGTTTAACACTCGACAAACGACCGTATGGATATTATTACAGCGATAGGATTCTATTTACACAGTAACCGTTTCACATGAAATGTAGTAGTCATTACATTTGACTCTTCCGATGATTGGGGGTAACGGTATGTTTCTAGACACTATCCTGTGATCGTTAGGCATTTTTGTAATTTGCACTTTGTGCCTACGGCCAACATATTTGGAAGCCTATCGGGTCACAAACATGTGAACATCAAGTCGGATTAAAATGAGGTTATAGTTGATGACCAAATAAGGAAAGAATTTATCTCATACTATAAAGGTTATAGTGGTAAATTAATATGGTGGTATTTATCTATTATGAATAAATATAATACAAGATATTGATTATGTTGATTAATTAAATATGTATATAGATATTTCGAATATATATATATATATATATATATATATATATATATATATATATATATATATACACATATATATATATACGATATACATGTATTTTATGAATTAATTAATCATGGTATTATATTAATTAAAGAAAATCTCAATTCCCAAATTTGTGGGGAAAAAGGGACGCCATTTTAGAATATGTTGGATACATTTGAATGCAATTTAATTAATAAGATTACCATAATATTAATATTAGATATTAATTGATTTTGAAAAAATAGATTTATGGTAATAAGATAAAGATATATTCAATATAAGATATTGTCAATATATATCTTAGGGAAAATATTTAATATAAGATATTGAATATTAATGAGATAAATCAATCAAATGTATTTTCCTTATTTTATTAGGAAAATATTTTCTTTCTCCCAAATCTACTAGGAAGCTAATCCCAATCAGATTGGGAAGTGCTAGGGGCGCAGGTCACCCTATTTAAGGGAGGCTTGGCTAGCTCTTTTGTACATCACAATTCCAAGAGCTAATAGTTCTTGTGAAAAATAGAGAGCTTCTTAGAGAGAGTTTAGAAAGAAAGAAAAGGCCGGTATAGCAACCGGATTTTTCTTGTAGCAATCAATGATGGGATTCCGTCGGGTTGTTCGTGTGGATCACCAGTAGAGGCCGAACACTTTTAAAAAATATTTGATTTTGGAAAAGGCATAAGCCTAGGCCCCTTTCCAAATTTTGATTTTGGAAAGGGCCAAGGTAGATGCCTTTTTGTTTAGGAAACCAAAGGCATCCCTTTTGATTATGAATCAAAAGGAAAGAAACAAAAGGGACTTAATTTTAATTTTGATTTATTTTTGGAATAGTTCTAATTGATTAAAATTAAAATCGGTTAAAATTAACCGTTAATTTTATTTCAATTAAAATCATTAATTAATTAAATGTTAATTAGTTAATTGATTGGATAAAATTATTTAATAGATTAAACATTAATCGATTAATTAAGACGTAAGTTGTTAGTTTTTTATTTTATCTTTTTCATAAGATGTTATTGTATGGATTAGATATAGTAGACATAATATGATTATATAGACCCCGATTGATCAAGGACTCGACCGATAAGATAGATGTGAATGATTCAATTTTTCTGTTGGTTTAAAAATTGTCCTAGGCCGTTAAGAAGAACGTGACCTAGTTTATTTTCTGCATCATCCCATTCCCTTTAGCTCCCCCGTGTGCGGCGGGTGTATTTATTTTATTAGATAAATTTTATGTAACAAGAATGGAGCGGAAGATGAAAACCAAAGAAAGACGAAAATAAATATCCCATTAGAGAATGAGCATTAAAGATCCTATTGGCGGTTGCAGCTACCTTTAGATTGTGACCCACGGTTTCGTCAGTTTGTATTCGAAACCGCACCTAGGAAAAGTCCATGATCATACCGGTTACTTTACGCATTTATTTATTATGTTCTTGTATTTATTTTATATGATACGATAGATGCATGACTAGGCATGATCTAGATGAATATGTAGGATGTATGTCTATAAAGATAGCTATATATGATGAGACCATAATTAAATTAATTAAGAAAATTAGTTCGAAATTAATTAAGTGAATTAATTTACATAAATACTTCCACAACAAAACGCAAGTCTAAATATTGTCTCTCAATATTATAACGACGGTGAAGAGCCCTTGTTTGGATCCAACTGATCGACCCCCGCATGGAGTTGACCTACCTCGGGGATATCGTCGTTATTAAGATATGATCGTAAGAGATCTCGCGAATATTGGGTTTTGACTTGACTAGAGTCTTTCGGTGATTGGCCACCGTCAGGGCCGTCTGACTTTAGAGACAAGGGGTTGACTAACACATAGTGATGTGTATCGTCAAAGAGTTGACTAGTCAACCACTGAGAATTACCTAGTGATGTGAAGGGTAAAGAGTTACCTACCTTTTCGAAATTATCTTGATTGATCGACCACCGCCGGGAATCGAGTAACTAGATTAGATCTCAGCCACTAAAGAATTTTGGAAAAATTCTTGAAAGTCAATTGGGAGTAGTTGACTAGTGGGAGAAATCATAAATCAAAATACCATTTTTGATTTTGCGTGTATAAACAATAACCCAATCGGGTTGGACCGGATCCGACCGGGTCGGATCATTTCTATTATTTCTTTATGTTTATACATATATTAAATGGCTTTTCTGTTGTCATATACTTGTTCTTTTAAAGAGCCAATTATGAATTGTTAAATGATAACGACCTTAGTATTAAAATGTGATAGAGAAACCATGATAGGCGATAATGGTTGATGAGATCTCTAATCATTTTAATAAGTTTGATGCTTAAATGTCTCTAGGCTGATGTACTATTAAACAGGGCATTGATAGTATAAACATGCTAGCACGTTGTCACGGATTTTATTAAAACAAACAATTAATAATCCGGTTAACCTCAAGTATAAGGATCGTAGTAATAGTGGTTAAGGCCGGGTCGATCTTACGGGGAACTGAACAATTGCTTAACCCTAGTTTTTGTTTAACTAACTAACCTATGTCACGATTACTAAACTAAACAGATATGGAAACGGTAAATAATTCACAAGAAAGATGACAATAACGTAAACTGGACAGAAGATCAAGGATCTAAAGCCAGGAAAGATAGTTTCGAACCAATTTAAACTAAACTAAACCTAATATGCAATAAAAGACTAACTAAGCTAAACAATTCAAATTCAAGGGGTTTAAATCAATAAGTTACGAACGAACAAGCAATTGATCCACCTATCCTACCAACATTCAATTTCAATCCGGATTACCTTGCGATCTTTAACCAAGTTGTGATTCACCTAACTAGGGCATGAACTCCTAATTCCTTAGAAAAGTTCGTTTCTTAATCTCCTATCTCTCGATCTAAAAGATTATTACTTTCAAAGCGAAGGTGTAAGATTTCTCAATCTAATTATCTAGAGATTCAACCTAATTAACTCTCGTTGTTTTATAGGGTGAACATCTAATCTTTATTATATTGATCTAGGGTTTAACAAGATTTTCATCAATATAAACGTCACACATGCAAGCATCTTTCGATAAAATTGCAATAAACAATGATAAACGATAATAAAGATACAACTTGAATAAGATACTCACAAGATAATCCTAAAACGAAATCAAAGTGTTGGTAGAACGGCTTCACAACGCTTATTCTAGAGGGTTTTAGCCTCTAGACATCCTCTTGGAACTTGGAATTGTTTGAGTAAAATTGCATAAAAGAATCTAAAGAGAAATTATATGAAAACAAAGGAAAATTGCAGCCTAAAGCCGCCCCTAGGGTTTAGTGTTTGAATATGTGATAATCCTTGTGAGGAGAGAACGCAGCTATATATAGAATTCTAAGTCGGTTCTGCTAAGTCGGCGTTCGGACGCCCGTCTGGAAAGGGTGAACGCCCGTCCAGATTATGAATACTTCTTCGAGTCGGGCCGAGCTGGATCAGACGCCCGTCCTTCACTAAACTGGACGCTCGTTCGCTGAAAATCTGAACATCCTGAACCAAACTTCTCTTCCTGGACGCTCGTTTAGATGACCAAACGCCCGTCCACTCTGGACGCCAGTTCAAGCTGCTGGACGCCAGTCCAGGGTCGACTTCATCTTGATTTCTTCATCTCTATCTCCTTTTATCAAATCAAATCATCATTATCTTTTTTTCATTACTGAAATTCGACTCTTATCTCTTCTTGATCAACATTCGAGCATCAAACATGTACCTATAACACATTAAAACATCGCAAAATGTAATATCGTCCAAATAATCATAAAAATCACAATTAAAACACCTAAATTAACCAATTTTGCGAATAACTTATTTAAAACCTCATTTACTCAATATTTCCGTTAAACACTCGTTTCTTATGCAATTTAGTACAAATACGGGGAAAATATCATAGAATATAGCGTTATAGATCGTGTAAATTCACCCTTAACAACTCCCCCACACTTAAGCTTTTGCTCGTCCCGAGCAAAACAAAACAAGATAAAGGCTCGAGAAAAGATAGACATCTCAGCACATATAACACATATTCAATAACTTAGATGTTCACCCCGGTGTGTGTGCAAAGCCATAACAAACTTCCACTAAATCCAAACTTGAGAGACTCAAAGCAAAACTAGCTAATACCCCCTTCAAACTAGAGATAAATGATACTCATAAGGTGTACCCTACAAACGTGACATATCTCGAAAAGGATGATAGAATACATCTAGGGCCTTTCTGAAATACTCAGAGGATAGTCCCTACAGCATATCTATCAGTTTCTACTGGGGATAAGATAGATGATAACTTAGTCTTTCATTCATTTTATACCAATTCACTAGTTGATTTAACTATCTTCACTTTAAACACACATCAGAATGAGCTATTGCCCTGTCATAGCAGAATATGATATTCGAGATATACCCTACCTTACTCCAATCATCAGCGACTTCTTTCGATCGCCGTGAGCTTTTGGTCATCATAGTGGTATAGGACATACGTGGTATACCCTACCGCACTCAAATCATCGACTAGCTTTCGACACACCCAATTTATTCATTTGATTCAACTTTTTCATTTGACAATAAGTCACGTGTTACTTATCACATTCAAACCTTAGATATTCACAGTATAACATACTCCGGAACTAAATACAAACTATCATAAATCTCAAGATATATACGTAGCACTAAGCACATGCCTTATAAGAAAATCAGAAATCACTCGTCCAAAAGTGGTATAACTCTATAAATTAGCTCATCATTTACTATGGCTCGTGAAAAATAGATCTCAGGTGAAACAACTAACTCATCAAACATATGATATATAGCTTGGATGACTATAAAAATAACGAACATTGAATTGAATTGCCTACTCGGGACAAAACAAAAACAAAAGTGTCGAAAAATTTTGAAAATTTTAGCTCATTTTAGCCCATTTTAGCATAGAAACATTACGAATTAAGCAAATGTACAGATACATATCAAATCATTCCCCTCCCCCACACTTAAAGATCAACATGTCCTCATGGTGTGCAGACCGAAAGAAAAAGGAAAATACTTAGCTGATTTTAACCGGTACACGAATCGTCGGTCAGGCCGAAGCCTACATAATGACACTGGAACCTCGTAATCATAACATGTAGCTCGAAAAAACTGCTCAAAGTATACCTGCACGACTTGACAAACACGGAAACATCTCGGGGAAAACGGGGAATTATACCAGAAGAAAAAAAACAAAAAAAAACAAAAAAAAAAGATACAAAACCGAATATTAACAAAAGATAAATCATTCAATACATCCCAAAAGTTTAAGCAAATTAGAAATGAAAGTACGGGTGCCTTAAGGCTTACATGATCCATCGGAAAAAGTAACTGTAGCAATATCAAAAATTACAACGAATCATATAAGGAAAAAGTAGCAAAAATATAAAATGACAGTATCTAGGGCAAAAAGTAGCAAAAATAGACAAATAAAATCATGACTGCCCCGGAGCCGGAGAATCGTCAGCTGGAGGATCGGAAGAGGGTCCAGATGGTGGTGCTGCAGTCCCATCTACGGAGTCAGGCTGCTCCTCATCGGAAGAAGACTCAGATTTCTCCAAAACATCCGCAATGGCCTGCTCGATCTCGTCAGAATAATGGTAATCAATAACGCTTGGATCGAAAACTTTGATATCCCTCGGCCGCCGGCCTTCACTGATACACTGCAGAATCGTCAAAATGTTGTTCTGAGACGTCCTGATGTCCTCCAGCCAGTCTCGCACACTGTTGCCCATACTGAGCCTCATCCGGGCTGAAGGAGATAAAGTAGGAAGTGAGGATGAGCGAGGCGGTGCGGAAGATGAACCGGGCTCCTGTGGTACTGCAGCCTCAGTTTCAGCCTGACCGGTAGGCTTCACCTTCTCCCTTTGCAAGAACCTGGGATTCTTTGGTTTATGATCGGTCTTGTACTCGGGAACTTGAGCATCTTGACAGAGACCGTGTATCAAATGTGGACAGATCAAGCATCGTGTGTATACCTTCTGATTCATAGAAATCTCATCAAAAATCGCTTGCCCTACATCAACATTGAGCTTGAAGTTCAAGGCATATAGCATCCCAAGGTCACCAATGTGGAAGTGAGTCAAGTTGTTCTTAGGCAACAACCTGTTCTGGATAAACCGACACTGGACCTTCCAATCCTCTGTCCAACTAGTAGTGATTAATTCCTTCCTATCTCCACCCGGCCTAAGTGTCCACGGTACCTCCGGGCACACCAACATCCGTAACTCCTCCAACGGATCCTCACCGGCATCCTGTTTAGCTTTAACTGCCTCCTTATAGTCTAACCCCTCGAAAGGTGCCAAGGCATACTTCTCGTTAATAACCTTGGGCGTAAATGGCACCTTTACTCCCCGAACCGTCACAACTCCGGTTGCCAAATCCGTCTCGGAGCAATTGGCATAAAATTCATGGACTAACGTAGCATTTACCGGGGTTCTCGGGGTTACCATCAAAGCTCCCCACTTCCTATCCCTCAATAACTTCACAAATAAGGGGTCAACTTGAGGCTCAAGGATAGCTCGCTCGATCAACATCGTCCTCGTGAGATAATGCTTATTATAGACCTCCATCGCCTTAGGGTTGATGAATCTACGGGCAAAGGGAATAGGGATAGCAGGTCTCACTCTCTGTCTAGCCGGCTCAACTCCCTCAGGTGCTTCCTCAGCTCCACCCCTTGGTTCATTTGCATCTCTCGCACCTCGAGTCTCTGACACCCTAGCCATCTTGCTCACTAAGGGCTCATCATCCGTGTCAGAACCCGACTCAGACTCATCTCGCAAGGGAACCCTAGATTGACCTCTAGGAGGATTCTGACGTTCACCAATATGAATGCCTCGGTTCGGATTAACTAATGGGGGGTCTACAATCTTTTTCTTCTTAGCCGGTTCCGTAGCAATTTCCTTACCGTGCCTCTTTACTACCGCTTTATGTACCATTGTAGACTAAGGATAAACAAACACCAATCCCAAATCCAAAGTCAAACAAAACCACCCGTTTATCATCCAAACGGGATTTCCCAAACAATCCAACACCAAACCAACGTCAAAACAGCAATGCAGACCATCCAACACCATCCATCAGCATCCCAGATCACCACAAAACAAGAAACAAGAACAGAACAAGAAAAAAAACAAATAAGAGAAAAGTCCTATAAAACAGTCGACTCGAAGATCAAACTCAAAAAAAACGTGCAATAATCTAGGAAAAGCTTATAAAATCTTACCAAGTACGATGATGGGGTGATGGTAAAACGGATTAGAAGTCCAAACACTGCCAAATTGAACCCAAAAATCAAATTTTTCTCCAAACTAGTCGCGCCAACTATATTACTGAATCGAATTAATGAGTGTTTGTTGGAAGATTTGGAGTGGAAAATCGACAAGAGGAGATTGAGAGCTGTTTGTGGGACTTTGAAGCGCCCAATTTGGTGTAGAAACAAGGAATTTAGGGCAAAAGGAGGGTAAAAGTCGGGTTTGCCTTTCAAATTTTCTAATTCGAATAAAAAATTGGAAGCAGGGGATATATATAGACGCAGGTCTGAACGGGCGTCCATGGTCACGGACGGGCGTTCAGCTGGATAGCAGATGAACTGGACGGGCGTCCATATAAACAGACGCTCGTTCAGATGGCCAAATCACGTACAGAGTTGAAGGGAGTGAATCAGACGGGCGTCCAAGAATTTTGGACGCTCGTTCACAATTTGTGCATGGCGGACGGACGTCCACGAGAATGGACGGGCGTCCAAGGCAGAAAAAATGCAAAAAGTATAAAATTTCATACAATTTAAATTCAAACTTGCATTTTCTCATTAAACTTAAATAAAACTTCAAAAATACAAATGAAAATCAACGAAGTACATAAAATCACTAGAAAACAAGTAAAAACAACTAGACAACAGTGGGTTGCCTCCCACCAAGCGCTGTTGTTTAACGTCGTTTGCTCGACGAGACAACCTAAGAACGCTAGTCATCATAAATGGCCGACCAATCTATCACTCGAATGAGACGGCAGAGCATGTCAATCGCCGGAGGGAAGTCACACTCATCTTGCAAACCCCAATCCTCACCAGCTACATCAACACCTCGAAAATGCTCAGCTTGCAGCACTAGCGCTAAATCTGTCAGCATCGGATCATTGAGGATCGTGTACGGACGTCCAAGAGCCTCCTGTAACCCCTCAGTAGTGAATTCTCCACCTCCCGAACAGCGGGGAACAATAAGAACATAGGTGACAGTCTTGACGCGGGTACTAATGTCAAAATCTACGTGCAAAACGATAGTCCCTCCCGGTCCGTCATCTACAGTGATTAGTGGGATCCTCCTAAGGAAAGGTAACTCCTCTGGTAGAACTCCGTAATCCATATCTAGTAAGCACAACTAACTGACAGATGCAAACAAAACAACACTTAGTAAGCTAAACTTAAATACTAAAACTTGAACTCTAAACTACAAAACCAAAACAAAAATGACTAAAACTAACGATATCTAGGATGCCTCCTAGTGGCGCTTTTGTTTAATGTCGTTAGCTCGACACCTTTTGAGCTCAGCCCGGATCAGGCCACTTGACCTTTCTGCCAGCCACTACCTCGTCTAGACTTTGGTTAGCAGTTTGGCTGCAGAAACAACACCTAACACATGGGGTAAAACCTTTAATAGCTTTCCAAACACGCTTAAACTTCCCCATGGTTGACCTCTTCATTCTCTGAGCCTTCTGATGACGCTTCAACTGACGCTCCCTCTCAAACTCTTCCATATCCCAACTACCTGCTAGAACTTCTTCAGATTGACCAGTACCGCCATCCTCTGAAAATAGGTCGGGTGAAAACTCGTCGAATTTTTCGACTTCCGTAGTACCACACCCGAGGATATCGAGGAAACGGACAATCAAAGGTTTCTCTTTAGGTTCACCAATATAGTGCTTGCACCTTTGACCATTCACTCGAAATGGTTGGTCACCATAACCTCGTAGTTCTAGAACGCCTCCAGGAATAGTTTGGAGAATTTCAAAGGGACCGGACCAACGTGTCCTTAACTTTCCAGGGAAAAGATGTAACCTAGAATTGTATAAAAAACTTGTTCTCCGACGTGGAATTCTCTTTTCTTAATCTTAGCATCGTGGAGGAGTTTCATCTTATCTTTACTAATCCTGGCACTTTCATAGGCCTGGAGTCTGAATTCGTCCAACTCATGCAACTGCTGCAGTCGATGTTTTCCACAAGATCGGGAATCAAAGTTCAGAAACTTTGTAGCCCAGTAGGCCCTATGCTCTAGCTTGACTGGCAGATGACATGGCTTACCATAAACCATATGATATGGAGATGTACCCATAGGAGTCTTATAGGCGGTTCTATATGCCCATAGTACATCATCCAATTTCAAACTCCAGTCTTTTCTATGATCATGACCGCTTTTTTCCAGATTTTCTTAATGCTTTGTTGTTGCTCAACTCAACGACCACTAGTCATCGGATGATATGGTGTGCCAGTTTTGTGACGAACACCATACTTTTCAAGGACTTTTTCTAGGGGTCGGTTGCAGAAGTGCGTCCCTTCATCACTGATCAAGGCACGTGGACATCCAAACCTCACGAAGATGTTTTTCTTTAAAAATTTCATTACCGTCTTATGATCATTGTGAGAAGTGGCTTGAGCCTCCACCCATTTGGACACGTAATCTACGCAGACTAAGATGTATTTATTACCGCAAGATGATGGGAATGGTCCCATAAAATCGATACCCCATACATCAAAGACTTCGCATTCTAGGATGGGTTTCAAAGGCATGTCAAACGCTCGTCAGTACCGGTTCGTTGGCATCTATCACAAGCTTTACGAAAGCTTACGATCTTTAAAGATCAGAGGCCAATAAAAACCGGATTGGAAGATCTTAGCAACGGTTTTCCACGGACCAAAGTGATCTCCAGTGGGTCCACTGTGGCACTGCTCAATAATGTCCCATTGCTCAGACTCGGGAACACATCTTCTCAGCAAACCATCTTTACAGATCTTAAAAAGATAAGGTTCATCCCAAACGAAAGATTTTAAATCAGAGAAGAACTTTTTCTTCTCCTGATAAGACATTTCCGGATCGAGATATCGGGCATGAAGGTAATTGACAATGGAAGAATACCATGGAACATCAGGAGGACAACCGTCTATTAGCATAATGTTCTCTAGAGGAAAGTAAAGATCTATATCATCTGGATCATCATTTTCCTCACTTAACATTCTAGAGACGTGATCAGCTACTACGTTTTCACTGCCCTTTTTGTCCTTAATTTGAACGTCAAACTCTTGTAGGGTCAGTATCCAACGCAGTAGGCGCGGTTTAGCCTCTTTCTTAGTCATCAGATACCGCAAAGCAGCGTGATCAGTCCACACGATCACTTGAGCTCCTAACAAGTAACTACGAAACTTGTCCATAGCAAAGACTACGGCCAGTAGTTCATTTTCAGTAGTAGTATAGTTAACTTGAGAGGGGTTCAATGTGTGACTGGCATAATAGATAGGCTGGAATTTCCCTTTGATCTTTTGTCCTAGAACAGCACCAACCGCATAGTTCGATGCGTCGCACATAAGCTCAAAAGGTAGATTCCAGTCAGGCGATATAAGAATTGGAGCAGATATTAAACGATTTTTGAGCTCCTCAAACGCTTGTTTGCAGCTCTCATCAAAATCGAACTCAACGTCATCCTTAAGTAAAGTAGACAGGGGCTTGGCAATCTTGGAGAAGTCTTGAATGAATCTTCTGTAGAAACCGACATGTCCAAGAAAACCTCTCACTTCACGCACATTCTTGGGATAGCTCATCTTCTCGATAGCTTCTACTTTCGCCCTGTCAACTTCTATACCCTTGGCAGAGATTTTGTGGCCAAGAACTATTCCTTCATCTACCATGAAATGGCATTTTTCCCAATTGAGCACTAAGTTCTTTTCCACACATCTGGATAGCACTTGATCAAGATTGTCAAGGCAATCATCAAAAGATCGACCAAAACCGAAAAATCGCCCATAAAAATCTCCATACATTTTTCTACGAGCCCGTCAAAGATAGCAAAGATACATCTCTCGAAATGTAGCTGGGCATTGCAGAGACCAAATGGCATTCGCTGTAAGTTTAATGTACCATATACAAGGTAAAAGTGGTCTTTTCTGGTCATTTGGATCTATGGGTATTTGGAAGTATCCTGAATAGCCATCTAGAAGCGAAGAGAATGCGTGTCCCGCCAGACGCCAAGCATCCGATCAATGAATGGAAGGGAAAGTGATCTTTCATGGTTACCTCATTGAGCTTCCGATAATCGATCTGCACTCAGAACAAAGTGACAAGTCTCAATGCTATTTCCTCTCCCTTCTCATTCTTCTCAATCGTAATTCCTCCTTTCTTAGAAACTACCTGAGTTCGAGAAACCCATTCACTATCAGCGATGGCATAAATGATTCCCATGTCCAGAAGTTTAATGATTTCTTTCTTAACCACCTCTTGCATATGAGGGTTGAGCCTCCTTTGGGGCTGTCTAACACATTTCGCACCCTCATTTGTCTTGATCTTATGCATACAGATGTCCGGAGATATCCCTCTGATATCTCCTACCTGCCATCCAAAGGCTTTTTCATTACGTTTCAAGACGTTGATTAATTTCATCTCCTCTAAACGAGACAGCTTGGCGGATATGATCAGAGGAAGCTTGTCACCTTCTCTTAAAAACACATACTTAAGATGTTTAGGCAACAGCTTCAACACCAAATCTGTAGGGGGGTCTTCTAAACTCGACTTGAGATCTCCACTTTTCAACTCAAAATCACTGAGTTTACTCTGTGGTCCCACTGCCAAAGCTTCTCCTTCCAACAATTCTTCCTCGAAATCAGCTGTTAATTGATCTAGATTAACCACACCATGAGTATTTAGGTTGGCAACCAATCGCTCGTATTCCGCTTCTACAGCCATGACTTGCTTATCCATATAATCGGTGAAATCATCCATCATATAATCAATGGAAAAGCCGGTTGGAGGGCCAGAGGGTACTTGAATGGACTTTAAGACATTGTAACACACCTCTTGATCACCAACTCGGATAGTCACTTGCCCACCATCGCAATCGATGAGGGCTCTAGCTGGAGATAAGAAAGGTCTTCCAAGAATCAGGGGGACGTTTTCATCTTTCTCCATATCTAAAACATACCAATCGACTGGAAAGGTAAATCTATCAATCTGAACTAAAACGTCTTTCAGGATCCCAGAAGCTTTCTTAGAGGATCTATCAGCGAATTGTAAACTCATAGTAGTGGGTTCTAGAAGGCTTTGTAAACCGAGCTGTTTGCATACAGACATTGGCATAAGACTTATAGAGGCACCTAGATCGCACAAAGACTAGACCTCCCATTAACACCGTAAGTACGAACTTGCCAGGGTCACCTCTTTTATTTGGTAAGTTTTCATAATTAATCATGGAGCAATCCTCACCAATTTGCCTTTCCATGCCTGCTAACTTCTTTTTCGAAGACACAACATCCTTGATAAATTTTGTATACTTAGGCATCTCGACCAAGACTTCTGATAATGAAAGATTTACGAGTATTTTTCAAAGGTTCAAGACCTTTTCGCATTTTTGTCCTCACTCAAAGGAATGTTGCTCTTTCTCGTGGAAATGGAAGCTTCTTAAGGTCACTCTCGTAAAAGACTTTCTTTGAGGATGCGCCTCTGACTTTGTCTTCCAGATCTTTCCATCGAATGCTTTTTCAGATTTTTTTGTAGTCGAGGATCACCTCCCGACTTTCGCTATTTTTCAGTCCTCAAGGATCAGCCACTTGAGGATCACCAACTTCTTCACCTTTCGAGGATCATCCACCGAGTTTTCTCTTGCAGTTGAGGGAGTGTAGGTGCTCAGCTTCCCTCCCGCCTTATCAACGGCAGAGGGGCTAGTGGTTTCACGATGGGAAGGACCACTAACTTGAGTACCGCTTCGATTCATTGCACCGGGCCTCTCTTTACCATATTGAATTGATGGCACGAGGTCAAGATACATGGGCCTTTGTTCAAGTCACTGAGCAACTTGACCACCCTTTGGATTCTTCGGTGAAACCGGGGCGGTGCCTGGGGTCTAAAGCTAACTGTTCACCTGGTTGCCCAATTTGTCTCTCAAGATTCTTCATTGATCTACTTTGCTCCTCCAACTTAGCTTCAAGATTGGTAGATTGGGAGGGCCTTGAGAGTTTTGGGAATTTGGAGAGTAGAAAGTGGTCGGGCCGACTTTGGGGCAGACTGGGATTGGCGGGCCAATTCTGATTGAACCTTTGAGTAGGATTGGAAAATTTTGAATTTTGGTTATGATTAAAACCAGGGTTTCTATTGAAATTTTGATTCGAATTAAAATTCGAATTAGGATTAAATCTTGAAGGTTGACTAAACCCTTGGTTTTGAAAATTATTCTGGCCAGAAAACTGATTGAACCTTTGATTGTTCTGGCCATAGAATGCATTCACTTGAAGATTCGCCCGCTCATCAGGATGAATCTAGAAGTGTGCCCCACCTCGTCACAATTCGACATGTGACTTGGTTGTACTGGTCCATAATCATGAACATCATTCACTTGATAAGGTGCAGGGGATTAATTGACACCGCCATTCATATGGCGGTCGACAAAGAAGGCAGACAGAACCTGAGGGTTCTGTGGAAAAGAAGAAGTTTGATTTATCGGATTTGAAACTTGAGGTGTTGCCATCTGCTTCTGCAGCATGGCGATCAAACTTTGCAAATTGACTTCCTCAACCTTGGGAGGAGGAGGTGCTTGGATTGCTTGATAAGAGGGGGCATAGTTATACTTTGCAATGTCCTCAAACAATGCCCATCCCTCTTCAGGTGTTTTCTTCAGAAATGCCCCACCAGAAGAACTATTGACCATGCCTTTGGTAAGCTCGGTCAATCCACTAAAGAAGGTGTTGACTTGCCTTTCCAGTGGCAAGCCATGGTGGGGACACTTTCTAAGAAGAGACTTGAATCTCTTCCAACATTCGAAGAAGGATTCATTCTCTTTCTGATAGAAAGTGAATATTTCATTAAAAACATCCGGGTCTCTTTAAAGGTGGAAATATTGACTCAAGAACTCCTTTTCGAGTTCTGCCCAGGTGGTGATAGATTCAGAGGGGAGAGAGGTGTACCACTCTTTAGCCTCTCCTTTCAGAGAAAATGGAAAAAGTTTTAGCTTGATAGCATCTTCACTTACTCCTTGGATGTGGGTAGTACCGCATATCTCTAAGAACGTATGTAAGTGGGTATGGATTCTCGATTGATAGCCATGAAAAATTGATGCGTCTTTGCATCATCCGGATAAGTCATGGCTTTAGCTCAAAGGTTTGTGCGGTAATGTTTGGAATAACAATAGCCGGGTTGACTTTGACTTCGCCTGGCATGGCGCGAGTCCGCCAACGACGTCTATTATTAGCGGCCATTATCACAAAATCGATGATTTCCTTTGCTAGTTGATCTTCAATATCTTGCTCGGCTCGCATGCGCGAACCGCAGAACGGAAAATCCGCTGCTCGCCGGACTACGGTTCGCCGGGTCGTGGGTGTATAATAACGGTCCCTTTTGACTCCGAGTTTGCATAAACCGGACCAAAAACAAGTGAAACGAAGCCTAAAAACTAAGAAATTAAAAGCCTAAACTAAAAATTAAAAACCTAAAGAAAAGAAAAAGAAAGAAGAAGGAAACAAAATTATTGAAGAAAAGGGGGGGCAGACGGACGTCCAAGGGTTTGGACGGGCGTCCGGGTGGAATTTGGACTGGACGGGCGTTCAGTGGTCCAAACGCTCGTCTGAAAGGCAGAATACTTGAACGGGCATCCAAATCTTATGGACGCTCGTCTAAGTGAATAAAAATAGAACAGAATTGATAATTTTCCAGCGGACGGGCGTCCAAGATATTCAGACGCCCGTTTGGTAGCGGGAAAACTAGAACAGAAACAGAAATTTGCAGAAAAGAAAAGAAGGTAAGATAGAAAGACAGAAAAACAGAAAGAAAGATGATCTAATCTCAAAGGAAACTACTAAGGGAAGGTTTTAAACCCTAACTAAACCCTAATTATCTACTTAACAACTACCTAAAACAATTATCAACTAAAAACAGGAATTTAAAACGAAATAAAAAAAACAAAAAACAAAAACTAGACAACCGTCCGGTTCCCCGGCAACGGCGCCAAAAACTTGTCACGGATTTTATTAAAACAAACAAGTAATAATCCGGTTAACCTCAAGTATAAGGATCGTAGTAATAGTGGTTAAGGCCGGGTCGATCTTACGGGGAACTGAACAATTGCTTAACCCTAGTTTTTGTTTAACTAACTAACTTATGTCACGATTACTAAACTAAACAGATATGGAAACGGTAAATAATTCACAAGAAAGATGACAATAACGTAAACTGGACAGAAGATCAAGGATCTAAAGCCAGGAAAGATAGTTTCGAACCAATTTAAACTAAACTAAACCTAATATGCAATAAAAGACTAACTAAGCTAAACAATTCAAATTCAAGGGGTTTAAATCAATAAGTTACGAACGAACAAGCAATTGATCCACCTATCCTACCAACATTCAATTTCAATCCGGATTACCTTGCGATCTTTAACCAAGTTGTGATTCACCTAACTAGGGCATGAACTCCTAATTCCTTAGAAAAGTTCGTTTCTTAATCTCCTATCTCTCGATCTAAAAGATTATTACTTTCAAAGCGAAGGTGTAAGATTTCTCAATCTAATTATCTAGAGATTCAACCTAATTAACTCTCGTTGTTTTATAGGGTGAACATCTAATCTTTATTATATTGATCTAGGGTTTAACAAGATTTTCATCAATATAAACGTCACACATGCAAGCATCTTTCGATAAAATTGCAATAAACAATGATAAACGATAATAAAGATACAACTTGAATAAGATACTCACAAGATAATCCTGAAACGAAATCAAAGTGTTGGTAGAACGGCTTCACAACGCTTATTCTAGAGGGTTTTAGCCTCTAGACATCCTCTTGGAACTTGGAATTGTTTGAGTAAAATTGCATAAAAGAATCTAAAGGGAAATTATATGAAAACAAAGGAAAATCACAGCCTAAAGCCGCCCCTAGGGTTTAGTGTTTGAATATGTGATAATCCTTGTGAGGAGAGAACGCAGCTATATATAGAATTCTAAGTCGGTTCTGCTAAGTCGGCGTTCGGACGCCCGTCTGGAAAGGGTGAACGCCCGTCCAGATTATGAATACTTCTTCGAGTCGGGCCGAAGTGGATCGACGCCCGCCCTTCACTAAACTGGACGCTCGTTCGCTGAAAATCTGAACATCCTGAACCAAACTTCTCTTCCTGGACGCTCGTTTAGATGACCAAACGCCCGTCCACTCTGGACGCCAGTCCAGGGTCGACTTCATCTTGATTTCTTCATCTCTATCTCCTTTTATCAAATCAAATCATCATTATCTTTTTTTCATCACTGAAATTCGACTCTTATCTCTTCTTGATCAACATTCGAGCATCAAACATGTACCTATAACACATTAAAACATCACAAAATGTAATATCGTCCAAATAATCATAAAAATCACAATTAAAACACCTAAATTAACCAATTTTGCGAATAACTTATTTAAAACCTCATTTACTCAATATTTCCGTTAAACACTCATTTCTTATGCAATTTAGTACAAATACGGGGAAAATATCATAGAATATAGCGTTATAGATCGTGTAAATTCACCCTTAACACACGTATTAGATGTCTTCTGTCTTTAAGAGCAGGGATAGATCTCGTCTATCGAAGTGTACAGACACTTGGACTGTACGTGGACGTGTATTGGAGAATGCATATGTTAGACTGACCTACTTACACTGTTAAGTGTCACACAATGTGCCGGTTGTGTAATTATCCTTAGGACCGGAGTCTACATGGCATCATGGTGTGGATTGTATGACACTATTGAGGTTTCCCTTAGCCATGGGGCGATCATGCAGTAGTGACTGGGTGTGATACTGAAGGATGCGGAGTATACGTGTTTGGTCGTCCGAAAATCACGTACCCTAATAATAGGGGTGAATATCCTAAAGGGCCTTCTTATAACGAATGTCTTACTCTCGTGAATCTTTGCAAAGTTGAAGGAAATGAGTTACTTCGAGAAAGCATGATATCCAGATTATAAGATACGGTCGTTGATGTTTGACACTCGACAAACGACCGTATGGATATTATTACAGCGATAGGATTCTATTTACACGGTAACCGTTTCACATGAAAGGTAGTAGTCATTGCATTTGACTCTTCCGATGATTGGGGGTCACGGTGTGTTGCTAGACACTATCCCGTGATCGTTAGGCATGAAGGGCATTTTCGTAATTTACACATTGTGCCTACGGCCAACATATTCCGAAGCCTATCGGGTCACACACATTTGAACATCAAGTCGGATTAAAATGTGGTTATGGTAGATGACCAAATAATGAAAGAATTTATCTCATACTATAACGGTTATAATGGTAAATTAATATGGTGGTATTTATCTATTATGAATAAATATAATACAAGATATTAATTTATGTTGATTAATTAAATATGTTTATAGATATTTCGAAAATATATATATATTTATAGATTTACATGTATTTTGTGAATTAATTAATCATGGTATTATATTAATTAAAGAAAATCTCAATTCCCAAATTAGTGGGGAAAAGGGGCGCCATTTTAGAATCTATCAGATACATTTGAATTGTGCAATTTAATTAATAAGATTACCATAATATTAATATTAGATATTAATTGATTTTAAAAAAATAGATTTATGGTAATAAGATAAAGATATATTCAATGTAAGATATTGTCAATATATATCTTAGGGAAAATATTTATATAAAATATTGAATATTAATGAGATAAATAAATCAAAGGTATTTTCCTTATTTTATTAGGAAAATGTTTTCTTTCTCCCCAATCTACTAGGAAGCTAATCTCAATCAGATTGGGAAGTGCTAGGGGCGCAGGTCACCCTATTCAAGGGAGGCTTGGCTAGCTCTTTTGTATATCACAATTCTAAGAGCTAATAGTTCTTGTGAAAAATAGAGAGCTTCATAGAGAGAGTTTAGAGAGAGAGAAAAGGCCGGTCTAGCAACCGGATTTTTCTAGTAGCAATCCATGATGGGATTCCGGTGGGCTGTTCGTGTGGATCACCGGTAGAGGCTGAATACTTGGGCGGCTCCGTGCACCACTACTCTCCTTAGACGGTCAAAGCGTCGATTTTTTAGATCAATCAAGGTAACCACCGTCTACTAGCTCATTTGTTTATTGCTTAAACGAAGTCGATCTTGGGTTGATAGGAAATAAATTTTAAATTCCGCTGCGTTCCCGCGTAGATTTCCTAACAAGACCGCCATCCTCGCTTGGTCTAAAAGGGCTAACCCGAGTCGACAAGACCTTTATATCTCACACTTATATGGGGGTGCGCTTTCACTTACTTTACCGATGTGGAATATCACATTCTCCCCCTTTATAAGGGACTGACGTCCTCGCCAGGACGGCCAAGGCTTGTCCCTGTGGACTTGTCCCAGTTCGTCTCTACCAGAGGACTCTAGAGATGGCCTGTGGCACTTAGGTTCGTCTAGAGGTGGCCTGTGGCACTTAGATCCGTCTGGTAGTCGGCACTGAATACCATTCTATAACGCCCCAGACCCCGGGCCTGGTAGCGCTAAATGAGTCATAAATTGTCCGGTCAACTGCTTAGACCGCCGTCCTCGCTTGGTCTAAAAGGGCTAACCCGAGTTGACAAAATGTTTATGTCTCACACTTATATCGGGTGCGCATTCATTTACTTTACCGATGTGAGATATCACATCATAATTCACTGATTCTCTTCAACTGTAATCACTAAGCATACATTCATCCCTACTCAAAAGTAAATCGAATTTCAATTTCCTCAAAATCCAGAATATTCAACGGCGAAAATTCACAAATTAGATTGCTTTCATATCTTTCCACGAAAGAAATTCAAAGGTTTTCATGCAAACTGAAATGCTGCTCTGGATTGATGTTGATCGATATTACGCTTTCTATACTCCCAAATTTTAGTCGACCAAAACGCTGTATATGGTCAAGTTGTTTCCACAAAAGCAGCAATTGCCAGTGGATATATCTTCCAATCCAACAAAAACATTTACGGTTTTGGAAAAATTACGAGAGATGGTGACATTGAGGAGTTTTGTGTGGATTTTTCTCTCTCTAATTGATTGATTCCTCAGATTTCTTGTAACTGTCTAATAAATAAAAAAACAAAAGTGATTTAGGCACCGACATTGACCGAAATGCCACAACTTGAGGGTGAGAGGGATGGAAGGGGTTGGGGTGTAGTACAATGCAGGGGGTTGGGGCATATGTGTGGATGATTTTCGGTACTAATTTTCTGTACCTAAATCATTTTCGTAAATATGCCTAATGTTTAATAGATTGCCCTAAGTGACAAGTTGAATATTCTTTGTCCTTTTTGCCTAAAATCTTTCGCACAATATCCTTTTAGTCCTTTATCCCATTTTACTATTTGGTCGCAGGTTCGAATATGTTTTGCAACAACTCTTTTTTTTTTTTTTTGAGTATGCAACAACTCTTTATTTTCAGTAAATGGAGGAGTAGGACCCCACAACCATGTAGGATCCAACGTGGTAGCCACGTAAGCAATTTTAAAAGAATCCGGTGCCTAGTCAGCGTTATCTGACGGGTAGGACCATTTTTAAAAAACAAACAACTTAGATGACAATTTTCCTCACCGGAACATGACCATGACTAAAATCCATAGTAGGCCAACTTAGAAGACCATTTTTCCAATTATGCAGTAAAAAGTCTGAATAATAGTTTTCATTAGTTTGGTAAAAGGCTATCATGTTATTCCAATTATGCAGTAAAAACTCTGAATAATACTTTTCATTAGCTTTCATTAATTTGCTATCATGGTAAAAGGCTATCATGTTATATATATACTACACCTTTTGCTTCATCAATATCACCATATGATGAATGTGGAAGAGTTTTCGGTGAATCATTTGCTTCGCGATTGGCTGCTGAATACAGGGACGGACCCAGCTGCAAATAGGGGGCGTGCTTGGCTCCCACTGAGATCCGAAAATCGACGTGTTTTTATAGGTAAAAAATGTAAAAACACTATTGATGCCCCCACTCGCCTTTCGAATTTATACCGGTGCTCCCACTGAGATTTTTTTCTGGGTCCGTCACTGGCTGAACATCACCAATCTGCACCTTATTGCAAGTATGCAGATGAAGAAAAGTAAGTTTTCTACTTTGATTTGCACCATTTTCAATATATATATATATATATATATATATATATATATATGTGTGTGTGTGTCTGTGTCTGTGTGTGTGTTTTTGAGTTGATATTTCTTTGTATGAATTTGTATTTCATATCAATTTTGTGGGATAGAGATTATATAGTGTTGCCAACTTAGATTCTCTTTGTAAAGTCCCACATCGGTAAAATAAGAGAATGCTCACCCTCATATAAGTGTAAGACATAAAGGTCTTGTCAACTCGGGTTAGCCCTTTTAGACCAAACGAGGACGGCGGTCTAAGCAGTTGACCGGACATTTATGACTCATTTAGCGCAACTAGGCCCGGGGTCTGGAGGCGTTACAGAATGGTATTCAGAGCCGACTATCAGACGGAACTATGCGATGCACCCTACAAGAAGACGGTGTAAGAATGGCCTCTAGTTACCTCTGGTAGGGACGATCCGGGAACAGTCTCGGCCGTCCTGGCGAGGACGTCAGTCCCTTATAAGGGGGGAGAATGTAAAGTCTCACATCGGTAAAATAAGAGAATGCTCACCCCATAGAAGTGTGAGACATAAAGGTCTTGTCAACTCGGGTTAGCCCTTTTAGACCAAGTGATGACGGCAATCTAAGCAGTTGACCGGACATTTATGACTCATTTAGCGGAACTAGGCCCGGGGTCTGGGGGCGTTACACGCTTGTTCGACAATTCCATCTTTTGCCCCATACCGGACGAAACACTCAGGCAGATCCAAATATATATATATACTAGCGGGGTGCACCGTGCGTTGCACGGTGTGGCCCTCACTTGTTGTATGCAGCAATGATAGTTTTAATGTCTGCAACAAATTGCACATAGACAAATAGATTTGAGTACATTTACATTCACACATTCTAAGTGCCAACAAAAAGTTCATGTGCCTCGGCCAATTATTTTTTTTGCGAAGGCAATGAGCATTAGTCATCACTTTGTTTAAGATGATTTTTGCTTAATTTTCTTCATTGAGCCGGAGTGAGCATTAGTCATCTGTTTACTTCAGGAGATTTAAGCTTCATTTTCTTCTTCTTTGGTTTTGGAGTTAACGGCACTACTTTTGCATCCTTCTAGTTCTCACCTTGCTTTTACCTTTATCTGTTAATATTATCTTGTGTTAATATTATCTTGTCTTCCTCTGAATGTCGGTTATCAATTGGATGAGAAAAATGAAGCTTCTCATACAAGTATGTGCAAAACATTAAAATCCAAAAATAATTAGGAAGGACGAAACATACATCCTGGACTAAATGAATGAAGGAATGCAAAGATCAGTGCCAATCACTAAATCAAACTCCCGAAACGAAGTACAGATCACAATGAAATTGCTATAACTAACTCGCTATCGACAAATTAATTGTTATTAAGAAAGTAGTGAGTCGGAAGGAGCACGTACACTTACTCTCGATCCATAACAGTGTATTCTTCCGACTTTGCAACCCAAAAAACCAACAGTATCATAACTAAATAGAAATTCTGAGATATAGAGAAATCAATAAATCTGGAATCTAAAACTTTTTTACTTACTGTTTCTCACCTCTGAGTCGATTGACATAGTAACCACAACAACATGACCCTCCTTCGGCTGTTTGCATGTATTCTCTTCATCCACTCTGAAACTCTAATTAAGAGAGGGTAAAATTTAGGGAAAAAGGAGAAAAAATGAATTGTTTAAAGAGCTAGAGGTATAGAGGAAGCCACCTACGGTAATAGGAATTTTGTAAGGAAAAAAAATCAACAATTCAGGCTTTTAATCTATCCAACAAATGAATCATAATAATCGAGGATGTGTACCGTAAGCACCAAAGAATCAAAATAAAAATGTGATGTTATACAGCTTGAAAGAGTTGTGTTATTCTTCAATGATTGAGGGAAAAGAGATGTGTTATTCTTCAATGATGAGAAAGAATTTTCAGATCAGCCCATCAAAAGCAAATAAGGAACACTCTATACGATTTTCTGCTGGTGGAGGGCCGACTCGGCCGGGGTTGGGGATCAAAGAGAACAATCTCAGATTCAGAATATCTATTGTTTAGAAAAAGTAGAAACAAATCTCCTTAGCTTCTCTAGCAAAGAACACCAAGTTTTTCATCGCAGTGAGGCTTAGCTTTGTGGGCTTCTTGTTGGTCAAAGTTTCAAAATCTACAATTATTAATTAAGGAAAACAAATACATGTATATCTTCAAGAATACAAAATTAAACAACACATACATACCAGAAGACATGGTGCTGAAGTGGGATTTATTGTTGCTAGTACTATAAAGACAAAAAGAAGACCTTCTTGTACCTGACCCATGTCCTGATGAGGATGATAAACTTAGTGAATCCGGCCATCCTCCTCCACTTTGATGTAACCTTCTCCTTCTTGCCCATTCAACTCCGGGTCCGGGAAGCATTCCGGACATCTTTAAGTTACTTTTTGGACCTTCAAATCTCAACCCACTTTTTTTTTATTGTATATATAAGAAAATCTCAATCCCACTTAGAGAAAAAATGAGCCAATAACAGAGGATAATGGAAAGGGTGTCTCCATGTTTCTAAAGAAAGATTTTTTTGTTTTTTGGGATTCATAGATATCTATTTTTAATTTATAATTCTCTCACTTACTCTCCATTGAATACCTCTAAGTAGTAGATTCTTCACCAAGGTTGATAACTCGACAGTAGAGAGCGGTGAGGCAAGCATTTTACACTTCAGACGGCATAAAGCCATATGTAAGGAAGTAAACATGCCAGCTCCCTTGAAGGCTGAAGCAGATCCACATTCCAGCCACCTCATTCTATTCTATGCTGTGAAAAAAAAATCATAATCTTACTTCTCAAAAGGAAAGAAAAAAAAGAAGAAAACAATTGATGGAGGGATAATGAACGAACGAAACCGACAAAGGGAGATAAACTGTGGCTGCAAGAAATGATATGAAGAATGAGAATGGCGTTTGATATGAATATAGAAAACCATGCGGCACCCCCTCAAAAAAAGAAAACCATGTGCTGAAAACCAGAGTCTTTGAAAGTGGTAACAAATGGATCAGATCGAGAATGTTCATTCCTTTGGAGTTTGGACGCAAGAAGCGGCGAGAAGCCAGATGGAAGTAACACGAGCCAATAGAAGCAAGACATATTGTATTATGCTGATAACTCACTATACGACGCCGTTTTGCTTCCTCAAAATATAAAAAAAAAAAAAAAAAACGAAAAACAAAGAAAAAGGAAAACGACAAAACGGTCGTCCTTCTCATGCGTAAATAATAGTACTCCCTATTATGATATATATATATATATATATATATATATATATATATATATAGTATTGGTGGGATAAGTTGTGATATATGTATGTTGTTGCAATTGGCTCGAATATCAAATCTCCACACATTTGAACAATAACATTGACACTTGCTCTTTCTTTTCTCAATAGTCATGGTGTGAATTCAATGTCTAAAACATGTCCTACCAGAAGGAAAGAAAAATAAAAAAACATATTTTCCTTTCTCATCTTACTCTCCCCGTTTCTATTTACCTGTCACAATTACCAAAATCAAAAATTCATTTTTATCTGTCGTAGTTATATTTTCATTACATATTTTAATACTCGATCTTTCCGTTTTTTTAACATTATTTTTCAACTTTCTAAGCTCATTCAACAATCAATCTTTCATATTGTAACACCCCGATTTTTACGAAAAGGGCAATTTTGTCTTTTAATGATAATTGGGTTTTATGTTTTTATTTAATTAAAAGGATTAAATAAAGGAATAAGAAATTAGAATAAAAGGAAATATTCTGATTGGCCGACGTAAACGGGAATTAAAGGTGTCGGGGTATTTAAACGGGAAAATAGAATTGATCTTCAATTCTCCTTCAGTTCTATTTTTCTTTCTGACGCTCTGAAACAGAAGGGGCGCCTGTTCCATCAAAGGGCTCACACTAGGTTGAATTTTGGTGTTTGATCCGTGGCTTGTTTGTGCAGACGGCAGTAGAAGAAAAGGTTCGGAGGATCGCGGTGATTCTCCCGATACAAACGTTTTGTGATTTCGTTCCGGTGAGTTTTCATCTTCTTTGGCTTAGAACTTAATGAATAGCATCAAGGTGCAGTTTTACTGCTGTTTTGACATCGTAGGAAGGTCCTAAGGTCTGGTTGTTTGTATAGGTTCAAGGATTAAGGCTGGTTGGTGCTTCGAGGGCTTGGAATCGTAGAACCACGCAATCAAAAGGTAACGTGGCTAGACTTCGTACTATTTTAGGGGCCCAATCAGTGAATTGGAGTTTTGTATGTTTATTACCTGTTTTACTGATGTTTGGTGTGTAAAAGGTGGAGTTGGGAATGGTTTTGGGGTGGAAATCGTACAGGGCTGTTCTGCAGTTTTCGTGTAGGATTTTGGGGCTATCCGTACGGATAAAAGGCTTATCCGTACGGATAAGTCACTGGTTTGGGATTTTGGGGATTCAGTGAGTTATCCGGATGGTTGGGGCATTTATCCGTATGGATAGACTTGCCATCCCTACGGATAACTTATCCATCCGTACGGATAAGAGCCTGGTTGGGCAAAAGTTGGTTTGAGCTGTTTTATGGTGTCAGCTCATGTCCGGGCTCCATAATCTGATCTTTAATCTTGAACTAAGTCTTGAAGGGAGTTCCCACGCGCATAGAACCCAACCTTACGGAGTTTTCACTAACCGTGATCGTTCGTAGGGGACCGTGCGGAGAGCCTTGACGGACTTAGTGCTTTGACAAGCTAGTGTTCGCCATTGCCTGTGTATGTGCTAGGAGGTTAGAGTCTAGTGGTCTAGGACCTTGAGTAGATGATAGGGGCCTCTTATGTGAATGAACTAGGTGGCTAGTTAAACACTTAATAAACTACATATGTGTTAGCTAAAAGATTAAATGCTTTGGGAGGCTTGCGTAAGGCACGTTTATACACCGTCGATGTGTTTATGGCCCGATGTGATGTGTTCCTCTGTGGTCATCCGGACTTCCACGAGAGTACATGCACAGGTCAGTGCACTATCGAACACAAGTTGTTCGTACTACTGGAGACGCAATTCTAGTAGGTCGTAATCGTAACCGGTGAGTGTAACTACCGGTCGTATGTGTCCTTGCCAACCTTAGCGTGACAAATAGCGAGCTAAGCTAGAAACCCTAGGGACCTCATGTTGTGCCATGAACGCAATGTGATAGGTAGCTAGGTTAATAACGGAAAAGCTAATAAAAGACGGCGACGCCTTTTTACTGGTTGAGCAACGTTGATAGTGCGGAACCTATTCATGTTACTTGAGTACTTTGTACTCACCCGTTATTTCTCTGTGTTTTGTCCCTTCTTTCTTTTAGATGTGTATCCGGAGGATGACGAGACGGCTGAGGGTTATCCTGAGGACGAGGAATGAGCGGGGGCTATGCTTGGAGCCCAGTGTTTCTTTCTAATTTTGTTATCTTTCCTTTTATTTCTTATATTGTTAAGGGAGTTCCGAGGGTGTTGTACTTTAAGATTTGGATGATGTTCTTGGGTGATTAGTTTCTCTTTTGAATTCGGTTTTTGTAGGACAGCACTTGTAACTCTGGTTCGGTTTTTGGGAGACGTTTCAGTTGTTTGGTTTTTTTTAAATTTAATTTCCGAGTTATCTTTTAGCTTCCGCGTCGTTTAGTATCTCTGATTATTGATGAGGCTGACGTGTATGCATTAAATTTTATTTATTGCTATGCGTGCCGAACGCACTTTTCCGGATAAGGACTCGGTATCCGGGAACGGGCGTTCTGATTGGTATCGAGAGACAGCGTTCTGATCTTTATTTAAGTTAAATCATTCCTTTAAGATAAGTTAGAGCTTGTAGTAATCCTCTCTCTTGTTTTGGGTGACAGATGGTTCGTACCAGAGGAGGTGCCAACACGGATAATCAACTAGTCGGGGTGGAGAACGAGGAAGTTCCTAAGGTAGTGATGGAAGAGGAGAACCGGGAAGCAGGAAACGAGCGGGCTAATGAGGCCAGGGCCAATGAGGGGGAAGAAATGCCAGTTTGGGTGCGAGCCCCTATGAGGAGGAGGAGTGGGGCACCACCTGTTCTCCCACCGATTAATAGGTCCTCTTATGCTAGAGTGGGAAACCAAAGGAGGGTTCCTGAGGCCACCAGGGCCAACTCTCGAAGTGCTCCACCTAGGGACACCCCAGTAAATCCCTCTCAGTTTGTTGACCCGACCAGTCTGCAGAAACAGCAAGATGTGTTGCGTTACTTTCAGCAGCTGCATCAAGTGCAACAACAAAGTAGATCTATCCTCCGAAACAACAGCAATGTTGCAACAAAGAAGAGAAAGAGGACTACCACTGTTAGTCAAGCTTCGCAAGAGACAGCCCGTCCGTACTATGAGAAACCGATTGACTGGGTCGAAAAGATCATGAAGTATCATGTGTCAGATTTCTTTGGAAACATGAGTGCAGAGAAAGCAGATTTATGGTTCAGGGGTTTCGAAAAGAATTGTACTACGACATGAAGGCTCCGGAGGCGGAGTGGTTGCCGGCGCTTTAAGCGTTGATGATGGGAATGCCCAACGCTGGGTGGAGTCATATCGAGGTTCAATGGAAACTTCACAACTTGGAAGGCTTTTAAGGAGGCATTTTACACGGAGTATTTTCTCAATACCAGACACTAAGTCCAAGGAATTTACGGACTTAAGCGCAGAATCGCGAGATGATAGCCACTCGAGATTCGCAGCCGGTTCAATGAGTTAGGTCAGTTCTACCCGGAGATCTCTTCGGATCATAAGAGAAGTATAGCAAAGTTCACTGATGGATTAACTGGTGAGATAGCTAAGGGTATGTTAGGCCCACGACCAGTTACCATGGCCGATGCTGTGGATAGAGCCTTGACAGCAGAGAAGCTACTGAGGAAGAATGCAGCTGCCGCGGGTGCGAAGAGATCATTCTCAAGTTTTCAGAGGGGCAGCGGGACAGCACCAAATCAGGGGCAGAAGAAATTTGGGGTGCCGGGAGCAACAGGCTCAGTTGGGAAGACAGCTCAGGGAAATGTGGGTTCGTCGGTGAAATGTTATGGGTGCGGAAAGATTGGGCATTATTCTAGAGATTGCCCACAAAGAGGAAAGGAGGTTAGTACACCGGCCACTGGGGCCAATCTTCAGGGTGCTAAAAATGGGGGCAACAGGCCTACCAGGGTTTTTGCAGCAGACGTCGAGCCAGGAGAGGTGGATGATCTAGTGGTAACAGGTATCTTTGATGTCTTTATTTTATTTTGAACTACTTAATATGATATGGCACCGTATGATATTAACTGTGAAATCTAAATAAATACATGATCAGTTACTATAATCCTAGAGAGTCTAGCAGTTACGGCACTATTTGATTTAGGAGCCTCAGGGTCTTTTGTGTCTACTAAGACAGCTAGGAAACTTAACCTACCATTTCAAGAGTTAGGGAATCCGTTGTCAATAACTACCCCGTTGGGGAGGGTGACTAAGTGCGCTCAACGTTTACAACAAGTCGATATTAGGGTTGGAAGTCATAAGAGCCATCATGACTTAACAGTGATGGATTTCACTGACTTTGACGTGATCTTGGGAATGGATTGGCTATCCAAGAACCATGTGTTTCTGGACTGTCATGGTAAGAGAGTAATTTTCAAGGTTCTCGGAAAGTCCGCTAAGACCTTTCAAGGGAATGTGGTGAAGGCTCGAAACGGTAAGAAAGTTGTAATCTCGGTCGTCGGGCCATGAGGGCATCAAGAAAGGATGTGAAGGATTCATGGTGTTTGCCTTGAACACGTAATCTGAGAGAGAGCCGGTGGAAGAAACCCCGGTAGTGAAGGATTTCCCAGAAGTTTTTCCCGAGGAGTTGCCTGGGGATATGCCGGATAGGGTTATCGAGTTCGAGATAAATTTGGTTCCCGAGGCTCAGCCTACGGCAAAGGCACCATATCGGATGGCGCCAGCAGAGTTGAAGGAATTAAAGGTTCAAATCAAAGAGATGTTGGAGAGAAAAGTGATACAGCCAAGCACGTCGCCTTAGGGAGCGCCAGTATTATTTGTAAAGAATAAGGACGGCAGTATGAGGATGTGCATCGATTATCGGGCACTGAATAATTTGACATTTAAGAATAAGTATCCTTTGCCGAGGATCGATGATCTCTTCTGTCAGTTGCAAGGGAAGAAAGTTTTCTCCAAGATCGACTTCAGATCTGGTTATCACCAGTTGAAGATCAAGGTGTCCGATATTCCTAAGACAGCCTTCAGTACTAGATACGGGCATTATGAATTTTTAGTGATGCCTTTCGGGTTAACCAATGCACCGTCGGCATTTATGGACTTAATGCAACGGGTGTTCATGCCGTATTTGGACAAGTTCGTGATAGTGTTCATCGACGACATTCTCATCTATTCTAAGGATGAGAAGGAACACGAGGAACACCTAAGGATAGTGTTGCAAATGTTGAAGGATAGTCAGCTCTACGTGAAATTCAGCAAGTGTGAATTTTGGCTCGATCAAGTTAGTTTCCTCGGGTATGTAGTCACAGCGGAAGGAATCAAGGTGGATCCGGCCAAGATTGAAGCGGTAAGTAATTGGCCTCGGCCTACAACAGTAACGGAAATAAGGAGTTTCTTGGGCCTAGACGGTTACTATCGGAAGTTTGTTCAGGATTTTGCGAGGATAGCCGCACCTCTCACGAAGCTCACTCAAAAGAATGTCAAGTACGAGTGGACGGAGGAGTGTGAAGCAGCGTTTCAGAATTTGAAGGATCGGTTAACTACAAAGACCGGTGTTAGCTTTACCAGAGGTTTTCGGGATTATGATGTCTACACGGATGCGTTGGGTCAGGGTCTGGGTTGCGTGTTGATGCAGTCGGGAAAGGTGATCGCGTATGCTTCGAGACAACTGAAAGTACATGAGAAGAATTATCCAACTCACGATCTGGAGTTAGCAGTGGTAGTGTTCGCCCTTAAGTTGTGGCGACATTATTTTTACGGTGTGAAAGCGAGGATTTACACGGATCACAAGAGCCTCAAGTTCTTCTTCACTCAAGAGAACTTGAATATGAGGCAAAGAAGATGGCTTGAGTTCATCAAGGATTATGACCTAGATATTCAGTATCACTCGGGTAAAGCCAATGTGGTGGCGGATGCTTTGAGCCGGAGGGCGGTAAATGCTATTACGACAGTTCAGGAACTAGTTGATAAATTGGACGGACTTCAGGTCCAAGTGGTCGAACGAGGAGGTAAGACAGTCAGTTTGGCGCCATTGATGGCGAGGTCCGATTTACTAGACGAGATCCGGGTTAAACAGGACGAAGACCCAGTCATGGTGGACTTCATGCGGGTAGCTCGGGAGAAGCCGACATTGGGTTATCAGTTGGACAAGAGCGGCCATCTGTGGTACGGAGATCGTTTATGTGTTCCGGATGTGGATGGTATATGGGACCAAGTCATGGAAGAAGCGCATAGGATTGCGTTTGCGGTTCATCCCGGTGCCACTAAGATGTATAGGGACCTCAAGGAACATTAGTGGTGGCCAGGCATGAAACTTGATGTTGCAACCTTTGTGGCAAAGTGTGACACTTGTCAAAGGGTGAAGACGGAGCACAGGAAGCCTGGAGGCTTGTTGAAGTCTTTGGAGATCCCGGAATGGAAGTGGGAGAACATCACCATGGATTTCATTACCGGATTGCCGAGGAGTAAGGGTGGACATGACATGATTTGGGTGATTGTCGACAGACTCACGAAGTCAGCCCATTTCTTGCCATGTAAGAAGGACATGCCAATTAAGAATTTCACCACCTTGTATCTTGATAATATGGTAAGGTATCATGGTGTGCCCTTATCGATTGTGTCGGACAGAGACACACGGTTCACTAGTCGCTTTTGGAAAGGCTTGCAGAAAGCTTTTGGGACCAAGACAGCACTTAGCACGACGTTCCACCCTCAGATGGATGGACAGTCCGAGACGACAATTCAGACCTTAGAAGACGTGCTTAGGGCATGTGTCTTGGACGCGGGGGGTTCTTGGTTGGATTATATCGGATTAGCGGAGTTTGCCTACAATAACAGCTATCACTCGAGCCTTGGCATGCCACCATTTGAAGCCCTATATGGAAGAAAGTGTCGGACTCCTCTATATTGGGATGAAGTAGGGGAGAGACAACTTACGGGGCCGGAGCTGGTGCAACAGTCTATGGATAAGGTCGATCTTATTCGGAAGAATCTCAAGGCAGCACAAGATCGTCAGAAGAGTTGGGCGGATGTCAGGCGAAGACCGTTGGAATTCGGAGTCGGGGACCGAGTTTATTTGAGAGCATCACCGATGAAAGGGGTCAAGAGGTTCGGGGCCAAGGGAAAGCTCAGTCCGAGATACGTAGGACCCTTCGACATTATTGAAAGGATTGGACGGCTAGCTTATAGACTTCGATTGCCGGAATCGATGTCTAGAGTTCATAATGTGTTCCATGTGTCGATGTTGAAGAAGTGTTTGACTCAAGCTGAAACTGATTCTGAAATAGATCCGGGGGTTTTGCAAGACAACTTGTCATATGAAGAAAAACCGATCAAAATTTTGGATAGGAAAGAAAGGATGATCAAGCGCCGGATGGTCCCGTTAGTATTGGTGCAATGGACCAATCATGAACCGACTTAGGCCACTTGGGAAGTGGAAGCGGACATGATCATGGAATTCCCAAACTTCGTGTCTCTACCAGGTACGTTCTAGTTTCGAGGACGAAACTCTTTTTAAGGGGGAAGGGATGTAACACCCCGATTTTTATGAAAAGGGCAATTTTGTCTTTTAATGATAATTGGGATTTTATGTTTTTATTTAATTAAAAGGATTAAATAAAGGAATAAGAAATTAGAATAAAAGGAAATATTCTGATTGGCCGACGTAAACGGGAATTAAAGGTGTCGGGGTATTTAAACGGGAAAATAGAATTGATCCTCACTTCTCCTTCAGTTCTATTTTTCTTTCTGACGCTCTGAAACAGAAGGGGCGCCTATTCCATCAAAGGGATCACACTAGGTTGAATATTGGTGTTTGATCCGTGGCTCGTATGTGCAGACGGCAGTAGAAGAAAAGGTTCAGAGGATCGCGGTGATTCTCCCAATACAAACGTTTTGTGATTTCGTTCCGGTGAGTTTTCATCTTCTTTGGCTTAGAACTTGATGAATAGCATCAAGGTGCTGTTTTACTGCTGTTTTGACATCGTAGGAAGGTCCTAAGGTCTGGTTGTTTGTATAGGTTCAAGGATTAAGGCTGGTTGGTGCTTCGAGGGCTTGGAATCGTAGAACCACGCAATCAAAAGGTAACGTGGCTAGACTCGTATTACTTTTTAGGGCCCAATCGGTGAATTGGAGTTTTGTATGTTTATTACCTGTTTTACTGCTGTTTGGTGTGTAAAAGGTGGAGTTGGGAATGGTTTTGGGGTGGAAATCGTACAGGGCTGTTCTGCAGTTTTCGTGCAGGATTTTGGGGCTATCCGTACGGATAAGTCACTGGTTTGGGATTTTGGGGATTCAGTGAGTTATCCGGATGGTTGGGGCATTTATCCGTACGGATAGACTTGCCATCCGTACGGATAAGAGCCTGGTTGGGCAAAAGTTGGTTTGAGCTGTTTTGTGGTGTCAGCTCATGTCCGGGCTCTATAATCTGATCTTTAATCTTGAACTAAGTCTTGAAGGGAGTTCCCACGCGCATAGAACCCAACCTTACGGAGTTTTCACTAACCGTGATCGTTTGTAGGGGACCGTGCAGAGAGCCTTGACGGACTTAGTGCTTTGACGAGCTAGTGTTCGCCATTGTCTGTGTATGTGCGAGGAGGTTAGAGTCTAGTGGTCTAGGACCTTGAGTAGATGATAGGGGCCTCTTATGTGAATGAACTAGGTGGCTAGTTAAACACTTAATAAACTACATATATGTTAGCTAAAAGATTAAATGCTTTGGGAGGCTTGCGTAAGGCACGTTTATACTCCGTCGATGTGTTTATGGCCCGATGTGATGTGTGCCTCTGTGGTCATCAGGACTTCCACGAGAGTACATGCACAGGTCAGCGCACTATCGAACACAAGTTGTTCGTACTACTGGAGACGCAATTCTAGTAGGTCGTAATCGTAACCGGTGCGCGTAATTACCGGTCGTATGTGTCCTTGCCAAGCTAAGCTAGAAACCCTAGGGACCTCATGTTGTGCCATGAACGCAATGTGATAAGTAGCTAGGTTAATAACGGAAAAGCTAATAAAAGACGGCGACGCCTTTTTACTGGTTGAGCAACGTTGATAGTGCGGAACCTATTCATGTTACTTGAGTACTTTGTACTCACCCGTTATTTCTCTGTGTTTTGTCCCTTCTTTATTTTAGATGTGTATCCGGAAGATGACGAGACGGCTGAGGGTTATCCTGAGGATGAGGAATGAGCGGGGGCTATGCTTGGAGCCCAGTGTTTCTTTCTAATTTTGTTATATTTCCTTTTATTTCTTATATTGTTAAGGGAGTTCCGAGGGTGTTGTACTTTAAGATTTGGATGATGTTCATGGGTGATTAGTTTCTCTTTTGAGTTTGGTTTTTGTAGAACAGCACTTGTAACTCTGGTTTGGTTTTTGGGAGACGTTTCAGTTGTTTGGTTTTTTTTTAAATTTAATTTCCGAGTTATCTTTTAGCTTCCGCGTCGTTTAGTATCTCTGATTATTGATGAGGCTGACGTGTATGCATTAAATTTTATTTATTGCTATGCGTGCCGAACGCACTTTTCCGGATAAGGACTCGGTATCCGGGAACGGGGCGTTACACATATTCAATGCATCACTACACTTTTCAAGATTTTTTTAGCATTTTATAATGAAAGTCAATGCAATTACTCATTTTTTTATTTGTGTTTTTCTCAAATGCAACATGCAGATAATAAGGAACGGATGGAGTATATTATAGTATGGTTATTATCCAAATATATTATATATACAAATACTTTTAAAAGAAATTCCAAAATAATTAAAAACGACATTTATAATATTTGATAGCTATAATATATGATATATATAATATACAATATAATAAATTTATATTAAGTTGAAAATATAAATCATTTGTCGCATAAATTTAACAAATATATAATAACACATAAATAATACTTATACATATATTCTTATTAAAATTAAAATAAAAAAGCAAAAACCGCCGGTTTGACAGCCGATTGTCTGGACCGCCAGTTACGGGTTAGGCCGGGCCACCCCTTAAACCGGACAGACCCGCCTTCCCGCCGGTCAAAGGACCCTCCTACCCACCGGTTTGAGACCTGACGGGCTGGGTCGGGTCAGAAAAAACATGTAACGGGCCATGTCTAAGCGTGGGTGGCTTCTTCCGTAAGACAAGGTGCCTGATTTTCAACAAAAGTGCTAAAAAAAACTTGAAGAGAATACAGTGCAAACGCTTGAGGCACTTTCTTTAAGGCAAAATTACAAATTTATTCCTGTAACTGGACACATTTTGCAATTTTAGTCCTGATTTTTCTCCGACGACAATTTCAGTCCTGTAAGTGATCTCTATTTTGCAAAAATAGTCTTGAAGGCCGGAAAATACTGACCGTACACATTTTCCAACGAAAAAAATACCATGTCATCGGAAATTGACATGTCAGCTATACATGTCATCACCACTTTCCACATCAGCATTTTTTGCATTGGAATAAAATGTAACCGGGCACGTTTTGCAATTTTAGTCCTGTTTTTCTCCGGCGACAATTTCAGTCATGTAAGTGGTCTTTTTTTGCAAAAATAGTCCTGAAAGCCGGAAAATACTAACTGTACACATTTTCCGGCAAAAAAAAATACCATGTCATCGGAAATTGACATGTCAGCACCACTTTCCACATCAGCATTTTTCTGCATGGGATAAAATGTTGATTGTAATGGGATTCGAACATCCGACGCAATACTAAATGTCTAGACACTTGGCCATCTAAGCTAATACAATACGTATTATTAAGATACAACATATCTTGCTTAAAGACACGTTCAGTATTTAATATTCTATACAATCTAATGATACAGATGGTTTAATTTTTTTTTAATAAAGGATAGATAATATTTGTTACACGTGTATTGCATGTTTCTTTTAAGTAATAGGGAGGTTCTTGATTTTTTATTGTTCTTTTTATATGTATAATAATATATATTGTATAATGCACGTGACTTAATATTTGCTTATTTTTTAAGTCAGGTGCATTACTCTGATTATAGCTAATGATATTGTTACGATCAATCCAAAACAATAATTAACTGTAAAATGATGTAATAGTGAAACATCGAATGATATTACATTTATCAAAGGCATATAATACCATTGTCACATAACATTGCATGATTCAGTGTGTCACAATGGTTCATTAAATTACAAGATGCATTGTGTTAGAGTGATTGTAACAGTAATATTATTCAAAAATTAAAGATAAAGAAATAAACTAATCGGGAAATTAGTAGTGGTACTAGTACCCCAATACTTCAATGTTGCAAAAACCATATGATCTAGCTGCATTTTCTTTCTTGTCATAACAACCTTAATCAATAAATCTGAGAAAATATAAGCAAATATCAAGTCACGTGTATTATACAATATATATTATACATATAAAAAGAACAATAAAAAATTAAGAACCTCTCTATTACTTAAAATAAACATGCAATACACGTGTAATAAATACTATCTATTCTTTATAAAAAAAAAAATTTAAACTGTCTGTATCATTAGATCGTTTAGAATATTAAATACTGAACGTGTCTTTAAGTAATATGTTGTATATTAATTAACAAATATTGTTGTAGCTCAGATGCCCAAGTCTGTAGACTTTTAATATCTGGTTGGAGGTTTGAATCCCATTACAATCAACATTTTATTCCATTCAAAAAAAAAATGCTGACTTGGAAAGTGGTGATGGCATGTATTGCTGACATGTCCATTTCCGATGACATGACATTTTTTGGCCGGAAAATGTGTACAGTCAGTATTTTCCGGTCTTCAGGACAATTTTTATTAAAAAAAGGACCACTTAAAGAACTGAAATTGTCGTCGAAGATAAATCATGACCAAAATTGCAAAACGTGTCCAGTTACAAAATAAAAATTGCAATTTAGCCCTTTAGCGCCCAATTGACAAATTTAGACTAGCCAACTGATGAATTTATAGTGATCCAGACGAACTTTAAATGGACAGCTGACGGTTAGGGCATGCAATAAAAACACTTCCGCACAATAGAGATTGACGGCATCTATTGGCCCCACAAAACTGCTGCTGGTATCATGTTTACTTTCGAAATCCAAAAAAATTACTTAGAACACCAAGATTATTTTTTAGAAAATAACGTCACCGGTGCCGACATTCCTTCTCAATAATAACGTCAATGACACTGACGTTGGTTTTCAATAACAACGTCAGTGGCACTGACATTGCGGTGATATAGTCTTCCCCAATCCATTGATTAGGCCCATATGATCGGACAACAACGACAAACAAACAAAAAAAACCATCATAATCCACTTATTTATCATTTTATTTCTTCTCCAACTAATCAAGATAACCTACTAAACCACAAATCAAAGCTTTGAATATCTAAAAACAATTAGCAGGCTATTTTGATACTAAAGATAATTCGCAGACAAAAACAAAATTAAGGATATAACTCGAAGACTATGTTGCCTCGTTGCCCTTTGAATATTTGTTTGTATCATTACAATTATGCATGTGTAGACATAGATAGAACCTGTAATCAATTCATTTTTGCATTTTTTGTTGCACCAGAGATAATATAAACCTATATAATGTTGAATTCTTACAGTACACAGCAGAACTATCGTATCGACAGCGGATCCTACTTGATCCATCCTTTTCATTAAGGTTTCTGATCCACATGGTTATAATGACCCTTTCACACTTTGCATCAACTCTGTAGAATTCATGAAAAATGGTAATTAAGATGGAACCAAGAACCTGCCTCAAGGCAACACAGTACATGAATACATTTTAGGTTTGTTGTTAAAAAGGATAAATCGAGAATGAAAATACGTAAAAAGGACGGTGAAATATTTTATTGGATAAAAAAAAAAATGTGCTTATTCCACTGTGATTTAAATTATCTCGTGTTCAACTACAAAAACGAATATATCTTTTGATCTGATTGTCAAAAGATGGTAATTCTTTCATCATATTTTTCCTTTTTTCGTCCTCTTTATTTAGACATCTCATTTGATATTTTTTCAACATTATTTTCAAGGTCATTTTTGTAAGAAAAAAACACATAAACAGTGGAATAGTGAAACATTGGATATGATGTCAGTTCCACTACAGCAAACAATGTATTTGGGGTTATAAATAGTTGATTTGTCCTTATCACCAATTTATATTTCCATTGTCCTGATTCCAATTTTTTCCCTCTTTTTTGTCCTTTCAAACCACCACCCCTACATTTTATCTCTACATAGTCCACAGTGTGGACTCCACTTTGGCTGGAGATTTCGGCCTAGGGTATCCAGCCTTACATTATACTCCCTCCGTCCCGTAAAATAGGTCTTCTTACTCTTTGTTTTTATTGCATAATATAATTTTTTTAGAATATCTACAGAGTATTTATTACTTGTTTTCACCATCTTACTATTGATCTTGTCAGAATATATAATGTCATTGTATCCCATTTATGACATCATTATATTCTATTTACTCCTAAACCATATATTGGTTGTACAACTTGTTAATATCTGATAGTTGTCTATCCTAGATAACTTAAACCACCTATTTAATAGCTGTTATATTTAATAGTTGTCTGCTTAGCTGTTATATTATAGCCGTTGGTCACTTGTGACCTTTCCTATTCCTATTCTATTTATACCTCTTGTAATCTGATTGTAACTTAAGTCAATAGAAATGAAAACTTGTTTTACTTCTCTCTATTTTAACATGGTATCAGAGACGATGGAATGATCTACCTCTTTTAATAAAAAACCCTTCACCTTCCTCCAAATTTTTTCATTATCCCGTCTGATCAGAATGTCAGTTGTTTCCGACCAAGAAGCCGAATCCTCTGGTGCAAACATACCTGCCAATTATGGTGATATGCAAGGTATTCAAGCAGCCTATCGGCTAAATGGCAAAAACTATCTGAAATGGTCCCAGGTGGTCCAAACCTTCTTAAAAGGGAAAGGAAAACTCAACCATCTCACGGGGCCTGGTCCAGCAAAGGATGATCCAAAGTTTGGAGCTTGGGATAAGGAGGATTCTATGATTATGTCATGGCTATGGAACTCAATGTGCCCAGAAATAAGTGATACTTGCATGATTCTGGGTACAGCAAAGGAGATTTGGGATAATGCCAAACAAAACTACTCTAAAGTCAATGATGCAGCCCAAATCTATGAACTGAAAACAAAAATCAGTTGTGCCAAACAAGGAAACAAGAGCATCACTGAGTATGCCAACCACCTACATACCTTATGGCAAGAATTGGACATTATCAGAGCATAGAAATGAAAAATGCTGATGATGTTGCCACCCTAAAGAGAATTCTAGAGAAAGACAGAATCTTTGCATTTCTTGCAGGTCTCAACATTGAGTTTGATGCTGTAAGGGTTCAAATCCTAAGAAAGGAAGAACTACCATCCTTGAATGCAGCCATCTCAATTGTAATTGCTGAAGGAAGAAGGAGTGTGATGATGGACACCACTACAAAAGAGAGTTCAGCTCTTGCTGCCAAGTTCAATAAGGGAAGAAACTCAGATCAAAACTCAAGGGGAGGAATAGATAAGGGCAACGATGCTGCAATCAAAACTCCCTCGAAAAACACTAATAAATATTCCTTATATTGCACTCATTGCAAGAAAAAAGGCACACTAGAGAGAATTGCTGGAAGCTACATGGAAAAGATCAGAAAAACGGAAGTGAAAAGGAAGCAGCCTACAATTGTGCTTCACAATCTGAAGAAACCAAGAGTCACAACACTTCAGTTGCTGGTCTGGACACCACTCAGATTGAGAAGCTGAAAAAGCTACTAGAAACATTGGAAGCTCCTCCAAAATGCTCCATTGCTCTGTCAGGTACATCTCTCTCATACAATGTGTCTGGAAATATGTTTTGGGTCATTGATTCTGGTGCTACTGACCATATGACCAATGCTCCAAACATATTCATGACATACTTACCCTGTCCTAGCAATAAGAAGATCACGGTTGCTGATGGAACATCCACCACTGTGGCAGGGGTAGGAGATATTAAGATATCTGAAAATCTTACTCTAAAAAATGTCCTTCATGTCCCTAAATTATCTACCAATCTGATCTCAATTAAAAAGTTGACTAACGACTCCATCTGTCAAGCTATTTTCTCACATGATATGTGTGTAATACAGGATCAACAATCGAAGAGGATGATTGGACTTGTTAAAGTTAAGAATGGCCTGTATTATCTAGAAGAACATGAAGTTTCTGAAAATGATCAACCTACTGCTTATGTTGCTGCCTCCATAGATAAAGTTTGGTTGTATCATAGAAGGCTATGACATCCATCTTTTGTTACTTTAAAGCAAATGTTTCCCAGTATGTTTAAGAATATCAATCTTGAATCTTTGCATTGTTATGAATGTGAATTTGTTAAGCATAAAAGGTGTCTTATAATTCTACTTCTGAAAAAAGGGCCTCACCATTTTCCTTAATACACAGTGATATTTGGGGACCCTCAACAACCTCAAATATCACAGGGGCAAAATGGTTTGTATCTTTTATTGATGACCATTCTAGAACTACATGGGTTTATTTACTAAAGAAAGCATAAATCAGATGTGTCTAAAATATTTCCTGTTTTTTATAATATGACAGTTTAATGTGAGCATTAAAAGATTCAGATCTGATAATGCTAGAGATTTTTTCAATTCTATTCTAAGCCCCTTCTTTACAAAATAAGGTATCATCCATGAATTCTCCTGTGTGCACACCCCACAGCAGAATGGGATAGCTGAAAGAAAGAATGACCATCTCCTAAATGGTACAAGAACTCTCTTGTTTCAGAAAAATGTTCCTAAATACTACTGGGGAGAAGCCTTATTAACACCTGCCTACCTGATCAACAGATTACCATCAAAAACCTTAGGAAACATCAGTCCAACAAAGACTCTATCTAAAACCTATCCTGATTTCCATATCACTCAAGGTCTCACACCTAGGATCTTTGGTTGTGTTGCTTTTGTTCACATGCATGCCCATAATAGGGACAAACTTGATCCTAGAGAACATAAGTGTATCTTTATTGGTTATTCTCCAACCCAAAAAAGGTACAAATGCTATCATCCAGCCTCCAAAAGAACCTTTGTGTCCAAGGATGTCACTTTTGATGAAGAAGCCAATTTCTACTCTAAGTGTATCTACTCTCAGGGGGAGAACACCTACAATGATTCAAGGGATCTCATCCTCCTTGAGTCATCTAGAACCACTGAAAAATCAGAATAACAATTCTGAACCTGGAAGAGAACAACATAGTGATCAACCTAAGGCCCCTGTAGAGAGGACTCCTGGAAGAAGGGAGATCAATACTCCCCAACAGATTTATCATAGGAGAAAGGGTAAGAGTAGTAAGATAGTTGATCTCTATTCCTCAAAAAACCTTTATTTCCTGAAAAAGAACCGAGTAATGAATGTCAGACTATTCAAGATAATCTCAACAATCTGGAACCATCCAATGAGTTTGAGAAGGAACCTGATCCACCAGAAATACCCCAAAATAACCAAAAGGATATCCCAGCTGATCTATACCTACCTATTGCTATGAGGAAAGAAAAGAGAGCCTGAACTAAACATCCTATTAGGACATTCCACACTTATGAGGGCCTATCTGAAAAACGCAAAGCTTTCTTATCTAATCTAGAAAAGAATAAGGTCCCTAATTCTGTTAAGGAAGCCCTGTCCTACAAAAGATGGAAACAGGCTAGGATCGAAGAAATGGCAGCCTTGGAGAAAAACAAAACTTGGATAATATGCACTCCACCTAAGGATACCAAACCTGTAGGTTGTAGGTGGGCTTTTAACATTAAATACAAGTCTGATGGGTCTATAGAAAGGTATAAGGCTAGACTTGCAGCCAAGGGTTACACCCAAACTTATGGCATAGACTACTTTGACACTTTTGCCCCAGTTGCTAAAATGAACACCATAAGAATTCTGTTGTCCCAAGCAGTGAATCAGAACTAGGAATTACAACAATTTGATGTGAAGAATGCCTTCTTACAAGGTGATCTAAATGAAGTAATATATGTGCAAGTCCCACCAGGCTTTGAAGCAAAAAGGGGACAAGTATGCAAACTAAAGAAGGCCATTTATGGCCTTAAACAATCACCAAGGGCCTGGTTTGGGAGATTTACCAAAGCTATGACTTCCTTCCAATACAAACAAAGACAAGGAGATCACACTCTCTATATCAAACACACTGCACCAGGAAAATTATGTGCCCTTATTGTGTATGTTGATGATATCATTGTAACAGGAAATGACCTAAAAGAAATTGAAAAACTTAAAAAGAACTTATTTTCAGTATTTGATATCAAATCCTTAGGAAAGTTGAGGTACTTTCTTGGTCTTGAATTTACTTACTCCAAAAAAGGGATTTTTATGTAATAACAGAAGTACATACTTGATTTACTTAAAGAAACTGGAAAACTTGGTTGTAGACCTATGGATACTCCTATTGAGTATAATCTGAAGGTCAGCAATGATCCTGAAGGTAGTCCTGTTAATTCTCAGTTATATCAAAAGATTGTTGGTAAACTAATCTACTTGGCACATACCAGGCCAGATATTGCTTATGCTGTTAATGTGATTAGCAGGTATATGCAGAATCCAAAGGAATGCCACTGGTTAATTGTGGAAAGAATTCTAGGATACTTAAAGAGCAATCCAGGAAGTGGAATCTTATTCCAAAAACATAACAAGATGAACCTGGAGATATTTATTGATGCAGACTATGCAGGATGTATTGATGACAGAAGATCAACTTCAGGGTACTGTGCCTATCTTGGAGGCAACATGGTGACTTGGAGAAGCAAAAAGCAAAATGTGGTTACAAGATCAAGTGCTGAAGCAGAATTTAGAGCTATGGCCACAGGTATATGTGAGCTAATTTGGATCAAGATTATCTTGGAGGACCTAAAGATTCAATGGGAGAAACCTACGAAGCTATATTGCGACAACAAGTCAACCATCAATATGGCCCACAATCCAATCCAACATGACAGAACAAAACATATTGAAGTTGACCGACACTTTATTAAATAGAAGTATGAAAGTGGACTCATCTGCACACTCTTCATCCAATCCAACGGACAGTTGGCTGATATCTTCACTAAAGCATTACCTAGCAAGATGTTTCATGATCTCAAGTGCAAGCTAGGCATGTCAAATCCATACTCTCCAGCTTGAGGGGGAGTGTTAGAATATATGATGTCATTGTATCCCATTATGACATCATTATATTCTATTTACTCCTAAACCATATATTGGCTGTAAAACTTATTAATATCTGATAGTTGTCTATCCTAGATAACTTAAACCACCTATAAAGTAGCTGTTATATTATAGCCGTTGGTAACTTGTGACCTTTCCTATTCCTATTCTATTTATACCTCTTGTAATCTGATTGTAACTTAAGTCAATAGAAATGAAATCTTGTTTTACTTCTCTCTATTTTAAAAGATCTACTATCAATTCAATCATTTTTTAAAATATCAATAGAGATGGAGGTATGTTTTGGGCTTGGGGGGCTAATCCCACCTAGTATTGTTGTATATCAAGAGCATATATAATTAAGTCCCACCAATCCAAATATAAATTCCTAGCTCCGTCCTTACTCATGAGGGACCAAACAAGCATAGTTGATGAAGCTTATGAGGAGAGAATAACATACCATATGTTTGAGGTTCACACGGCCACCGCCGGTGTTTTGTCTAAGAATTCTTTTCCGGTGATTCCATCTTTAAGAGTCTTGAAATACACATCATAATCCTTCCCGGGAGGGGGGTTTTCAGGATTAACCGTATACGGCTCGCTAAAAGGCACAGTACTTTTAACCTTCAAAATCACAATAAAAAAGTAAAAGTAAAAAAATGTATAGGGCCTCAATACATATATGCAAAAACAAAATGGGGAGGAAAATTTGGAGCCTAAAAACACAACCTCAAATGTCTTGTCCAATGCAAAAGGGCTTTCCAGAGCAGCCACACATATCCGAGCAACCTCCTCTCTAGATATCTTCCCCTGCATCCGGACAATGTCTCATATTTATGTTAAGCATGTTAGAAGTTTAGTAATAAATGTACTACCTCTGTCTCAAAATGTAAGTCCATTTAGGGTTTTTCACACAGATTAAGAAAGATGGTTAAATTGGTTGAGTCATTAATTTTGATGAAAAAAGTCTAAAATGCCCTTTGACTGTTATTAATGCAAAGTAGTGAAAAGTGAGTGGGTAAATAATAAGTGAGGGGTAAAAGGAGAAAAATGTAATAAATGCTTCATTGGTTATTTAAATGGACTTACATTATGGGACAAAACCAAAAACCTAAATGGACTTATATTTTGGGACGGAGGTAGTACATATCTAGAAAAGAGAGTCTGCACCCCTCAAAATTTGTTCGTCCTTTTAAAAGTCGATTCTAGGTCATAGAATTGAGTTTTAAATGGTCGAATATGTCAATAAACCGTATAGAACTCGAGTCTATAGTTTAGAATCGACTTTTAAAAGGTTGATTATGTGTGGTGCCGGCCACATCAAGTTCGGTGTGGTTTCACTAAATACTGCTCAAGAAAACTGACCTATCCGTAAAGCGTCAAGAATTAATCATACTTACCGTTATGTTGTCTCCTTGATCAAAGATCAAATCAGCTCCAGCAGGCTCCTCGGTTAATGCGCATGGCCTGACAATAGTATACGGTAATCCACTTTCGCGTATCAAATCCTCTCCCTGTGAAAGAAAAACACACAAAGTGTTGTAAATGAACAAATAGACTATTTTCAATTATCCATTCGTGTAATGATTTACACTTGAGATGCATACAAAAGGAAAGATTACAACAATACCTTTAATTTATACGTGAGAATGAAACCGAGTTCCTTGTTTAAGCGTACAGCTGGTGGTTGTTTGCTTAAATCAAGTCCAGGTCTTTCAGGTCTAGTAACCCCAGCAGAACTTACGTGTACAAACCTGTTCGATAATAACGATCACAAACAATTAATTAAGCATCTGCTTGCTAGAAACTGATCCTTACATATTAAATGAGGGAGAAAAGAAAAAAAGAGGAACCTTGGTGTAACTGGATCCTTTATGTATGCCTTTATGCTGGATATTGGAAGTTGGAAGGGACCTTCTTTGAAGGTTGGATTCAGTTTACCGTCGTACTCAAACTTACTAAACATGAGCTGCAAAATTTCATTTAAAACCACATCAGAAAAACGTTGCAGAGAACACAGACTCTCGAAAATGGAAAATTCTTGCACAAAGAGTCATTATTGTACGACATCACTTAATGACCGACACTTTCTACCTAGACTCCCGTTAAAATTGGATGTCATGTAGCTTGCCTGTATTGAAACAATTTGACTGGCATCAAAAGGTGGTGCATCTGGCTTTGTTCTGGCTCGAAAAACAGGCCTCAAAGACACAAAGGGCAATCGTATCTGTAGGAAAAGTTTATAATAAGAAAGATTTCCAATCCATCACAAGTCTAATGCTCCTAAACACATCACACTCACCGATTGCCACTGGCCGTCCAATGTATCAAAGCTCAAAGTATAACCAACGGTGTCCCAATCACGGCTAGTGCGAAGAATAAGTTTATAACGGCGCCCATCACCTTTTACTTTGAGCTCAAGTCCATCATATGCCGAAACATCCTCTGGAGCAGCAAAGTTCTGCCATGATGTTATCAAGAGCAATATAAGAAGGCCTTATCATGGCATTATACTTTTAAAGTCGATTCTAAATCATAAAATCAACTCTCAAGAGGTTGATTGTGAGAATCGGTCTTTTACTTTTAAAAGGTCGAATGAGTGGTGCCACAGATTCTGCCTTTTCACCACGAAATGTACAAAGGAAACCAAATCGAAGATGTACTGAAAAGAAAGGACTCACCTTTGTTCGGATGCTAGTGAAACCTCCATTATTTGCAGTGGAAACAACTCCTGAAAGAATTGCAATAACACTGTTCTCATTTTTATATTTACTATAATTGTCTCTAAACAAATATCTGCACAACTGGAGATTCTTAGGTAGAGAGTTTCAATTGCACCGGACCGTCGGATAGGTGACATGTGTACAAAAAAGGCAAAAGACTCATATCACTTATCCGACGGTGTGATGTGGTGCAACACAGATTATTCATACAAGAATATTCCCAAGACAACCTATCGTGGAAACAGACCTCTGAAAATCCCTGTCGGGCCACCATTTTCACCGCCAGTGGGATCTATCAGAAAAGAACTTTCACTCACGCCTCCCATAACAACATCATCTAAAGGACCCCAAGCAAGTTCTCTCGATGAATTATCTGCGAAAAAAAATTATGCATTAAAAATTGCATTCAAAGGAGAAACAGACATACTTTTAAAAGGAGAATGATGCTTTTGGACAAGCTGAATGGGTAAACATTCTGTTAAACCAAATCGCGATTTTGTAGAGCATAAGAAAAAACGCAAGAACAAAATACCTATGAATCCAAATAGTAGCTTCCCACTGCGAAGTCCTACATTCCCTATCACAGAGTCAATCAAGTTCCTCATCCCAATGTACTCCACCATTTCAGGTGAGTCGCCTTTAATCTACACCATCAATCAAAAGCTCTTACAACTAAAATAGGTATGACTTCTGTGTGCGGGATTTTACAGACCGTATCTGATTTCAAGGATTACAAAAAGGTAAGTTCACAACCTCAGGTTCAAAAAACTTGATGCCCTGCACAAGAAAATTTTATACAAGAATTAAGAAAGAAAGGAATCTAAAAGAAACTGTTGTGAAAAATATAAGACTTCAATAAGTCGCCGTAAAAAAGTCGAAAACAAAATGTTGATGTTTATGGATAAAAATATATTTCCCTATTTGTCCATCAAAATTACCTGACTATACTTGGCCCTGTCAGGGGTATCCCCTTCCTTTGGACCCACAATCACCGAAACGGCATTTATTATCTTTCTCACTCCTTTGAAACTCTCGGGAAGCAAAGTGCTTGCCTTAGTAATGTCTCCAACTATCTGAAAATTTTCAGTAAGAGTTAGGACTCCACAATTGTTCAAAGGGACCCTTTAAGGTATTGTTCTACAACACCTACTCGGCACTACGCGGAAAATATATAAAAGTCGGATTATTCATAATTGTCTTTTTTAACAATGAACATAGACCATATAATAGACTTTTTGAAAGCCAATTTTCAGCGTGGTGTCATGGTAGGTTTGGTCCCAAAGTAAATTGGGTGTGGTGCGTTTGAAGACGCCATGTTCAAATCATAAACACATCCTAAGAGTCATGCCATAATGTCTGCAAGAGGAAAACATCAACTTTACAAGTTAGAGGGAAGCTAACTCACCAGGTCTACTTCAGGACCAAACATTTGTCTTGCTTTCTCTTCATTCCTGACCTAGACAGTAGGTGTGAACAGACCAAAAACTATAAATTCGCTTTTTATGCATTGAACTACAATGAACTAACATCCTTTCTGGAACATATTTTCTATATGGAAGCTAATGAGTTCTACTATCACTGTTTAATGGCACAATAACAGTTGAAAATTTGACATCACACATCCATTATTACCTTGTAATAGTGAAGGAAAAAGCCATGAAAAGAAAGGAAGTTAAATGTTACCAGCACTCGTACGGGCAGTCCCTTTTTTCGTAAGATGTCAACTACTCTTCTCCCAACGCCGCCTGTAGCTCCAGCCACAAGGATAATGCCTGATGAGTCCATGGCATTCACAGTAGAGCTAGGTGATGGATTGGATTGTTTCCCAATCAGAAACTCAAAGAACTTCAGTGATATTATGAGCTTTTGTTAGAAAATATCTTAATTGATCCAAAACAAAGTACAGATGACTAATGGAAGAAGAAGAAGAAGGCAACAAAAACCTTTGCAGGAGATGGAGGACCGTTAAAGAAATATAATGTCTTGATAAATCTGCCCAAGTCCCAGCCTTGCTGTCCGGTTTCCGAGGTAATTCGGCCTCTCAATGTTCTCAAAGGGGAATATTTGGTACTTCTCCTATATAAAATGGGCTGAACTTTGAGTTCAAGTTGAGCTAAGGGTCTAAAACAACTAAGAGGATGTAAAGCTTCCACTGTCCTGCTTTTAACTGAAGAAATACACTGCAACCAATTGGACAAGAGGCCAGAAATCACCAGTTATAAGATACTTATTCCACCACCAATGCTCTAATGGCTACACAAAAGCACTCTAACAAAAGAACCAAGGCTCTTAGAGCAGTGTGTATTTTCTTAATTTTTTTCTTTTAGCTTAGATCCCCCAGTTTTCAGGACCAACTGACCTGACACTTACTGAAGGGTAAAAATCTGGACCAGAGCTCTAATCTATGACCTCCCAAAGCTTTCTCAAGCCAATAACCACTCGATTCAAGTTGCTGAGTTGTGTTTATATAATTTTAGCCAACAATAGTTGTGCGTTTTATCAGATGACCTCATTTTTGAAGATTCAATTTTTGATCACCTCGCTTATAAGCTTAAACACTTAATTAGGAATGAGTAATTGAGATATTTAAACAGTTCAATAAACAACCAAATTGTCCCTCACTCACCGATTATCCACTTTCTTACCATCATCTCCCGTTGATAAGCGCACTCTACACGGTAAATCTTACAGTGTACAGGCTCAAGCTATGGCATACAAACCTCAAATTTGTTAAAACTACATATGTCAAGACAGTGGTTTTCATTACAACGATTTTGAAGTATCAAGTCCATATATTAATCCCTTTAACAAAACAAAAAAACCCACAAGCCTTCCACCAGGTGGGTTATTGATTCTTTGTTGCCATAACCCTCTATTATATAGCATATACATAAATTTTCCTTGAAAAAAAAAAAAAAGCAGAAGAAAAAGAAAACAGCACAGAGAATTTGTGTAAACCAAAGAACCAACTTTTTTAATAAATGCAGATATTATTTATTAAAATGCTAATAACAACAAAAAGTAACTCTTAACGAATACAAGGGCAACAAATGATAAAGCTGTTACCTGAAGGTTTTGTAGTGGTGATATAGACGATGATGGTCTAGTTAGAGTGGTGAAGTAACCAGAAGAATCCATTCTGTCGCGGTAGGAGTTATGGTCCTTTACTACTACATAACTCCGTAGTCTCGTTTGATACTAGTGTGTGCAGAGATACACCACAAGAATGTAAGCTTGTAAATTTGTGGCTCAAAAAGATTATCACACTTTTTCTTTTCTTTTTTTCTTTTTTCTTTTTTCTTTTTTCTTTTTTTAATAATAGTGGAAAAGAACTTTTATTTAGCACTATTCATGATGTAGACATTTAGAACTTTTTATTATTCTACGACATTATTAACATTTAAATGAGACCCATTTTTTGTTAAAAAATCTGCAAGGACATTCCCTATATGCGTTAACAAACCTAAAAGAAATATCACTAAGTAGGCTTATCAAAACTTTACAACTAGCTGCCCAACTTCTAATATGTCTTCCTCTGTAGAGTGATGTTTTTGAATAACCATTAGTGAGTCTGCTTCCATAATAAGATTTTGGTAGTCATAAGAGAAAGCGAAAGACAGACCATGAAATACCCCAACAGTAAAGCCCATCATCTCTTTATAAGGGTATTTTAATTGTTTCAAAATTAGTTTTCCTATTCCTTTTCTTTATAACTTTTCGTTTCCCTTGTCTTGGAAAAACCGACCAAGGGTTGCCGAAAGCCTGTATAAAGGCTCCCAGACAGCCCCAAAAGTCATACTTCATTTTTTTGAGACTTGTTCAGGCTGGTTTCCCGACCCATCACACAGGAAAGCGCCCCAGCTTTTGGTGTCCGAATTCGTTGGTTGAGTTTTCTGGGTTTCCGCAGATCAAGGTGTTGAATACAAGGCAGTTTCTTGTTCAGGATCAGTTTTAAATTTGTTTTCGTCTCAAGAAGGTAATCATCGTAAATCTTAGTCTGATTCGGAGTTTTAATTAATTTATGTTGGAGTTCGTAATATTCATGTCAGGGTTTTACCTTTCGTTCGTAGATTCACAAAGGTTTGAAGGTTGATCGTAGTTTGTTCATCGTTTGGCTTCGTTTTCGTAACATGCACGAGGTAAGAAGTGTAAGGAAATCTACGCAGGAACGCAGTGAAATTTAAAATTTGATTTCCTTTTACCAAGATCGACTTCGTTTAGCAACAAGCATAATAGAAGTAAACGAGAAAGTTACCTTGGATGATCTAAAAGATCGAAGTTTTATCGTTTACGGTTGATGGTCCAAGCACCGAGCCGTCCAAGTGTCCGGACGGAATCTTCATAAGACTGCTACCGGAAAAAGTCGACTGCTAGATCGCATTTTCTTCCTCCCATAGAACTCTCTCAAGAAACTCTCTTTTTCTCTTCACTAGAATATTGCAAGAATATTGTGATACAAAAGAGTTTGGAACAAATCTCCTTATATAGGCGCAAGGGGGGCCCGAATCATCTTGAGTGTAGTAGGGAACAAGAAACTATTTTCTCAATAGAATAAAGATTTAATAAATTAATAAGATAATTGATTGATTATCTCATTAAGTACTTACCTTAATCTTATTAAGGATTTTCATTAAAATCATATCTGCCATAAATTTAATATCTTATATTAAATAGGTTTCAAAGATATATATTGTCAATATCTAATATTAAATATATCTTTATTATATTACCATAAATATATATATCAATTATACATGTGTATATATCATATATATATACTACACATATATCTATCTATCTATCTATCTATCTATCTATATATATATATATATATATATATATATATATATATATATATATATATATATATATTCAATATATATATATATATATATAATATACTAATAATAATATAATACTATTAATTAATTTGTAAAATCCATGTGTATCAATATACACATATTTCGCCCCACATGTATTAAAATACATATTTGATTAATCAACATAATTAATATCTTGTATTATATTTATTCATAATAAATAAATACTATTATATTAACTTATCACTATAACACTTTATAGTAGGCATAGATAAATCCTCATCCAGTTATCGATATAACCACAAATTAATTCCGGCTAGTTATTCATATGTGTGTGACCCGATAGGTTTCCGAATATAATGGCCATTAGTATAAAGTGCATTTACTAAAATACCCTTCATACCTACCGATTATGGATAGCGTCTAGCAACACGTCCACGACCCCCAATCACCGGAAAGAGTCAAGTGCTATTACTACAACCTTTCATGCGAAACGGTTACCGTGTAAATAGAATCCTATCGTTGTAATAATATCCATACGGTCGTATGTCGAGTGTCAAACATCAACGACCGTATCTTATAACCTGGATATTCTACTCTCTCGAAGTAACATATTACTTCCGCTTTGCAAAGACTTTCGAGAATAAGACATTCCTTATAAGAAGGCCCTTTCGGATATTTACTCCTTCCGTTAAGATACGTGATTTCTGGACGAGCAACATGAATCATGCGAATGTTTCAGTATTATATCCAATCACTACCGCATGATCGCCCCATGGCTAGGGGAAACCTCAATAGTGTAAAAGCATGACAATCCACACCGTGATTCCATGAAGACTCCGATCTTTGGATAATTACACAACCGCCACATAGTGCGACACTTAATAAAGTAAGCGGGTCAATCTGATGTACGCATTCTCTAATACACGTCCACGTACAGTCCAGGTGTCACTACACTTTGATAGACGAGATCTATCCATATCTTCAATAAGATATAAGACATCCAATACGTCTATGATGAGAGATAAATTTATGATCATTATTACGACATTTTACCCAATATTGATACCATTTTGAGCATTATTGTATCAAATCAAGTCAAAATTACTAAGTTTTATCCAAATATATAAGTAGTAGTTATTATATAAATTATCGTATTTTTATAAGTTTTTTATTAGTTTTTGTACCGGTTTAGTAACCGGAGTGTAAATGTCGGATTTACGTTTGGTATTTTGGTGGTTCATTGCGGGATTATACATTGACCAAGATTCCACGTAACGACATGTTTTGAGTCTAAAAGATGTGTTTAGAGGATTAGAAGAAGGTGCCACAAGTTTATAAGTTCAACGGAGCAAATTTTCTAAGTACTTAAATCGTTACATATTTTCGACGGAGATTTGACCCAGCTTAGAGGCATTTTCAGGGGATGACTTCTTAATGAAAGTTGTAGATCTTCACATAAGCTTTCCAACGCACTTTGAATTACATCAATTGGAGGTCTACAACTCAAGTTATGGTCAATTGACTAATCGATTCGGATTAGTAAAAATCCCGAAATATCTTCGACATACGGATGGCTCATCAAAAAAACATTTTCTGAAGAAGTGGCCTTAATGAAAGTTGTAGATCTTTGAAAGAGCTTTCCAACGCATTTTGAATCACGTCAATCGGAGGTCTACAACTCAAGATATGAATTTTTCAAGTTTCAGCTCAAAATCGGCGATCCCGGATCGATCCGGCCTTTTCCCGGATCGATCCGCGAAACAAAAATCGCCATAATGATGATTTCGCACATGGGGATAGGCTTGGGATAATATATTTTATTCCCGGATCGATCCGGCCCTTTCCCGGATCGATCCGACCCCTGAATCTTTGCTATAAATACAGAGCCATCAGCAGCAGCAGCAGATGCCCCTTCTTCCCCCCTTTCTTTCTTCTTTCGCCCCTTTCTTCCCCATTTCCCCTCTTCTTCTCGTCCCTGCTTTTTTTTCTTTCTTTTTTTATTTTTTTGTTTTGAAGATCATATATATATATACATATATGATATATATATATATATATATACACACACCCTTCATGTATATATATATATTCTATATATGAATATATATGTGATAGATCTATCTATATATATATATATAGATCTAGATCTAGATCTCGTTTTTCATCTCGTTTCTCTTTTAATTTTCTTTTCGGGGCCCGTATATACATATATATGTCTACGTATGTATGTATATATGTTTTTCACATATATAAATAAAATGGTTATAGATATCGTTGTAATGGCGGAATAATTATCGAAGATTGTTGATTTGAAGCTTTGGCATGTTAGATCCGTGGAAACGACCCGATTCGATAGTCATAACCGGTAATATATTCTAAAATTGTTATGTTTATTATTTCTATTTCTATTTATATATGATATTAAACTAAAAATATATCTAAAGCAAGATATGAATCTGAATTAGTTAATCTTTTGGTAAAAGGAATGATCGACTCGGTAATAATGATTAAAATCAATTATAATGAATCTCTTTCTTTCTGCGCTTAATGAAACGTTAAAATAGAAAGACCGGAGGGTAAAATTGGCGAGTGAAAGCGTGACAACGGAACCCGTTTCCTACCGAAGCGATTTGTTCTAAAAGATGAATCTTATTGAAATTTGTACTCGCGATCGTAATAATGTTAAATCATCAGTTTAATTGAAACTTAAACCGGAAAGTTGAATCGTCCGGCTTTGACAACCGGAGCCTTTAAAATAAAATTGACCGCTTGACGACGGAATGACTCCTTTTATCTAAAGGTAGATTTGTACTCGGGACGCATTCGAAAAAACCGTAATGATTGTGGACCTTGGGTCGATGACAATGGACATATGACAATTTCATACGCCTTTCGTGTGAGGAGGAGTTGTCTAGCAGAGTACACCGTTTCATTTATAATTGACCTCCTTGCAAAGAAGGAAAGATCATCTCATTTATTTCTACTAAAAAGAGATCGTAATTGAGAACGTATTCTTGGCTAGATCCAAAAATATCTATTATATTAGTATTTATATATATTATATCTATATATCTATTAGTATTTATTTCTTGTTTTACTAACATCTAACTCTAACATCTAAGCGATCTAACATAATCTAACCAGGAAAAAGTAAACTGCGACTTAGATCGAGTTAATAATAAGCTTCTTGGTGTTTAACCCCACTTAAAAGAGTTACCATGTTTTCCCGAGGAATACGACTGACTCACCACACTAGCACTTCTGATTTGACCCGATACAATCATCGGTTAAGGATTTGGTTTTAGCACTAGAAAAGGCCATGTCAAGTATTTTGGCGCCGTTGCCGGGAAAACGTCGCTAATTTCTTTTCTTTGTGTCAGGGTTACTACTTGTATTAGCTCAAAAATTCGAGGATAAGTCAACACTCTTCTTATCACATTTCTATTTTTATTTTCCGTTGGTATCTACCTTCTTTTAGTTACCAATTTTCTTCTTCTATTAAGTTCGAGTTATTTTCTATTTTCGATAGTAGAAAGTAAGCGTGGTAATAACATTAGAGGATAAGTCAATACATTTCTCAATCTCATTTGTATTTTTATTTTCATTGGTACCTACCTATTTGGTAAGATATCAATTTTTATAAAAATACTCGATAAATACCTGAGTGGCCGGTAATTACCGAGAGAGAGAGAGAGAGAGAGAGAAAAAAAAAAAAAAAAAAAAAAAAAAAAAAATACTCGATAAATACCGAGTGGCCGGTAATTACGAGAGAGAAAAAAAGTGGTTTTTTTATCGATTTCGTGTTATTTTCTATTCGATATTTTCTATTCCACAAGAATTGTCAAATCGAGTTACGAAAATGGCGAAACCGTTAGTGAAACACTGAACAAGGATTGCTCATGCTTTCGAGGTATGGCCAAAACCTTAATCGAATTTACCTCAACCTAATAACCGAATCGAATAATAGAAATAATCGAATCGGAATAAGCATAATCGTAATAATCGAAAACCACCAAACCGAGACTTATTTGTGATCGGACCGTAGAAGGTACAGATTAATAATCCAATTCGTTTACCCAATAAAGGAGCAAATAATTTTGAAATAAAATCTCATCTTTTGGTTTAATTGACACAAGAGCCCAATTTCTAGGAGAAGATGATGAGGATCCACATCATCATCTCTATCTTTTCAAGAATTGTGTAATCTGACCAAAGTCATGGTGCTCAGCGGGAATTAACGAGGATGTCTATGTTTCCTTTTTCTTTAAAAAGGAAGAGCACGAGATTGGTTTTTGTCACTCCCACATCATTCATTGACTAGTTGGGAGGAGATTCAATCCGAGTTCTTAAAGCAATATTTTACTCCTGGTAGAAAATTGGAATTAATAGTCGAAATTACCAACTTTAGACAAGGATCTGAAGAAACGTTTGGGAATGCTTGGGAAAGATTTAAAAAATTATTAAGAGCTTGTCCCGATCATGGTTATTCCTTAGATATGCAAATCCAACTTTTCTGTCGTAAATTAAGGAGAGACTCACGTGCAGATGTAGATCATGCATGTGGTGGTTCGTTAATGATGAGTGAAGCCCAAATAGTTTACGATGCTATAGAAAAGATTTCCAAAAATAACAGAATGTGGGAAACCGGTTCTAGCACCAGGAAAGTAGCATTTGCGGGAGAAAGTACATCGAATCTGAAGTCCTAGCACACTTGGAGAATTTGAGTAGGAAATTTGACGGCTTATGCTTGATAAAAATGTAAACTCGAGAAAATATCATACCGAATGAATACTCAAGTCATGATAATGTGTCATTAGGGATGGAAGAACCAAAAGGATATTCAAGGGAAAAGGTGAGTTTTTGCAACAAAGATAGGAATTTGAACGCGCGATATTCAAACTCGTTTAATGCTATTAGAAGAGATCACCCAACTTTTCATTGGTGCGAAAACCCCAGTAAGCAAGGACAACCACCGTATCAATCCAATATAAGAATCCAAATCTAGTTTATCAAGGAGATACCTTGAATCAAAATCTACAATCATTACCTAAACCATATCCACAACATACCACTCAAAGCATACCAGTCACCCAAAGTTCAACTCAACCTGAAGGAGTTGATAAATGGGATAAATTAATGGAAAATCTGATGGGTATGATGTCAACTCAAGCTCAAAATATGGAAACTATGATAACTTCTATAAGTACAAATTCCTAAGGATATGAGTACATTGAAAACATCTATGAGTAGACATGATACGAGAATAAGAATTATAGAAGCTTCATTGAGGAATCACGGAATATCACTTGAGTAGAGAAGTAGAGCGTAAAAAGCAGTAAACCCTCGGAAGAGTTGCCAAGTGATATCGAAAGAAATCTGAGTGGGGTAAATCTTGTTATTACTGAAGTGGAAGGATGCGTGGAAGTAATGGATTAGAAAAATTCGGGAATAATGAAGTAGATGATGATTTAGATGGTAAATATAAGAAGAATATGGAATCTAAAGGGCCAATTCAAACCAAACCTTATCCGGCTCAATCCAAATTCATCTCGGTTCAACCTGGAAGGGCAACACCATATCCAGTGCATATTTTGAAGAAAAAGGTACTGAATGATGACACACGATGTCCTCAAAAGGCACAATCATTCAAGGAAGCTTTACCATCTTCGTTTAACGATGAGAAGTATGCATGTTTTCGACACTTTTCGGTGCTTAAATATTAATATCCCTTTCATCGATGTTTGTAAGGGAGAGTTTAGTTTGGGAGTTAATCATGAGAGCGTTGTCTTCAACATTTACAATTCATTGAAATATCCATACATTACACTAGAATCTAGTTCTTGTGTAGACACTTTGTGTTCTCTTGTTGTGGATTGTACTAACACGCAGGTAATTGAAGAAGATGACTTTAGCAATAATATGAAGGCTCGCAAACCTAAAGCTCGAAAATCAAAGGAAAAGGTCAAGAATCGTGTGGATTGGTGGGAATTGTCTAATCTCTGTTGGAAACCGGTATTGAAGAAGGATGCGGTGCGTGAGGATGACCCACCACCAGTGCTTTAAAAACTGAAGCACGGTAAAGTCTGGCTATAGACTATAAATGTAGTCAATGACGGGTACTATCCTTCCTTTTTACTCCTTAAGCATTTATTTTTAATGGATTATGTGCTTAATTGTTACGTGCTTTTGTGAGTAATTGTTAGAAGTAACTTTGTTTTGTTTAGTATATTATATTAGTTAATCATTATCATTTTGGTTGTTTAAGTTTGTCGAGCAAACGAGCGTTAACAAAAAGCGCTACCGGAGGCGACCCGTAAAAATGTTAAATATAATAATTACTCATACTTTGGATGATACTTTGCGAATACTTGGATTGATTTTCATTTTGTTTCACCAAGTCTCGGGATGAATGTTTGAATATCATTAAAGCGGGAACGATTAGGTGGTTATCCGAAAATCCCGAGGAAAATCGAGAAAATTCAAATGCATCATTTCTTAGACTTAGGTTGTTAAAACAATTTGAAAGAACCCTTGAGGATCTGGGTATAAAAGACTCAGAGTTAATACTTTGTCGCATATTTCATATCATGATCTAGTCTGTTTTAAATTTCAAATAATGTGTGACATGTATTAGTTCAACTACTGTGGAATATTGTGTGTTTTAAATCAATAAAAGTTTATGTGGTATGTTTATCTACCCTTTTGCATTACACTGTCACACTCCACACACTTTTATTTTATTTGCACACACAACGGTCATAATTTTGACCCACCCACCCACCCTTTCATATCATCCGAGTATTTGTTTTGACTTGTTTTTGTGCACCATTGCTTTCCCAACAACTTATTTACACTCACTTTACATTGAGGACAATGTAAGTTCGTTAGTAGGGGGTAGAGTCGTTGTTGGTCTAGCAATGGCATTAATGCTTATTTTATATCAATAAATCTCTTAGTTTTCGATTTTTTTCGAACATTATTTAGTTAATTAAAATAAATTGTATAAGGTATATATTTCATTGATTTGAAGATGTAATGATCAATTTGGATGTGTATAACCAATGTGAACCGTAAGTGCATTGTAATTCCAAATATATTTGTGTAACATGAATTCCTTCACGTAAGCCTTTGATATTGAAGCGAAAATTTTAAAGCTGTATCCATTCGGTATCTAGTGGTTATTCTAGATAATATGATAACTTAGTACTAACTTTTGAGCGTGTCTTTGTGAATATCGAAGGTTTGAATGTGATAGAGAGGATATAAGTTAAGTTTATGAAAAAAAAGAAGAAATAAATAAATAAAGATGAACTATCTATATGTTGGTTGTAGCTACCAATGATTTGAGTGCGAAGAGGCGTTATCACGAAGCGTCCTATATTACTATGAGGTTTAAAAGCTCCATTGCGATGATAGAAGTCCGGCTAGGGTGTTATCAATAAGCGTCCTATTTTGGGAATGAAGGCATATACTACACATGTGAAATTAAGTTCATCAAAAGAAAAGAAAAAAAAATTTAAGCGTGGTTGAAAACTTAGCTATCTTACGACTATCCCCAGTATAAAACTGAATGATATGCTTTAGGGATTATCCTAATAAATACAAGGAGAACTTTGTGTGGGCTCACACTACTATACCTAGGAAAGTCATTAGGGTATGCGAATGGATATTTGTGTGTTTTGCTTGATTTATTCAAGAGAGGATAGTGGAAATTGAAAAGGCTTGTCACACACACACTCTGTTATACACTTATATTGAGGTTAACGCCTGGTTGTAATTCTAATGGTTGTATTATCTAGTTGTCCCTTATATCTTCTATCTTCATGAATTTATCTCTTATTCATTTTGTTTTATCGCTTGTTTTGATCGAGGACGACCAAAAGCTAAGTAGGGGTTGTGATGAGAGATAAATTTATGATCATTATTACGACATTTTACCCCAATATTGATACCATTTTGAGCATTATTGTATCAAATCAAGTCAAAATTACTAAGTTTTATCCAAATATATAAGTAGTAGTTATTATATAAATTATCGTATTTTTATAAGTTTTTTATTAGTTTTGTACCGGTTTAGTAACCGGAGTGTAAATGTCGGTTACGTTTGGTATTTTGGTGGTTCATTGCGGGATTATACATTGACCAAGATTCCACGTAACGACATGTTTTGAGTCTAAAAGATGTGTTTAGAGGATTAGAAGAAGTGCCACAAGTTTATAAGTTCAACGGAGCAAATTTTCTAAGTACTTAAATCGTTACATATTTTCGACGGAGATTTGACCCAACTTAGAGGCATTTTCAGGGGATGACTTCTTAATGAAAGTTGTAGATCTTCACATAATATTTCCAACGCACTTTGAATTACATCAATTGGAGGTCTACAACTCAAGTTATGGTCAATTGACTAATCGATTCGGATTAGTAAAAATCCCGAAATATCTTCGACATACGGATGGCTCATCAAAACAACATTTTCTGAAGAAGTGGCCTTAATGAAAGTTGTAGATCTTTGAAAGAGCTTTCCAACGCATTTTGAATCACGTCAATCGGAGGTCTACAACTCAAGATATGAATTTTTCAAGTTTCAGCTCAAAACTGACAGTCCCGGATCGATCCGGCCTTTTCCCGGATCGATCCGGCGAAACAAAAAATCGCCATAATGATGATTTCGCACATGGGGATAGGCTTGGGATAATATATTTTATTCCCGGATCGATCCGGCCCTTTCCCGGATCGATCCGACCCCTGAATCTTTGCTATAAATACAGAGCCATCAGCAGCAGCAGCAGATGCCCCTTCTTCCCCCCTTTCTTTCTTCTTTCGCCCCTTTCTTCCCCATTTCCCCTCTTCTTCTCGTCCCTGCTTCTTTTCTTTCTTTCTTTTTTATTTTTTTTTGTTTTGAAGATCATATATATATATACATATATGATATATATATATATATATACACACACCCTTCATGTATATATATATATTCTATATATGAATATATATGTGATAGATCTATCTATATATATATATATAGATCTAGATCTAGATCTCGTTTTCATCTCGTTTCTCTTTTAATTTTCTTTTCGGGGCCCGTATATACATATATATGTCTACGTATGTATGTATATATGTTTTTCACATATATAAATAAAATGGTTATAGTATCGTTGTAATGGCGGAATAATTATCGAAGATTGTTGATTTCGAAGCTTTGGCATGTTAGATCCGGTGGAAACGACCCCGATTCGATAGTCATAACCGGTAATATATTCTAAAATTGTTATGTTTATTATTTCTATTTCTATTTATATATGATATTAAACTAAAAATATATCTAGCCAAGATATGAATCTGAATTAGTTAATCTTTTGGTAAAAGGAATGATCGACTCTGGTAATAATGATTAAAATCAATTATAATGAATCTCTTTCTTTCTGCGCTTAATGAAACGTTAAAATAGAAAGACCGGAGGGTAAAATTGGCCGAGTGAAAACGTGACAACGGAACCCAGTTTCCTACCCGGGGGCAGATTTGTTCTAAAAAGATGAATCTTATTGAAATTTGTACTCGCGATCGTAATAATGTTAAATCATCAGTTTAATTGAAACTTAAACCGGAAAGTTGAATCGTCCGGCTTTGACAACCGGAGCCTTTAAAATAAAATTGACCGTTTGACGAACGGAATGACTCCTTTTTATCTAAAGGTAGATTTGTACTCGGGACTGTTTCGAAAAACCGTGAATGATTGTGGACCTTGGGTGATGACAATGGACATATGACAATTTCATACGCTTTCGTGTGAGGAGGAGTTGTCTAGCTGTGAGAGTACACCGTTTCATTTATAATTGACCTCCTTGCGGCAAGGAAAAGATCTCATCTCATTTATTTCTACTAAAAAGAGATCGTAATTCGAGAACGTATTCTTGGCTAGATCCAAAAATATCTATTATATTAGTATTTATATATATTATATCTATATATCTATTAGTATTTATTTACTGTTTTACTAACATCTAACTCTAACATCTAACTGATCTAACATAATTTAACCCAGGAAAAAGTAAACCTGCGACTTAGATCGAGTTAATAATAGCTACTTGGTGTTTAACCCCACTTAAAAGAATTACCATGTTTTCCCTGAGGAATACGACCTGACTCACCACACTAGCACTACAGTTTGACCCGATACACTGTCGGTTAAGGACTGGTTTTAGCACTAGAAAAGGCCATGTCATGCTAGTACAATCGTACTATCAATGTCCCGTTTGATAGTACATACGACTAGAGACATTTAAGTATCAAACCCTTTAAAGTGAGTCGAGATCGCATCAACCATAATCACCATTATGATTTCTCTTTCACAGTTTGACTCTAGGGACGTTATCATATATACAATATCATAATTGGTCCGTCAAACGAACAAATATATAATGACAGAAAAGCCGTTTATTATATGTATAAACAAAAAAAAATAGTAGAAATGATCCGACCCGGTCGGATCCGGTCCACCCCGATTGGGTTTAGGACACTATTTCAACAATCTCCCACTTGGCCTAAAGCCAATCACTCGTACACACAAGACCAAGTTGAAACACAAGAATCTCATGGAATACTCGCAACCAACCCTAAGCGTGTGAACGGATCACTATCCGTAGGGACTCAGGCCATCTTCATATCATGCTCCAAATGATCAAGTCAAAAAGGAACCACCTCAACACACACATGAATCTCTTACGAGACCTTGGTCCTTGCTTCATGCAATGAATCCACTACTATATCAGCTATATAAAAAATATGGAATATCCGCACAAGGTCCAGGAATGAACCTTCTAGATCCATATACTGCTCCCACTACGCCTCTAAGGCACTATTGTGTTTTGGCCCGGTTGTAGAATCTACAGTGATTTCTAGCTAAAAACATTTCCAGATCACTGTATCACTTGATTAAAGCGACTACAAACCCAGATTGTAACTCCCACTGTCTTCATAAGATTCAGGGTGCATATCTGTATATCTACGTTTATTCGATTCCAAGTTTCAATAAACCAAGAACCCATCCTTTAAGTGTATCTTTTAAGTATACCTTCAATAAACCAAGAACACCTTTAAGTATATTGTCGACATCTACCAGAATCACTTTTATACTTGCTCATGACTTTTCATTAAGTATGAACATCTAGCTCAACTCTTATGATGGATCTTATCGCAGTAGCAAAGAGAACCTTCAATAAGTATTATCTTTCACCTCAACTTTAGGACTGTCGTCCTGTCATAGATAGATCCCGAGAACACTGGCTAACAGTATCCCTCGATTTGATCTATGCTAAACTCATTTAGCATCTCATCTATACAGGTGATCTGTGATAATCAAGCAATATCTAAATCTATCACTATAGATTCTTATTCCAAAATAAGAACAGCCATTCCAAGAGCTTTCGTAAAGACCTTGAACTACCAAACATTAATTGACTGTGATATGGGGTGTTGATTCCGAGAAGGATATGCATTACCTTACTCAAAACTGTAACACTCCCACTAACCCTTTTGCACATTAGGCATATCTTTCCTCATGATGAAATCATACTTCTTTTGATTTATCCAAGTAAGGAACTCATACAGAGAAACTTGTATGAGTTTATAAATGGATCTCGTAAACATACATATCATGTTATTGTATATGAACATTAAGCCTTTGGCCCCAACGTTCCGTAAAAATCTTGGCCCAAACCTATCTGAGAGGAGGGGCCTCATTCCCAAAACCTAGGTTGTGAGGTGAGGGAAGTCAGTCTCTTAATATGGTGGGTGATACAATATCAAAAGCCCAACGTGGGACAACTTTAACACGCCCCCTCAAGTGTGGGCCTAGGGCACTCTTAAGGACAACAAAGAGGCCCAACACTTGCACACTAAATGGGTGGCTCCGATACCATATAGAAATCTAGGCCCAAACCCAGGTTTTGGGGATGAGGCCCCTCCTCTCATATGGGTTTGGGCCTTGATTTTCCACATACACTATCATATAGCCATGATGTGTGGTTACTGTTAGGTGTAGTGCCCGAAAGACAGTTTGTGTAATTGTTTTTAATAATGGATGACAGAATTTATCTCACCTTATTACTTGCTTTGTGCTTGTAAAGTAATACACTCACTGCTTTGCAAACCCTAAGTATATCGGTATGTATCCGCTTAACTTTCGGTGTATGGATTACACGTGAGGATTGAGTTAGTGGTGATATACTTAAGTCGTTAGTCCGTGGTGAACTTAATCGGAGTTTAGGGTCTCTTGATTAAAACACCAATAATCGCGCCCATAACACTTAGGGTGTGATAGTCTTATCCGGACTTTTCGGTAGAGGTATTTTCGTAGGGCATTTATATATGATGGCATTCATATAGATTTGGACCGATTTAGTCTGTTTTTCGATATAATTCCGTAATCGATGAATCTTATTAAATCATTAGATGATCATATATGGATCAACCTTAATCCTGAGGTGATCACATGGTGCTGCTTGTGTCGGGGTAGTGTTTGATGTGTTAGTTACGGTTCACTTAGATATGTGTTCCAAGCCACTTCTTATTGGCACTATCTCACGATGAGTGAGTAGTTACGATTTTCACGAGACATGGAATCCATTCCTTCCTGCGGGAAGTAGAGAGACAGTCCCCTTATTTGTTAGCCCTAAGAAAGTAATCGATCGGCCGAGTTCATATTTAGACTAATTAGCTACTAGTCAGATATGTGAACTAATTGATCACTAGGGGTTAATGGTAAATAAGGATAAGATATTACGAGTCGGGTTCACGGAGACTTCCTCTCGAGAATGGACGATCTATGGAGGGTTAATCCGTATGTAGTGATTATATCAATGGACGCTTATTCACTACATGGGTTGAGTATAAGTATACATCTATAATCGGTAGAGTTCGATTCGGGTTTATGATGGCGTAATCCCGGAATTAATAATTAATGTACTTATTACATTCGATGAATAATTAATTATTGGAGCTATTGGTTATAGGTCCATGGTCCCGATGTGGCTTACGTAATTCGGACTAATGATCTTGTTATTTGGGCCTCATTGATAATTAATTGGCTTGGCTAATTAATTGATATGCATGTATATTATTTAGTTGGGCTAAATAATATAATACACATAAAAGACATTTTATGTGGGCTTAGTAACCCTTAATGGTGGCGCCAATATATGTTGTTTAATTAGAGAGAAATTAGTTTTCTTGGATAATTATTTGACATGTGATTTATCTTTTATTTGTTAAATGATAATTCATGGAATATTAGATAATAATATGATTTATCCTAATTTGTTTGGGATAATCATTTTATTTAGAATAAAGGATTAATGTAATTATTAAATCCTTGGAGGACAATGATTACTCTCCTATATAAAGAGAGTTCTCCCAAGCCTTAAAGATTGGCAAAAATTCTATCACCACTTGTAAAAGGAGAGAAAAATTGGTTTCTCTTGTCTAGGGTTTTAGTAGAAGAAAAACTCTACGTTTTTTTCTTGGTGTTGCATATCAAGGAGGTTCGTGTATCAAGAAGGGTGCCCACCAACCGCCGTTTGGAGAACACATCGGAAGATCAAGGCGTCTCTTCCCGATATTGGTAACATGATCTTAACCCCCTTGTAGTAGTTTAAGTCCTTTAATTATGTATTGTGTTGTATGAGTCGTGATCCATCCGCTGCGCATAGATCTAATTCGTTTAGATCTGAGCTCCTACATCCTTCATGTGGTATCAGAGACAGGTTCCATGATTTATATACATAATCATAATTAAACGATTTAAATGAGTGGAATTGCATGTAGGTAAATTTTATTTATTGTCTTATGCTTTGATAATGATTAATTGCTATGGTTGAAGAGATGGATTGGGGGTTGGCACTGTTTACCCGTTAGATCTATTGTAAACTCATATAAACGATGAAAATTCGTTCATATGAGTATATGAAATTATGTAATTTATTTTTATTGCAATTTTAATTTCTAGAAAATAGATCTGTTTAGTAGCTGTCTAGTTATTTCGTTTTTCCCGTTGATCGAGCCGTTGAAACGACGATCTCTCCGGTCGGAATCAAGATTGGAAGATGATGAACAATTCCACAAAATTTGGCGTCGATCATAGTCCGTTTTGATATCCGTTCGTTGCTGCAAGGAAGCTGCTGTATCAGAAAAACACAGGATTCACAGAAACCCTACCTGTGACTTCCTCGAATTTCTGGGAGAGTTTAGACCGTTGAAATGCTAATCCAACTGGTCAGATCGATAAATTTGGAGTTTTGACGTGGAATAAAAATTTCAGGTCGATCGGGAATCATCTCAATTCCCGATCGGCCTCGGTAAGTCTTTGATGCGCTGCTGTAAATGTCAGATTCAGCAGCCAATGGGGCGGCTAACTGGAGAAAATTGACAAGTCAAAGCTCTGATCCAACCGTCCATATTAAAGCCCGAGGAATGAAGAACAGATCTGGAAAATTTCGTCGCGATCCGAGTTCGTTTGGTTTGCCGATCGTCGAAGATTTTGAACAGCTGCAGATTTATGTTAGAAAGTAGTAAACCCTAGTTAGGGTTTGGTTAATTATTTTCTAATAGGTTAGATACGGGGGTGCCAACGGTCCATCTCGGTGTTTATTTTCCGCACTAGTATACATGTTTAGATTTTATGTGTAGAACCGGAAAATTGCCATGACATGCATCATATCATGAATTCCACTCCATATGCATACATGTAGAAATTAATTCGAGGAATTAGTTAGGCATGTATAAAAAAACACGCAATTAGTTTTAATTAATTGTTTGATATTAATTAGAAACTAATTAGGGTAAAAACCTAGGAACACGGGTTTTTTTTCAATCGTCGAGGTTGGGTGATGGATTCTCGGTGAATCCCACTCTACGAAAGCATAAGGAGTAAAATCCCGAAACCTCATGGTTAAGGTGTTGGATTCTCGGTGAATTCCACCTTACTCAGAGCGAGACGCGTTTTTGTTCCGTAGTGTCTACGTGAAAGTTTGATGTTTAAGGATTGGATAATCACGGGCAAACATGGTTGAAAGTGGTTTAACCACGGTTGGGTGGTCAACGAGTAGCTTCGGCTCGATCGACTTCACCTCCACGTGTGGCGTTTGCACGAAGTGCAGCAAGGTGAGCCATCCGAAGTGCCACTACGGCTCAACGGAGCTCCCCTAGACTTGACCCGTCCGACGGCCACATATGTCGGGTGGGCTAGCCCACGTAACCGACTACATACGGGCCTATGATTTATTGTTCCTTAATGTAACATCAAGTCCAAAAGCGTGATCGATGAAACCCACCACTTTTTCAAAATATTGAGTGGGAGCGGGAGAGGCGACATGACCGACCCCACGGCTCTCACTGTTGACACAAGCAACGAAGAGAATGGTGACGCCTCGTGCCGGCCTCCACAGGAAGGCCTTCACCGCTATCAAAATTCAAGGCTTGGTCTCCAAAAGGATAGGATTTTGGGTACTCGTCGGGTCATTTGACCGACCCACTAAGCGGCATACTCGGGGTCTACCTAAAAATGCGAGGGGCAGTATGTCACACTCTAAATGGTATTTGAGTAGTACCTTGCACGAAAAGGAAAGGTGTCACGATCACAAATGAGATGTTTGATTCTCAATTTGATCTTGATTAATCGAAACCTCTTTGACCTACCCTAAGGCGGCACTGAGGTATTAGATTAAATCCTTGGAATGATAGGATAGACTATAAGTACTTAGTTTATAGTTCCTAAAATTTATTAGTAGTGTATGATTTGGATTTATTCTGTCAATTTTATTTACAAATGTTATACATATCTCTCTAGGGTGCTAGATTGCTAGTGTAAAATTGACTAGTAATGACTTCGTTAAAAAGTGGTAAATAACTAGAACATTGTACTTATTAATCTCACATGCGATTAATTTTTCGGAAGAGGTATTTCTCTCAAGCCTTCGAAACTTAAGTGACGTAAATAAGTATGTCACTGTTGTCACTCGTGCAGAACGAGAGACAACCGTAGTCAGTTTGAACTAGTGAATTTTAATTGTGTAATGTCTACACGAGAAATTTTCTAATAGAAAAATTGGAGAATCATAAATTAAAGTGTCGCTAGTTAGACGGTATTTGGAACCGATAAACTAGTGGGGGCTTTAATCTTATGTTTCTAATTTATTAGAAAATTAGTCCCACTGGGTAACACTTTCATTAGACATCCTATAGTTCACGAGTAGTGTCTACTCAAACGAACTGCTAGTTCAAGACCATTTCCTTTTAAGGAAAGTCAAGAATTGGAAAGAATGTCTGCAAGTGTTAATCATCTAAACTAAGTTTGAGGCTAAACCGAAACATTAATTAAAGAAAGTATAGGATAAGGAAAGTGACTTCGGATCACTTAACCAATGAATCCTTAGCGACTTTCTTAAACCGAGTAACTTGACTCGGTAGCTTAGTTCTTTGGAAGAACAAGGAAGCTGTGCATTAACAATTAATAGAGTAGACAACGGGCAGTTGTTTCAGCTAGAATAGTGGGAGTGATATAAGGAAATGAATTTCGGATTCTATCCTTGAATATCATAGAAAAATTTATTTTTCTGTTTACAGATTCATTGAAACAAATGGATTCACTTTCATCTCGATACTACAGTTGCCTTAAACAAAGTGAAGATGACATTTGTAGTACGAATCTAGGACTCGGACTTTTGTTTGATAAAGACAGAACCACTAAGAAAAGCTGAATAGGTATGTGTAACACATTTAAAACTATTAAAGGTAAAAGGTTTCCGTATTAAGATAAACGACCCTTCAGTATCTATTAATTAGTGCATATATACTAGAGATAAGACCTGACGACTGGCTAAGGGTGATTCCTATCTCCCAGTCTCGGAACACTGTCTTAAAGGAACAATGACTAAGTTTCCTTTCAATCGGGAGAGGGTAATAGATTTGAAGAGGTAACATAGCTTGTTCATAGTGACCTTCGGGGTCTAGTGAGAGATACAAGCTAGTGGGAGATTTTGAATGGTGACATTTTGTCTGATAACTACTCAAAACGCTGGTTAGTTTATTGAAAGAATAAGAGAAGGAGTCTCTGATTTTAGCAGAGAATAGAGTATTCCATGCTCAGAAATAGGCTATCGCATAGTCTTTGGACTGATGCTCGGCCTGCCTTCAAGTGGAGTGATTTTCACTGAGGAAGAAACCGTAGCCTCGCCTTGCATAGTTATTTATGTGCTACAATACACTGCTTAACTCGATTAAGATATTGTTGCAAAATAACGGTTAACATTCTTATGTAAACCGAGAAGTCTACCTAGAAGATGCTCGTGAATTTATGGATAAGGAGTGAATTCGGTTCACACCACTTCCGTAAATTTAGGCATTTGGCACTTTGTGCTTGAAGGTAGGACTGGAGATTTTGCACACACGCACATAATATAACTATTCGTGAAATATCTTAATGTGATGAGTGAAGGTTGGTTATAAGATTCTTGAGATCAGAAAGTGACGGTTGGACTGTCACACCTTTTCTAAAAGAATCCATACATAACAACCTTAGACCTTGGAGTACGGTTACCCAAAGGTAGTTGCTATCTGATTTAATCAGACCACGTCCAACATCGGTTGTTGGTGACTACACTGATAAATACTACTAGATCAGAATGTCAATCCACCTAAAACGCAGTGGGAGTATGGTTTAACCGTTGACCCATTATGGTTTTGTGGACTTTATAGTCTGCTGGGGTGATTGATAACCTATGGCTCTTGGTGGGCTGTATAGGATTCTGATCATAGAGGTTGGTTTGAAAGCCTTAACCCTGTGAATGGAGTTTAGGTACTCCAGTTCTGTTCAGCCTCTTGTAGAACCACCTGAGTGTCTCAGGCCCAGTGGAAGCAATTGGATCTACACGGAAAAGAGTCGAATGAATAGGAAATTTTAAACTTTCGGTAGCAAAGTCGAGTGGTCAAGGGTGATTCACGACAAGTAGAGTTAACTGACCTTGAACTCTCTCACCACTCACTCTTGCTAGATTTCGTTAAGCGAGAAAATATGGGTGATTCCACGAGACTTGCTTGCCGACAAGCGGAGTGCTGGATTCATTCGTAATGAAGGGTCTTGGTTAGAACAAAAGGCAGGACGACTGCCGGGGCTTATATCCTTTGTGGATTTAAGAGAACCTCTCGGTCATTTAAAGTCACATGTTTTAAAATATGTGGACTTGACCAGAATATTGATAAGTCTTTCGTAGACTGGATATCAATATTGGTAAAGTAGTAGTATTAGTGTTCATGAATGATAACACTGCAACGGTTGGAACAACATGGGTGTGCTATCTGAAGTCGAAAACTGACACGCCAAGATTCTCTGGATGAGAGAATTGGAATATATTCTAAGAATCTGATTCGGTCAAATTCACAAGAGTGAGTCATTGACTATCCCATCCGTCTTATTGGTTAAGATGATCTTGCATATACGTATGCAACATTCATCGAGAGTAGTCCTACCCTACCTCTCAGGAATGATTCTCCAAATCTTCGGATAAAGAGAAAATGGGATAGAGTCTCTCTGGGATAAGGTCAAGTCAGCTTAACACAAGTCAATAGTAGTCGAATCTCAGATTCGAGCATTGAATAGCGGTGTTAGCACGTCCTCAAGTATTTTTTTGAAGAACGAGGAATAATGTGCTTGTATATTCGGGTGCAAACTTGAATATGGTTGACTACACTGATTCTGACTTATAGTCAGATTAAGGATGATCGTTGGGACGATCTCGGGCTCAGTGTTTACTCATTGTGATGGAGCTATAGTCTAGAGAAATCCAGAACCGCCAATTCGACTTTAGTTAATCGGATACGTAGCAGCTTTCGGAGCAGCTAGAGTGGCGATATGGCTTAGGAATTTCCTTTCTGATCTGAGAGTAATTCCAGGTCTAGTGAGCCGATATCACTTCATTGTGAAAACATTGAAGAGATAGCTTAAAAGGATCTTCTCAATCACTAGAGGTCAAAAGCATATTGAGAGAGAGTACCGCCTGATTAGATGGACCGGCGACGTTTCGATCCTAAAGATCGTCTCGAGCCGACAACCTAACTGATCAGTGTACCAAGTCGAGTGCTTGGAGGGTACGGCATTGAGGGATATATCTCATCTGCTTTTAGAGTAAGTGGGAGAGTGTTGTGAATTATATGAGAATGGGTGTGCTCTAAAAACAATCGTTGCTTGTCATTTTGTGCAAGTGGGAGATTGTTAGGTGTAGTGCCCGAAAGACAATTTGTGTAATTGTTTTTAATAATGGATGACAGAATTTATCTCACCTTATTACTTGCTTTGTGCTTGTAAAGTAATACACTGCTGCAAACCCTAAGTATATCAGTATGTATCCGCTTAACTCAGTGTATGGATTCCACGTGAGGATTGAGTTAGTGGTGATATACTTAAACTGTTAGTCCATGGTGAACTTAATCAGAGTTTAGGGTCTCTTGATTAAAACACCAATAATGCATGAGAACACCTTAGGGTGTGATAGTTTTATCCGGATTTGTCGGTAAGAGGTACCTACGTGGGGCATTTATATATGATGGCATTCATATAGATTTGGACCGATTTAGTCTGTATTTCTCGATATAATTCCGTAATCGATTAATCTTATTAAATCATTAGATGATCATATATGGATCAACCTTAATCCTGAGGTGATCACAGGGTGCTGCTTGTCTCGGGGTAGTGTTTGATGTGTTAGTTACGGTTCACTTAGATATGTGTTCCAAGCCACTTCTCATTGGCACTATCTCCTGATGAGTGAGTAGTTCTAATTTTCACAGACATGGAATCCATTCCTTCCTGCGGGAAGTAGAGAGACAGTCCCCTTATTTGTTAGCCCTAAGAAAGTAATCGATCGGCCGAGTTCATATTTAGACTAATTAGCTACTAGTCAAATATGTGAACTAATTGATCACTAGGGGGTTAATGGTAAATAAGGATAAGATATTCTGAGTCGGGTTCACGGAGACTTTCCTCTCAGAATGGACAGTCTATGGAGGGTTGTTGGTCCCTTGAAAAGGCTTTGGTTAAGTTTAGATGGGGGTTGAATATACTTAACACTTAAAACTTTGGAGTTAACAAATTCTGCAACTTCAAAGATCTGCGATACTTCAGAGTCTCATTGAGACTTGATAGCTCTGGCCGATAAACTTGATGAGTCTACTTGATAGTTGAGTTTCTTTGAATTTGTGCGAAGGGAATTAAATCAAAATTAAGCCTTAATACTTGTTATTAAATATGATACTAAGTATTAGATACTTAATAGTGCAAGTGTGTGATTTTGATTTGCTAGATTCGATAAGTTGATGTACAAAATAAACTAAGTGCGTAAATTAAATTTGAAAGTAAGTGAAGCGATTTTATAGTGGTTCAGGTGGCGTAATCCTGCCAGTCCACTCTTCTCTGTGATGTTGGAGGAAATTCACTAGAGATCTTTGATGTATTTGTTACAAAGATTCCTAAGTTGTTTGTCCTTCACCAATAACTATGGCTTCACAAACTAAAATCGGGAGCAGTAGGATTCTTTGCTCCTGAGTCTTCCACTTGGTCCTTGAAGGGTAGGATTGCCTCTTAACTTGGCTCCACCACAAACAACGATCTTTCACACCCAACAGATGCTTCACTGTCTTCAAGAGGAGTTCTTTATAAAGTAAAGATTGAATCAAATAAATGATTGATTGCAAAGCAGCTTGATTAGGATGAGGTAATCAACACACTTGTGCTTCAAGTGTGTATGCTTGATATGGCTTGAATGTAGAATACACTTGAAGTAAATAAGCTGGATCAAGTAGCTTTATGCTCGAGAAGTTCAAGAGGTGTTTTTCACGTAATTATCTCTTAAAGTTTATCCAAAATTCATCATCATTTTTACGAGTTGGAAGTCCTCTATTTATAGGTAGGAATGCATGTGACTTGTATTTGAAATTCAAATGTGACCGTTCCTTGTTTTTGTCCCATCTGATTTGTATTCTGTCACTATTCATAGGATCGACATCGTCGAATTCCTTTTGATGATGCGATCATCCACCCTTTGACTTGTATCCAATGGATAAAAATATAAATCATCCCAACGTCTTTTTAATCTCAGCCTTTGATTTCCTTGATAAGTCAGAAGTAGTTGGCTATCCTTATCCATGTAATCTTCCAATAATCTTGAATTAATCGAGGTATTATATCGGCGAGTTCATCGATCTGCTTAAGTACTATCGATCTCTTTGAACATCATATTTTTCGTGTATAAAATATCTGGAATGATTTCTTTTATCTAACTTTTATTTGTGAAGTTAGATTACACCATTTTAATTATAACCAAGTTCCAAACATCATCCATCTTATGGAACTTAGACTTTCTACACAAGGTATATGTAATCAGTTTAGGTCATCATGGACTTGCCTAAATTTCGATTCCATATCCTTGACTTTAAATACTAAGTTTGATCCCTTAGCCTTCATTAAGCGAGTTTGAACCTCACCTATACATGTCTTCATTCTTCAAGAGGTTCAGGACTAGTCTCATCGACCTATCTACCCTCTCGACTAGACCGATCTGCTTGATATCAACCAAGCTGACCCTTTACGGTGCTTGTTTGATCAAACCTATTTATGAATCAAACTCTAATAAACTTATACATTTGATCTAGACATCTTTTGCCTTTGCTTTATAACGACTAGTATGGCACTCATCATCAAAACATAGAAATAAGTCCAACAATTTCCCCTTTTTGGTGATGATGCCCTACTACCCTCACCTAATCAAACAAAGCAAAAGATTAATACAAAAAAGCAGAACAAGTACTCATCTTTCATTAAAAAGATTTGTTCAAAGCTATTACAAACTAGATACAAAGAAAGATAAAGTAATGTGAGTATCTTTGATCTATTGTCTCTTTTCTCTTTCTTGTCTAGCCTTCTCTCACTTGCTCTTGATAAGCTCGATCTGTTCTATCATATCCCTCATCCATTCATTTTTTCAATCGGTGTAAAATCAATGTAGGGATTAACTTGTTTCCACCGTTCCAAGCTTCAGCGGGATAAGGTTTATCGATTCACTCTGAAACCAAACTTCATATCTGATTCTTTAAACTCTTCAAGTGAATCCTTTGCTTTTGTGATAGGCAAGTTCCTATCACCTCTCGCCACTTCTTCCACTTCTTCCACCTCTGTTGCTTGCCCTTAAGGCTTTAACCCTTGCTTCCCCAAAATTTCAATCCCAAGAAAGAGTCCAGTCCTTCATGAAACCCTTTGTTTTGATAAGGTTTCCTCTGTTGTAATACTCTTTCTTGTATTGTCTAAGAAGATCATCAGTAAGTTGAACTCTGCCAGGTGCAGGTTGCCTAAAAGCATTAGTATCATCTTGCCATCTCTTCTGTGCAAAAAGTCTTGCAGCCTCCTTTGCTGCAGCTGATTGGCCCTCTTCCCCCTTAGTGACATCATCAACAAAACGGGATATGAGGCCATGAATACCCTCCTGTGAGATTACCACTCTGTTCAATTGATTTTCTATAGCTCCAGTTCTTGTATCAATTGAAGTAATCCTTGATTGCAAGGTCTCCTCCAGTCGGTTGATCCTTTCAGTAAGTTTGGGATCGTGCACAAAGAGTTGTTGTGCGGCGGCGAGGCTCGATAGAGTTCAGTGTTGCAGCAAGGTTGTCAAGTTTCTGATGGATAGAAATAAGTTGATCTTTCAGAAATTTATCTTTTGCAGTATTTCCAACCTTGATGCCCCTCACATCTAGTATCAGATCATTCACAGCATTTTGAGTAGATGTGAAGTTTGAAGCAACTGTGGCGATTGATTTATGCATTTTCATTTACCATCTTCATCGATTCTTCAAATCTTTCTTCTGTCGTCTGTCGATTGTGTCCTTAATCGTTGCATATCATGTCTTGGGTCCTTAACTCATTTAACACTTCAATCGGCACTTCACTGGTCATCCTTCCACCGGTGGCTTCATCAAGAGCTCCTCAACATTGTACTGTGGCCTCGATTGCTTATTACCATTGCCCAACTCCCGTCCGATCCAAAGAGGTTAGGTCCTTCATATTCATCCAGGATAGGATCAATGGCGGAGTTCCTCAAAAATAGGTACAAATGCCTAGGGGATTAACATCAATATTTTCTTCTTCAGCATCCGAAATTCCTCATCACTTGAAGTCAAAGTCCAGCGTTTGCTCATCCTCATTAATGTGCGATCTGCGACTATCTTTCCCTTCAAAGTGGTCTTGCCTCTAGTAGGCTCCACTACAGCAGCCTCAGCAACATCAGGGGTTTCCTCCAAACCCAAATCTGGTTCCAACCTTTGTTCAGTGTTGTTTGAGACTCAGCACACTGTCTCTCTGTTCCAACCTTTGTGCAGTCTTGTTTGTAGCCCAAAGAACTGCACCTCCTCTTCAATTCTCTCGTGGATTGAATATAGCCTCATTATCCACTTGGAATCCTTCGCATGACCAATCTTGTGCGAGGATGATGGCGATTTTAGTAAGAATGCCCTCAAAGTCAAATCCATCTTGATATTCAATGGACTCTCTCGAAACCCGACACTAGGTTCATTGAAATCATGAACCTTTTCTCCATCCAAATCCTCACTCGATTCGATTTCGGTTTGTGCAAGAGGCTCTACAACATGGAATGTAGAAGATTCATCAGCTAGCCTACTAGCACTCAAAATAATTCCTTCGTTGATCAATGCTTCCAGATCATCCATGGTGAGATCCTGTAGATCCTCATCCATCTCTCCGATCTCTTGGCCCTCGCAGACAGACTTACCGATCTCAGTGGGTTACGCTTCGTGATATCTCGTGGCTTCTTAACCAAAGGGCTTGGTTGTTGTTTCTCTAGCCACTCCACCTTTGGTCTCCCCAGAAACATAGGGTATCATCATCGAATCGATGAATCAGCATGTCTGTAAACTTTGGATCTCTCGAACATAATAGCTCCACTTTTCTTTCCTTCATCCAAAAGATCCATCAGCCTGGATTGCAGCATGCTAGTGTCTATCAAATCCAACAGGCTGTCCACACCTAGCTACTCAAATGCCCATTCTTCAAATCCACTCATTGGATCAAGAAATGTTTTACATCTCTTGTAGAATCCAAACTTCCACTGAAAGTAGTTTTGCACCTTTTTGAAGTTGGGATCTACTTTGCCCTTTTTAGATGCATTCTCATATGGCATAGATGGCTTTATAATGGCAGGTTCAGCAGCTTGCTGACCTCCAAAAGCTCCAACAAGTAAGCTCATGGTTTCTTCAACAGACGTTCTAAAGTCAGTGGGTTGCTGAGATTGTACATTTGTACCTACTACTTCCATCTGTACCACACTTGGTTCCTCCTGACTTACATGCTCATCAGTAGGGTCAGCAGCAGACTGCTCTTCCCCCTGAGTTCTTGCCAAATTTGCAGGGTCTTCAACCAAGTCTTCAATTACCTCTTCAATACCACAGCAGGTTTAGATTTAGTGGTTTGTTGTGGTTCTTCAGTAGATATTACAAGAGAGCTCAGTGGTGAAGATGCTGCGATATCTTCAACAGATTGCTCAACAACAACATGTCCAAAGATCGTGAGACTTGACTACCTCTTCAGTGAGGAGTCAGTAACCTCCACAGGCCTGATTATGGTCAAGGGCTCCGCCTCAACAGCCTCTTCTTCCTCTTCTACTGATGCTTCCTCTTGGATTCTTTGAGCCTCCAAGTTTTTAGTTCTTTCCTTTTCCATGTTTATGTTTATGAACAATCTCTTTTCTCCTCTTGGAAATGGGTTCATCATTCTTTTCGACCACAAAGAGACTTCCTCTTCTATCTTGGCTTCCCTTCGTTGTTCCTCAATATTTCAACAAGCAGTTTTTTCTTGCAATTACAAAGCAGGTCAGTAACCTCCACTTGACCCTCTCAGCAGACTCAGCGATCAGGCTGCTTTGTTTGCTTCCTTGTTTTCTTTGAAGGTTTTGAAACTTGATTTATTTTCTTTGTATCTCCACCCTTTTTTTCTCAAGAAGCTCTCTTGGGTGCAAAGAGTTTAATGATTTCGTTTTAGATTGCTTGACTCGCTCACCACCAAAGATCACCATCATCTCCATCATTATCATCATCGTGAGCCTCTCCAGCAACCTCTTCATCATCATCTAGACCAGGGATAGCATAATCAATTTCCTTCTTGTATCTAGACTGATTGATCTTTTCAGATGCTACATCAGGGATTTCCAGATGATTCAGCAGGGTCTGAACCATCAATCCTAAGGGCAGGGCCTTGGACTTCCTCTTTCCCTCTTTGTCTTCCTTGAAGACCTTCTTCATATAATGGATGGAGTATCTAGCCTAATCAAACTTCATGCTCCTGCAGATGATAATCATTAACTCTATCTTGGGCCCTGATAGAGTATCCATACTTCCAACTAGTCCCAGTATGTTTTTAGCAATCAGTTTGCTCAGCAGACTGTATTCACTTCCAATATGTTTGCAGTTGATGCTTGGAACGGATTTGGTGGCTGCATTTGTTTTAATCTGATCAACAAACGCCATTTTGTCCAATCCCATTGCTTCAGGATTGACTGAGCCATCCACCACTTCAACAAATCCAAAAACTTCTCTCAGCAGACTGGGAGAAACTTCAATTTCTTGCCCATTTACGATGAGTTTTAAATGCTTGATTCCTTCCTCAGATTCGAATATTTCTCCGTAAACCCGACAACATTTGTATAAGAAATTGTTTCAGTCTTATATTTAACACATTCTCCATACCAACATACCTTTATATTCTTCGACCAATGTTAATGGCTAGTTGATTGTTTGCATCTTGCAAAACTCTCTAACACTTTGGCTTGATTCAATTTGAACATCGACCTTTCTCGCCATTTGTAAGAGAAGAATTAGATGAAGAAGATTGATTCTCAAACTGTGTTCACACAGTGTAAAAATTTCGCGATGATAAAGTTTGCATTTTGCTAGTAGAGAATCGTATGATAGCCTCGAATATGAAGAAGATTGGGTGGTTGAAGCCATCGATGCACGTCACATCCATGTCAACCATGATTAATCGAATAAATGTTGGCTTGACACGTGTTCCATAACGTATGATAACCGTTAGATCGTGTTATGTTAAGGCCATATTTATATGATTATTAAAGGTTTATTTCATTATTATTTTCCCCACATTTGCATAATTTACATGAGAATTAAGGGTTTAAGTGTAATTATTTAATAAAGATGATTTTAAGAGGGTTGTATGCAAGATTGATGATTTTAAGTGTTGATTTAATGGAATTATTATTATTTGAGTTTTATTACATTTTTTTGCATTGTTTATTTATCATGTAGGAGTTAATTTTCGTGCATATAATGAGGATAAATGAAGCTCAAGTCGAATTATAAGAGATAGAGTTGGAATTGGCTTGAAGAAATTGGATAAAGATGAAGAGATCCGATCTCAATAGTTCGAGCGGGCGCTTCATCGATCTTGAACAGCGTCCGAAAGTGAATCAAGCGTCCATGCGGCGTCGTAATCGTATTTTACATTCAGAGAGTTCGAGACGGAGGATGAACGAAGCGTTTACTCAGCGCCCGGACGGGCGTCCACAAGACCAGGCAGCGTCCGTTGCCGACTTAACCCTAACCGACTCAAAACTCTATATATAGCAAAGCGACCTCTTAACCTAAGGATACCACATAATTGAGATCGCAATTTTACACCAAAAAGTCTGCGGCCACAAGCCTTTTACACAGAGATGAACTTTTCCAACCCAACAATCATCTTCAACATGATTGTTGGCTAAAAGCCTTGCGTTGAGTCGACGGAGGAAGTTTATCAACAACACAAACCAACTAGAGTTCGATGCTTAAGTTTAGTGAGTTTATTTCATAGTTTTTCATTACTTTGGATCTGCTTTTGTATTGTTTAAGTTTTATTGAATTAAGATTTGATGAAACGATCTATGTTTACTTTATGCTTGAATAAATTTATGAAAGTATGTTTATTTAAGTTCTCGTTTATTCAAAGTAATGCATCTAATCATGTTATAAGAGGTTAGGCATGTTTAGTTGAGTAAGAGTTTGAAACGATCTCGTGATTTCGTTTTGATTGCATGTTTAGTTTGTTTGAAAAGATAAACGAAACCCAGAATTTGATTGAAGATATTTAATTGAATTCGTGAATAAATCACTACTAAAAACTATGTCTTTTTAATCACCATCTAGTTGGGATTGTTGGTTGATAGGTGGAATCTAAGTAAGCCTTCTTGTGTTTTCCTTTAATTGTTTTAATCAAATCGTTTAGATTAAGTTTAGTTTAAGTGTTAGTTTTATAAACCCTAGTTTCTGCTTTGTTTTTCTCGCAATTTTCGCTTGATTCATAATCGACTTTCGTCTCGCATAGCGTAACGCCCGTCCGTTAGCTTTAGTTTTCAGACGCTCGTTCACTTTAGTGAACGCTCGTCCGTCTTTTTGTTTTCTTATTTTCTGCTCGTTTTTTATTTCCTGTTTTAGTTTTAATTCTTAGGTTTAGGTTTTAGTTAGTTTCAGCCTTAGTTTAGTAGTTTAGTTAATAATTGTGACATAATTGATATAGATTTATATTTGAATCCGATAAACATTCCACTCCCTTAGGACGATCCGTAAACACCCTATACTACGATCCTTATACTTGGGGTGTTTCGGTTTATAAATTATAAAACTAGTTTTTACCGAACATGTTAACTGCGGTTATAAAGGATAAAATAAATATCCCGCCAATATGCTTTTTGACTTTAATAACTTTGACTGAGTAACGTTCCATCCAGCAGGGTGATCCTCAGCGAGGTGGGCTCGGCGATCTACGATAAATAGGCTTCAAGCGACTGCGACATAAGTACTCATCGACCCTTGTTTTCTTCTTGTTTTGTTCAATTGATAATACAAGATGAAGTTTAATACCAATGACTGATCTGTCAAGTGAGCTCACCCAAAATGACAAAGACCAATCCCCTTGGCAACCTCATTTGCTCAATTGTCCAAATATAAGTACTTGGAATTGTTGATACCAATGACTAATCTGCTAAGTGAGCTCACCCAACATAGCAAAGACTAATCCCCTTGGTGAATTCCAGTACATTGCTGAATGTCAGTCAACTTTTATAATTCCAAGTTCAGTTCTTAGTTTAGCAAATCTTTCACTATCAAGTGGTTTAGTAAAAATATCAGCAAGTTGATCTTCAGTAGGGATGTATAGAACCACCACATCTTTCTTTTCAACTTGATCTCTTATAAAATGATGTCTCACATCAATGTGCTTGGTTCTTGAGTGCAAAACAGGATTTTCTGTGATTGCAATTGCACTTGTGTTATCACACATAATTGGAATTTCCTTTTCTTCAATTCCATAATCCCTTAATTGTTGTCTTAGCCAAAGTACTTGTGTACACAAGAACTTCCAAAGAAGAATGTATTCACTTTCAAAGAGTGGAAGATGATATAGAATTCATTTCTTGCTAAGCCAGAAACCAATCTATTTCCCATCAAGCGATGTGTTTCTGAGGTGCTTTTTTATCAATCTTGCATCCAAAGATAATCGAGTCTGAGTAGGATATGACTCAAGCTTCCTTCCTTGGAATACCATATCCCTACTCCCAAAGTCTCTTTCAGATACTTGAGAACTCTCTTGACTGCACCTACATGACTTTCTTTAGGTTTAGATTGAAATCTTGCACAAACACCTACAAAGAAAGGATATATCAGTCTCATTGGCGGATTAGTACAACAGATCGCCTATCATCCTTACGTATAAGGTCCGATCAACATCCTTGCCTTCTTTATCTTCATCCAATCTGATGTTTGTACTCATAGGAGTTGAATTCTTAGTATCTTATTTTCCATACCAAACTTCTTCAAAGAACTCCTTGGTGTACTTGGTTTGATGAAAGAAGATTCCATCTCTCATCTGTTTGACTTGCAATCCAAAAAGTAGTTCATTTCTCCCATCATACTCATTTGGAATTTACTCTTCATTAGATTTGCAAACTTTTCACAAAGTAAATCATTTGAGAACCAAATATTATGTCATCCACATAAATTTGTACCAAAGCAGGTGTTGTCCCTTCACCGATTCTCGAAAAGTGTCTTGTCAATGGTGCCTTTTGTGAATCCATTGTCCACCAAGAATTGAGATAGAGTCTCATACCAAGCTCTTGGTGCTTGTTTTAATCCATAAAATGCTTTGTTGAGTCTATACACTTTATCTTCTTGATCTTTAACTTCAAATCCAGGAGGGTGCTGAACATATACTTCCTCCTCTAGAATACCATTCAAAAATACACTCTTGACATCCATTTGATATACTTTGAAGTTCTTATATGTTGCAGCATGTGCCAAGAATAATCTGATAGCTTCCAATCTTGCAACAGGTGCATATGTTTCATCAAAATCTATTCCTTCTGCTTGAGAATAGCCTTTTGCTACTAGTCTGGCCTTGTTCCTCACAATGGTACCAGATTCATCAAGTTTATTTCTGTATACCCACTTAGTACCAATGATATTTGCATGAATTGGCCTATCAACTAGTGTCCAAACTTGATTTCTTTCAAATTCATTCAATTCTTCTTGCATAGCTATTATCCAATCTGGATCTGAAATAGCTTCTTCAACAACTATTGGTTCCATTTGAGATAGAAAACAAGTAAACATAGCTTACAGTTGTCTTCTAGTCCTCACACCTTGCTGTACATTGCCAATAACTTGTTCAGCAGGGTGATTCCTTAACCATTGTGGATTTTGGTTATTTTGATTAACAGGAACCTCATCTTCAGTAGGGTCTGCTGTAGCTTCTTCTACTGGGGGGTCAGCAGATCCTTGAACTGCTTCAGTTGTTGCATCAGTAACATTATCAGCAGGGTGTTCAGCAGAGGCAGTATCAGAAACTTTTTAGTCATTGAATCTTTCCAAAACTTTAACACAATCTGGATCAGTGACTTGTTGATTCTCAGCAGGTTCACAATCTTCATCTTCCATACCAGTAAAATTAGGTTCATCAAACACAACATGGATTGTTTATTCATGTTTCAGTGACCTCTTGTTCAATTACTGAATGCTCACTTGATCGAAGAATATCCCAAGAAAATTCCTTCATCGATTTTGGTTGGAATGTTTTCAAATGTACCTTATGATTTAGAATAAAACATTTGCTTTCAAATGGATGGAAATAGGATATGTTAGGTTTCCTTCCATTCCAAACCTCATAAGGTGTCTTCAAAGACTTTTGTTTCTTGATGTTTTGTTTTGTGTATAGCATGTTGTATTTACTGCTTCAGCCCAATATCTTTTAGGTAGCAATGCTTCACAAATCATTGTTCTTCCTGCTTCCTTTAAAGTTCTATTTCTTCTTTCAGCAACCCTATTTTGCTGAGGTGTACCAGCAGCAGCAAGTTGATGTAGTACACCATTCTCATTCACAATATTCTCTTATAACTTTGTTGAGAAATTCAAGACTGATCCGATCTTATCTTTATCATTTGTTAAACTTTTTTCATTTTGTAATCTCTTCAAAAGATTAGGCATGCTTTGAAGTGTTTCACTTTTCTTGTTCATAAATATCACCCAAGTGCACCTTGAATAATCATCCACAACCACTAAAGTGTACTTCTTTCCTGTTACACTTGTTGGAGTTATTGGTCCAAAAAGATCCATATGCATCAGCTCCAACACTCTATTCGTTGATTGTTTGGTCTTTGATTTGAAACTTGACTTTATCTGTTTACCATGCTGACATGCATCACATATAGCATCCTTTTTGAATGTGATCTCAGGTAAACCAATCACCAGCTTCTTCTTCACCAACTGATTGATATCATCAAAGTTTAAGTGATTCAACTTTTTGTGCCATAACCAATTGAGTTCGGACTTGGTATGCACAATCAGCAGAGTTTCGAAGGCTGCGAGAGACCAATCCACAACATACATGTTCGTTGTCTTCTACCAAAGCAAGTACAACTTGATCACCTCTTTCACTAATGACAATACTGATTTGTCTTTGTCAAAAGTGACCTTGTATCCCATGTCACGTAATTGTCCAAAGTGCTCGCAAGTTGTAGTCCGATCCTTCCACATATGCAACATTCTTGATTCTAAGTCCATTTCGATAAGTGTGCCATATCCTCTTGTATGTCCAGTGTATTCTTGTTGCCAAAATTCACCCTTGGACCATCTTTTGCCACAAAGTTTGACAGCGCAGTGCTTATTCTTTGTCATGTGTCCGGAACATCCACTTGTCAAAGTACCGGACACCCTACAAAACAAAGTTAATGCATTTTAGTTACCCAAACCTGTTTGGGTCCATAGTGGTCAGTGGCAAGCATGACCCTTGGTATGTTTCCATAAGGTCTTCTCCGAATGTGTCATACTTTGGTTCATACTTTGGTTCATACATGTATTCCACACATCCATAAGTTCTAACGTGAGGTTGTGTAGGAATCACATATGTTTTTCCGCCTTTTGGTTTATAATGTTGTTTAAAGTGATTCTTGGTGTTAGAAGCATTAGTATAACCATTTGTTCTTTGTCTGTGTAGAGAATGATACTGTAATATGGAGTCTGCCGAGAGGTCTTGTGTAAGTCCTCTGCGCCGATCCCATTGCCTAGGTTTTACCCTAGCAGCTTGGTTATACTTACTGTTTCTAGCATTAGATGTAGGAATATTCCAATCATCATCAGTGGGAAACAATCTACCTTTCCCCCTGAGATAAGTATCCCTTGAATGATTAACATTTTTGGGTTTAGGATTCTTGTCCTTGGAATATTTCTATTTCTTACTTCTCGTGGTCCAAACAGACTTAGTAGCAGTCGCTATCAAGAGCTTAGAAGCCACAATGATCCTATTTTTAGATTTACTCTTTTTTATTAGGAGTTGTTGACTTCTTTGACTTCTCGATTTTGCTTCCTTGAAGCATTCTCATTGAGTTTCTTTGCTCAAAGAACCTTATCTGGGAGTTGGATCTAGTGCGGTACAAACTTAGGACCAATTCGTACTAGGTTGAAGAACTTCACTGGATCCATTCTTGTTAGATTCTTTGAGTTCCAAATCCAAGCCCCTGTTTCTATCCCCATAAGGCTTTCCCGATTTGTATGCGAGATTGGAACAAGATGGTTCAAATAGATTCAGAGGTCTGCTGGATGATCAGCAGGCTTACACTGATTATGTCCAACATCTTTTTCCTTACCTTTGAGAACCCTTAATTCAGCTTTCAATCTTCCAACTTCTAACTCAAGAGCTTCTTTTTCAGCCTTCACAATCTCATAACCAGATTGTATTATCCTCGATTGATTAAGGATGGCATCCAAAGTCTCATTGTTGTCGAATTTCTAGGATTTGAACCACAAATTGATTCACAATCACTTCCAAAGCAGAGTGTTGATAGATCTGATGTTGTATACCTCCTCGTTTCATCCATATTGGCCATCAAAGCATAATCTTCCATATCAAAGAACTTGGTGCCGTGTCATCCGATTCATTTCCCTTTCGATTCCACTTCATACCTCGATTCATCTTGGCAACCATAGCCTTCTTGCCATGTCTTCTTTGTTGACTCTTGGTCTTGATGAGTCCGGACAATCAGTCTAAAATGTCCAGCTTCTTGCGGTTGAAGCAAAGATAATCGAGTTCCTTGCCTTGTTTTAACTCAGGGCAATCAGTTTGAAGTGTCTGGTTTCTTGCAATGAAAGCAATGAGATAGTCATTATCTTTCTTTGGTTCTTCTTTCCTTTTCAAGAGGCCTCTTTGTAAAATTTCTTGTAGGGCCTTTCCAGTCTTTCATCATCCCGATTTTCTTGCTCAAGAAGGCAACTGTTTCTTGCATCTCATCCAAAGATATCATCCTGTCCTCCCGATGTTTCTTCATGATGTGAAGCGACCAATGCGATGGTCTTTGGCTCTTCCTTTCGCCTCAGTACAAGCTTTTGCTAAATTCATAAGCCTTGAGATCTGAAAACAACTTGAAGGTGTCTTCTTCATGCAACTTTCTCATTTCTTCAATTGCAGTCACCTTCATTTTCCAAACATCTTTTGCAGGTAGAGCTTCCAAGATTTTGGTGTTTATTTCCTCTTTTGAATAACTTACACTCAAGAGGTAAGTTCGTCCAGATTGCATTGAATCTTGATTCCATTTGCTCAATGGTTTCATTTGGCAGCATCTTGAACTTTTGGAACCTTTTTCTGGCCACACTGATTTTATTCTTCTTTATTGCATCAGTGCCTTCACATATCAAATGTATCTTGTCCCAAAGTTCCTTTGCAGTTTTGTAATCTTTAACCTTCATGTACATATTGCTATCCAGAGTTCTATAAATGATATCAATAGCAATGTTGTTGAGGTTTGCTCTTTTACGCTTACGCATTCCATTCTCTTTTGGTTTAGGAATGTACTCGGTTGTATCACCCTTTGTTATTGCCTTGGTAATCTCCAGTGGTCCATCAGTTAGTACATCCATCATCTCATCATGAGTTGCAGAAAGGTAAGCCTGCATTCGACGTTTATACTCATCAAATTTATCTAGAGAGCACATCAGCATTGTTCTCGCATCTTGTGTGTGTTATCCATGAGGCAAGTCTTTGAAAATCAAGAACTTGAAAGAAAGTTTTAAATAATTTTCACAAGCACAACAAGTAGGATTCTTTGAATGTGAAACCTTCGCTCCGATACCAATTGTTGGTCCCTTGAAAAGGCTTTGGTTAAGTTTTAGAGGGGTGAATAAACTTAACACTTAAAACTTTGGAGTTAACAAATTGCAACTTCAAGCAGATCTGCGATACTTGAGAGTCTGCTTGAGACTTGATAAGTTCTGGCGATAAAATGAGTCTCATCGATAGTTGAGTTTCTTTGAATTTGTGCAATGGAATTAAATCAAAATTAAGCCTTAATACTTGTTGTTAAATATGATACTAAGTATTAGATACTCAGTAGTGCAAGTGTGTGATTTCAGTTGCTAGATTCAGTAGGTTGATGTACAAAATAAACTAAGTGCAGAAATTAAATGCTGAAAGTAAGTAGGCGGATTTTATAGTGGTTCCAGGTGGCGTAATCCTGTCAGTCCACTCTTCTCCTGTGATGTTGGAGGAAATTCACTAGAGATCTTTGATGTAGTCATTACAAAGATTCCTAAGTTGTTTGTCCTTCACCAATAACTATGGCTTCACAAACTAAAAGCGGGAACATGTAGGATTGTTGCTCCCGAGTCTTCCACTGGTCCTTGAAAGGTAGGATCGCCTCTTCACCGGCTCCACCACAAACAACGATCTTTCACACTCAACAGATGCTTCATTGTCTTCAAGAGGTTCTTTATAAAGTAAAGATTGAATCAAATAAATGATTGATTTGCGGCAGACTTGATTAGGATGAGGTAATCAAGAGCTTACCAGTGCTTCAAGTGTGTATGCTTGATATAGCTTGAACGTAGAATACACTTGAAGTAAATAACCTGGATCGAGTAGCTTTATGCTCAATAAGTTCAGCAGGTGTTTTTCAGCTAGAATTATCTCTTAAAGTTTATCCAAAATTCATCATCATTTTTCTGAGTTGAAAGTCCTCTATTTATAGGTAGGAATGCATGTGACTTGTATTTGAAATTCAAATGTGACCGTTCCTTGTTTTTGTCCCATCTGATTTGCATTCTGTCACTATTCATGGGGTGACATCGAGAATTCTATTTTGATGAGGCGATCATCCACCACCCTTTGACTTGTATCCAATGGATAAAAATATAAATCATCCCAACGTCTTTTTAATCTCAGCCTTTGATTTCCTTGATAAGTCAGAAGTAGTTGGCTGTCCTTATCCATGTAATCTTCCAATAATCTTGAATTAATCGAGGTATTATATCAGCAGGTTCATCAGTCTGCTGAAGTACCTATCAGTCTGTTGAACATCATATTTCTTTGTATAAAATATACTGCAGCTGATTTCTTTTATCTAACTTTTATTTGTGAAGTTAGATTACACCATTTTAATTATAACCAAGTTCCAAACATCATCCATCTTATGGAACTTAGACCTTCTACACAAGGTATATGTAATCAGTTTAGGTCATCACAGACTTGCCTAAATTCTGATTTCATATCCTTGACTTTAAATACTAAGTTTGATCCCTTAGCCTTCATTAACTGAGTTTGAACCCTCAGCCTTCTGTCTTCATTCTTCAGCAGGTTCAGGACTAGTCTACTGACCTATCTACCCTACTGACCTAGACCAGTCTGCTGATATCAACCAGTAGCCCTTTACAGTGCTTGTTTGATCAAACCTATTTATGAATCAAACTCTAATAAACCTATACATTTGATCTAGACATCTTTTTGCCTTTGCACTATAACAGCTAGTATGGCACTCATCATCAAAACATAGAAATAAGTCCAACAAGGGTTAATCCGTATGTAGTGATTATATCAATGGACGCTTATTCACTCTATGGGTTGAGTATAAGTATACATCTATAATCGGTAGAGTTCAGTTTCGGGTTTATGGTGGCGTAATCCCGGAATTAATAATTAATGTACTTATTCTGTTCGATGAATAATTAATTATTGGAGCTACTGGTTATAGGTCCATGGTCCCCGATGTGGCTTCTGTAATTCGGACTAATGATCTTGTTATTTGGGCCTCAGTGATTTGGCTGGGCTAATTAATTGATATGCATGGATATTATTTAGTTGGGCTAAATAATATAATACACATAAAAAACATTTTATGTGGGCTTAGTAACCCTTAATGGTGGCGCCAATATATGTTGTTTAATTAGAGAGAATTTAGTTTACTTGGATAATTATTTGACATGTGATTTATCTTTTATTTGTTAAATGATAATTCATGGAATATTAGATAATAATATGATTTATCCTAATTTGTTTGGGATAATCATTTTATTTATCTTTTATTTAGAATAAAGGATTAATGTAATTATTAAATCCTTGGAGGACAATGATTACTCTCTATATAAAGAGAGTTCTCCCAAGCCTTAAAGATTGGCAAAAATTCGACCACCACTTGTAAAAGGAGAGAAAAATTGGTTTCTCTTGTCTAGGGTTTTAGTAGAAGAAAAACTCTAAGTTTTTTGCTTGGTGTTGCATATCAAGGAGTTTCGTGTATCAAGAAGGGTGTCCACCAACCGCCGTTTGGAGAACACATCGGAAGATCAAGGCGTCTCTTCCCGAAATTGGTAAAATGATCTTAACCCCTTGTAGTAGTTTAAGTCCTTTAATTATGTATTGTGTTGTATGAGTCGTGATCCATCCGCTGCGCATAGATCTAATTCATTTAGATCTGAGCTCCTACATCATTCAGTTACAACAAGCACTATCTAAATTGACTTAAGTTTAGGTGGCAGCAAGAAGGTAATTACAAGGTTCAGACCTCGTAGCCTTTAGCCATTAACTTTGCTTAACTAGTAGTCGTATTTCCATACATGTCATCCTTTCATAAAGACCTTCTAAACCTTTCTGAGGCATTCCCTTTAGGTTAGACAGACCATGTTCATAACCCGTTTGTCACTCATGGAATCTAATTCAGACACTATGGCTCCTAGCCATATCTTCTAATCTTGCCATGCATTCTTACATAAGTCATGAGATCTTCATTCTTCAAGATGAACGCACTAGTAGCCCTTTCTAGCATGTGGTTATCTGTGGACTCATAAAATACTTGCGTGCACTGAGCAGTGCTCTAAACCTCCTCAGTATGTGGCACCCGATCATGTTCCAATGGTTTAATATCTCTTTGTGGTTCTCAAACTCTTTTGAGATCTCCATTTACTTCCACTGTTTCTTTTGGAAGAAACACTTCCTCTAGAAGACATCATATTTGGAGACAAACACTTTTGCTCCATGAGTATGTAAAGAATATCTAGCGTACTTGCTGAGATATTCCACAAAGTTGCATATGTCATACTGGGCTCCAAGCCTTTCAGATACTACCTGCTTGCTAGAAGCACGACAACCCTATATCATCGGTTTAGATGGATTTGACGTCATCTTCTTCCATATCTGATATGGAATTTATTCCCTTTATTTTTGGACCTCGATTAAGTATATGTTTTAAATAGGGGCACTATCCTAAAACAGGTAAGGGATGCATTGCACGCCTTATGTCACACCTTTATCGTATAAAGTGTTGTTTTTATTTTAGAAACACAATCTAATTGCGTATCCCAAAAATGGAATCCTTCAAGGGAGAATCTGATTCATTTTAGACAACTTCTGAAACACCCTTCAAGGATTAATTACTTCAATCCTATTGAAGATTAATTCCTAAATTGTTTATCAATCTCATAATCGTACAAGCTTGAACTTTTTAAGCTTTCCAAATTTCGTACATCACTAAGTACATTCAACTATTTCTAAAATAGTCAAAGAGATTAATAAATAATAATATCATTAATGGCGCTAATTTTCATAAGCCAACAAACATCCGTTTGTTTAGGCTTCAGGCAACTTTCTACATTTAATAACCTTTTCATAAATGGGTTTTTTAGTCATCTTTAGATAAGATACGTATTACCCACATGATTCACAATCACATGGTTCCGACATTATTAGAATGATATTTGATTACACGTTTCTCTTCCGTAGAGACTATGTCTAGAACAACCACAAAATATCAAGGATAACAGCCACACAACTTTCTGTTGAGATTTATCACCATATCAATATAGTGACATCAGTCTAGTATGTTAGATTCATTGACTATTTAAATTTATCGGAATAATATTTATTTCTGTCAATTAAATCCTAATGGATAACTGAAAATCATGTTCTTCATAAGAACATGAATACAATAACATTTATTTAGTTTCTTTATCAGTTTACCAGATTTATAACTCCATATGAAAATGTTGCAACGTTGTTTCACTTTCCGTATCTTTGAATATTATGTATTTAATCTATCTAATTTAATCATACTCTTAAGATATCATATATCTCAAAGTTGACTTGAGCTTAGATAGTTTTACCCCAACTTACTTGCTTAGAATAAAGACTTCGATAAGTTCTCTATTTAAGCACATGCCCTAACTTTCCTTTTTATCCTTTAAGCACTCATAAATATTCTTAGTGTAATCTTGATAAGACTTAAGAAAAATCAAAAGAGCTATGTCTTTAATTTTCTTTCACAGAGAAAATCCAAAGTTTATTAGATATTTTATTTAACCTTTAGAATCATATTCAAAACATGAACTATTTAATTAACCTTCAAGTAATGGTTAAAGAATTCGATACTTAAATCTTACAATTTTGTAAACAACATTTTTTAAATTTTGGTCATTCACATTCAACGCATCTAATGTTTGAATTAACTGTCATCTTATGACAGAATGACCCCTTGGATATCATTATATCCAATATACGATTAATTTATTGAAACTCCTTTCAAGCGATTTAATCATTTCAAGAGCTTCCGTTTTGATTAATAATTAAAGTCTTAGAGCACTCCATCAAATATGTAGTCTTCTTGTCTATAACTACTATAACGTGGTTGCTCATGTCATTTCTTATTTTAAAAGGATTAAAATTACTTAACCATACTTGAGAACGTTTCTCAAAAGGTAACAATCATTTAATTTTTTGTTTTAACTATCGAAAATTAAAAAACATAAATAAAAGTTTGCTACATAAAGATAAAGAGTGTTGTTGTCTATAGATGCAAAATAAAAAATGGTCTTTTGTTTTATGATTTTACTTCCACTAGTTAACTACTCCAAATTGACTTTCAAGAATTTTCTAAAAGTTCTTTAGTGGCCAAGATCCCATCTTGTTATTTCGATTCCCTGCTGTAGCTGGTGAACCAAAATAATTCGGTGAGTAGGTGACACTTCACCAATCACATCACTATATGACTCTTGGTTGTTGACCAGTCAACTCTTTGACAATTCACATCACAATGTGGTGGCCAACCCTTGTCTCTAAAAATTACCCGACCCCTGTTGTGGATGATGATCGAATAAATTTTAGTCAAGTCATAACCCAATATTCATGTGATCACTTACGTTCATATCTCAATAATAACGATATACCCGAGGTAGGTCAACCTCTAGCTGTGGCTGATGGATTGGATCCAAACAACAGCTCTTCACCGTCATTATAATATTTGGAGACAAAATTTCGACATGATTTTTGATGTGGGAGTAATTTTGAATTAATTCACTTAATTAATTTTATTTACGGTCTCATCAAATATATCTATCTCTATAGACATACATCCTACACATTCATCTAGATCATGCCTAGTCATGCATCTATCGTATCATATAAAATAAATAAATGCATAAAATAAATAAATGATCATGGACTTTTCCTTAGTGTGGTTTCGAATACAAACTGACGAAACTACGGGTCACAATTTAAAAGTTGCTGCAACCGCCAATATGAACTTTATGTCTTTATTTCTTTGGCCTCCATCTTCCGCTCCATTCTTATTACATAAAATCTATCTAATAAATTTATACACCCATCGCACACGGGGGTGCTAACGGGAATGAGATAAATACAGAAAATAAACTAGGTCACGTTCTTCATAACGGCTTAAGACAAATTTTAAACCAACGAAAAATAAATCATTCACATCTATTCTATTGGTCGAGTCCATGATCAATCGGGGTCCATATAATCATATTATATCTAACACAATATTTAATCCGTACAATAACATTTTATGAAAAAGATAAAATCTAATATTACCAACTTGCGTCTTAATTAATCGATTAACGTTTAATCAATTAAATAATTTTATCAAATCAATTAACTAATTAACATTTAATTAATTAAATGATTTTAATCGAAATAAAATTAACGATTAATTTTAAAATCGACTTCAATTTCAATTTTAATTAATTAGAACCATTCAAAATAAATCAAAATTAAAATTAGGTCTCTTTTGTTTTTTTCCTTTTTGATTCCTAATCAAAAGGGATGCCTTAGGTTTCCAAAACCAAAAGACATATTCCTACGCTACTTCCAAAATCAAAATCTTGAAAAGGGCCTAAGCCTATTCTAAATAAAATTTGGAAAACATAGGTTAACCTTAGGTCCACAATTAATGTAGACCATTAACCAACCCTACTATTCCAAGGTGCCACGTGGCATCCCAATGGTCCAAGCTATTTGTAGCATCAGTTGGCCACATAACATCAACTAAACAAAAGGGACATTACCAATCACTACTATGATTATTGCTTAAGCTCGAAGACCTCTCCGATACCACTGTAAGGAAATCTACGCGTGAACGCAGCGAAATTTAAAATTTCATTTCATTTTACCAAGATCAACTTTATTTAAGCAACAAGCATAATAGAATGAGAAAGTTACGTTGGATGATCTAAAAGATCGAATCTTTATTGTTTATGGTTGATGGTCCAAGCACCGAGCAGTCCAAGTGTCCGACCTCTAGAGGTAATCCACACGAACAACCGCCGGAATCTTCATAAGACTGCTACCGGAAAAAGTCGACTGCTAGGTCGCATTTTCTTCCTCACATAACTCTCTCAAGAAACTATTTCTTTCTCTTCACTAGAATATTGCATGAATATTGTGATACAAAATAGCTTGGAACAACTATCCTTATATAGGAGCAAAGGGCGCCCAAATCATCTTGAGTGTAGCAAGGAACAAGAAACTATTTTCCAAATAGAATAAAGATTTAATAAATCAATTAGATAATTGATTGATTATCTCATTAAGTAATTACCTTAATCTTATGAAGGATTTTCCTTAAAATCATATCTGTCATATATTCAATATTTTATATTAAATAGTTTCCATGGATATATAATGTCAATGTCTAATATTGAATATATCTTTATTATATTACCATAAAAATATATATATATATCAAGTATATATGTGTATATATCACATATATATACTACACATATATCTATATAAACTAGTAGAAAAACCTGTGCGATGCACGAGATATTGTAAAATATGAAAATGATATTCAAAATTTCATAATTTTGTGTGATAAAAATGTCTGTCCCCCTAAAATAATTTGTTTCAATACAAAATTCATGACAAATTAAGATATGTGAGTTACCGGCGATGATGGTTAAAATTACTCCAACTTCCAATAAATCCAAAAAAAAGTTTATAGCCCTAAAAAAATGGCCATGAATTTAAAAAATGGGTACCCGTGCCCTACACTCAGTAAAAGATGTAGTAATAAACATCCCTTAGGGTATCTGGCCCTGCGCTCAGCAACACACGTACCCTGATATTAAAAAAAGGTTTTCCTATTGAATGTAAATAAATGTAAAGCTCAGCAACCCCAATGCCCTGTGCTCAAAACCTGTACATTCTTCCAAGATTCATAATTTCGTTATTCCTCCAATAAACACCCTTCGATGTATCCAAAGAGAACAAATAAGAACTTATGCCTTCTAATCAAAATGACACTAAACTTAAAAAAGAAATATGAACAATCAGCATCAGCATATCAACTTCCATATTATAAAAATTAGATTCATGAATAGTTAACTTAAAGGATCCGACCAATGTTAAAACAAAACAAAAATGTAAAAATAGGGATATCCATGTAAGACTGTCCATGTGGATATCAAAAACTAAAACTATTCATATAGTCGGTAGAATTGAAAGAATGTAAACAAAAAGTGTGATATCTCACATCGGTAAAGTAAATGAATGATCACCCTCATATAAGTGTGAGACATAAATTTCTTGTCAACTCAGGTTAGCCTGATGAGAGACAAATTAATGATCATTATTACGACATTTTACCCCAATATTGATACCACTTTGAGCATTATTGTACCAATTTAAGTCAATAATTACTTAATTTTATCAAAATATATAAATAGTGGTTATTATATAAATTATCGTATTTTTATAAGTTTTGTACCGGTTTATTAACCGGAGCGTCGTGTCGGATTTACGTTTGGTATTTTGGTGGTTTATTGCAGAATTATAGGTTGACAAAAATCCCGAATAATGACACGTTTTGAGGCCTAAAAGAGGTATTTTTAGGGATATAAGAGTGTGCCACTAACTTAAGTGGTCAAGTAATTTCGATGGTTAGTAAATACCACTAACGAATTATATCTTCGACGAACAAATGGCTCATTAAAACGGCATTTTCTGAAGAAGTGTCCTTAATGAAAGTTGTAGATCTTTAAAAGAGCTTTCCAACACATTTTGAATCACGTCAATCGGACTTCTACAACTCAAGTATCATTAAGTCAAGTGGTCAAGTTCATTAATCGATTCGATTTAGTGGAAATCGAGAAATATCTTCAAGAGCGAATGGCCAATCAAAAAAGACATTTTATGAAGAAGAGTCCTCAAGAAAGTTGTAGATCATTCAACGAGCTTTCCAATGCCTCTTAAATCATGTCATTTGGAGATCTAGAACTCAAGATATGAATTTTAGAAGTTTTTTTCCAAAATATAAATTTTTATCAGAAAATTGGATAATTAAGGGATGAATGTAATGATTAATTTGGCCTTGGCCCGCCACCTTACCGGCCCAGTCCGGCCTCCCTTTTGTAGGCTATATATATATATGTGTAAATTAGACTAAATAAAAGGGCCCCCTTTTTCTTTTCTTTCTTTCCCCTTCTTTCTTTCCCATTTCTTTCTTCTCGTCCCCTTCCTTCTTCTTTTTATTTTTTTAAATCACTTGTATATATATTTCTATATATATACACACACACACACGTCCCAAAATATATATATACATCCATATATATATATTTCATCTATCTTCTTTTATTTTTATTTTTAGTAAGTGTATATATATATATACTATGTATGTATATATATGTTTTATATATATAAATAAAGTAGTTATAAGATCATTGTAATGGCGTAATAATTATCGAAGATTGTTAAAATCGAAGCTTTGTTATACTACATCCGGTGGAAACGACTCCGATTCAGCAGTTGTAATCGGTAATATATTCTAATATTATTATGTTTACTATTTCTATTTTTACTTATATATTATATATGTTAAGTATGTTAAGCTAAAAATATATCTAAATGCAAGATATGAATCGAATTAGTTAATCTTTTTGGTAAAATGAATGATCGACTCTGGTAATAATGATTAAAACCAATTATAATGAATCTCTTTCTATTTGCACTTAATGAAAGTAAAAATTGAATTAGCCACTCGATTTTTACTAAACGTAATCTAATGAATTGACAACTCGCGATTAGAATACGAGATCGTAATAGAAAGACCGGAGGGTAAAATTGGCGAGTGAAAATGTGACAACGGAATCCGATTTCCTACCGGGGCGATTTGTCTTGGGAGAGATAAATCTTTTAAAATTGTCTGCTCACGATATTATTACGTTAAATCCTGTTTAATTGATATCTTAAAAGCGGCCGTATGACAAAAGCGGGTGTGACCCATGCTTAAGATGACATTGGACAGAGGAGGACTGACATATGACATTTTCATACGTTCGTGTGAGGAGAAATTGTCTAGTTTAGGAAAGACACCGGTTCATACATAATTGACCTCCTTGCATCAAGGAAAAGATCATCTCATTCAATTTCACTACAAAAGATATTGATTCAAGAAAGTATTTTGGCTAGATCCAAAAATATATATATTATCTATTTTTATATTTATATATTTATTTCTTGATTTACTAACAATCTAACTAATCTAACTATCTAACCCGAGGAAAATGGTAAAAGCTGCGACTTAGATCGAGTTAATAATAAAGCTTCTCGGTGTTTAACCACACTTTGAATTATGCCTTCATTTCACTGAGGATACGACACCGACTCACCGACTAGCACTACAATTTGACCCGGTACACACCGCCGGTAAGGATTGATAGCCTAAAGCGATCCGTCGACTTTTGGCGCCGTTGCGGGAAACGACGCTAATTCATTGTGTCTATGGTTACTACTGTATTTGCTCAAAATTTAGGTAAGTCAACACTCTTCTTATCACATTTCTATTTTTATTTTCCGTTAGTATCTACCTTCTTTTAGTTCAATTTTCTTCACTACTTATTTTCGATAGTAGAAAGTAACATGTTACATTTTTTTGGTACCTACCTATTGGTAAGATACCAATTTTAAAAAAAAAAAAAAATAATAATAATAAAATACACTCGGTAAATACCGAGTGGAGTCGGATAATTACGAGAAAAAAAAATGTGGTTTTTTTTTATTTTTTTCGATTCGTGTTATTTTCTATTCGATATTTTCTATTCCACAAGAATTGTCAAATCGAGTTACGAAAATGGTCGAAAACGTTGGTGAAACACTGAACAAGGGATTGCTCATGCTCGAGGGCATGGCCAAAACCTTAATCGAATTTACCTCAACCTAATAAACGTAATCGAATAATAGAAATAATCAAAATCGGAATAAGCATACTCGTCGAAACCATTTAACCCGAGACCTATATGTGATCGGACCGTAAGAAGGTACCAGATTAATAATCCAATTCGTTTACCCAATAAAGGAGCAATTAATTTGAAATAAAATCTCATCTTTTGGTTTAATTGACACAAGAGCCCAATTTCTAGAGAAGATGATGAGGATCCACATCATCATCTCTATCTTTTCAAGAAGCTGTGTAATCTGACCAAAAGTCAAGGTGCTCATTATGAATTAACGAGGATGTCTATATTTCCTTTTCTTTAAAAGGAAAGAGCACGAGATTGGTTTCGTCATTTCCACATCATTCATTGACTAGTTGGGAGGATATTCAAACCGAGTTCTTAAAGCAAAGATTTTACTCCTGGTAGAAAATTGGAATTAATAGTCGAGATTGCTAATTTTAGACAAGGATCTGAAGAAACGTTTGGGAATGCGTGGGAAAGATTTAAAAAGCTACTAAGAGCTTGTCCCGACCATGTTTATTCCTTAGATATGCAAATCCAACTTTTCTGTCGTAAATTAAGGAGAGACTCACGTGCAGATGTAGATCATGCATGTGGTGGTTCGTTATTGATGAGTGAAGCCCAAATAGTTTACGATGCTATAGAAAAGATTTCCAAAAACAATCGAATGTGGGAAACCGGTTCTAGCACAAGAAAAGTAGCATTTGCAGGAGAAAGTACATCGAATACAGAAGTCCTAGCACACTTGGAGAATTTGAGTAGGAAATTTGACGGCTTATTAGCCAGTAAAACGATAAACTCAGAAAATATCATATCGAATGACTACTCAAATCATGATAATGTGTCATTAGGGATGGAAGAACCAGAAGGATATTCAAGGGAAAATGTGAGTTTTTTACAACAGCATAGGAATTTGAACAACGCGTATTCAAACCCATTTAATGCTATTAGAAGAGATCACCCTACTTTGCGTTGGTCTGAAAACCCTAGTAAGCAAGGACAACCACCGTATCCAGTTCAATATAAGAATCCATATACTAATAAGGTTTATCAAGGAGATACCTCGAATCAGAACCTACAATCATTACTTAGACCGTATCCACAACATACCACTCAAAGTATACCAGTCACCCAAAGTTCAACTCAACCTGAAGGAGTTGATAAATGGGAGAAATTAATCGAAAATCTGACAAGTATGATGTCAACTCAAGCTCAAAATATGGAAACCATGATGACTTCTATAGGTACAGTCACTAAGGATATTAGTACGTTGAAAACATCCATAAGTGGACATGATACCAGAATGAGAATTGTAGAAGCTTCATTACGGAATTTGGAATATCATTTGAGTAGAGAAGAGGAACGTAAAAACAGTAGACCCCCAGGAGGACTACCAAGTAATACTGAAAGAAACCCGAAAGAGGTAACTGCTGTTATTACTAGAAGTGGAAGAATCTGTGGAAGTAATGGATTAGAAAACATCAGAATTAATGAAGTAGAGAATGATTTAGATGGTAAATTTGAAAAGAATGTGGAATCTAAAGATGAACCTGAATTCACCAAAGAGGAAGAGGACATTATTGAAGATTTCCTAAGACAAAACAGATATATTAAACCCGAAAGTGAGGATGAGGAATGGGTCAAGGTTCCTATAATATTGAAAAATCCAAGATCGAATGATCTAAGGACCTTGTCCAATGAAGCGAGTTAAAAGGAATCAAGTTTGAAAGGGCCAATTCAAACCGAACCTTATCCGGCTCAACCCAAATTCACCTCGATTCAAATCGATAGGGGCGCACACCATCCATATCCAAGTGCATATTTTGAAGAAAAAAAGGTACAGAATGATGACACACAGTGTCCTCAAAAGGCACAATCATTCCAGGAAGGTTTACCATCTTCGTTTAACAACAAGGGTAAGGGAGGTATATATTCTAACCCTACTTTAATTGATCTTCAATTACTTCCCCATTCCCCGAAAAAGGAAATCAAAGAGATGAAGTTGGATAAGAAGTATGCACATTTTCTTGACACTTTTCGGCACTTAACAATTAATAGCCCTTTCATCGATATTTATAAGGGAGAGCTTAGTTTGGGAATTAATGATGAGCACGTTGTCTTTAACATTTACAATTCATTGAAATATCCATGCACTACACTAGAATATTGTTCTTGTGTGGACCCTTTGTGTCCTTTTGCTGTGGATCGTACTAACACGCAGGTAATTGAAGAAGACGACTTCAGCAATAATGTGAAAGCTCGCAAGCCCAAAGCTCGAAAATCAAAGGAAAAGGTCAAGAATCGCTTGGATTGGTGGAAATTGTCTGCTCTATGTTGGAGACCGGTATTAAAGACGGATGCGGTGCGTGAGGATGACCCACCACCTGTGCATTAAAAACTGAAGCAAGGAAAAGTCTAGCTATAGGCTATAAATATAGTGAAATCACGGGTACTATCCTTCCTATTTACTCATTAAGCATTTATTTCTAGTTGATTCGTGTGCTTAATTGTTACATGCTTTGGTGAGTAATTGTTAGAAGTATCCCATTTAGTTTAGTATATTATATTAGTTGCTTAAGTTTGTCGAGCAAACGACGTTAACCAAAAGCGCTACCGGGAGGCAGCCCGCAAAAATATTAAATATAATAATTACTCATACTTTGGATGATACTTTGCGAATACTTCGGATTGATTTTCATTTTGTTTCACCAAGTCTTAGGATGAATGTTTGAATGTCATTAAAAAAGGGAATGATTAGGTGGTTATCCGAAAATCCCGATGGAGAAAAAAGAGAAAAATTCAAATGCGTCATTTCTTGGACTTAGGTTGTTAGAACGATTTGAAATAACCCTTGAGGATCTGGGTATAAAAGACTCAGAGTTAATACTTTCTCACATATTTCATATCATGATCTAGTCTGTTTTAAATTTCAAATAACGTGTGACATGTATTAGTTCAAATACTATAGAATTGAGGAGGTCATAACTTTAACCCACCCACCCACCCTTTAATATCATCCGAGTATTTGTTTTGTCTTGTTTTAGTGCACCATTGCTTTCCCAACAACTTATTTACACTCACTTTACATTGAGGACAATGTAAGTTCGTAAGTGGGGAGTGGAGTCGTTGGTCTAGCAATGGAATTAATGTTTATTTTGTATCAATAAATCCCTTAGTTTTCGATTTTTTTTCGAGCATTATTTAGTTGATTAAAATAAATTGTATAAGGTATATATTTCATGGATTTGAAGGTATAATGATCAATTTGGATGTGTATAACCAACGTGAACCGTAAGTGCATTGTAATTCCAAATATATTTGTGTAACATGAATTCCTTCACGTAAAGCCTTTGATATTGAAGCGAAAATTTTAAACTGTATCCATTCAGTATCCTAGTGGTTATTTTAGAGATAATAGCAGTAACTTAGTACCTAACTTTTGAATGTGTACTGTGAATATCTGAAGGTTTGAATGTGATAGGAATGATATAAGTTAAAGAAGAATACCAAATTAAGATTAACTATCTATACGTCGGTTGTAGCTACCAATGATTTGAGTGCAATAGGGCGTTATCACGAAACGTCCTATATCACTATGAGGTTTAAAAGCTCCCGACTGCCTGATGATAGTAGTCCAGCTAGGGCGTTATCACGAAACGTCCTATATCACTATGAGGTTTAAAAGCTCCTGACTGCCTGATGATAGTAGTCCAGCTAGGGTGTTATCACGAAACATCCTATTGCTGGGAATGAAGGCATATGCTACAAATGTGAAAAAAAAAATTGACAATATGGAAATATGGTTGAAAACTTAGTTATCTTCTGACTATCCCCAGTATAAACTGAATGATATGCTTTAGGGATTATCCTAATAAGTACACGGAAGGACTTTGTGTGGAAATGCACGCCTATACCTAGGAAGTCATTAGGATTGTCTCGAATGGATATTTATGCGCTTGCTTGAATTATTCAAGAGAGGATAGTGGAAATTGAAAAGGCATGTCACACACACACTCTGTTATACATTTATATTGAGGTTAACGCCTGGTTGTAATTTAATGGTTGCAAAAGATCTGGTTGTCCCTTATATCTTATATCTTCATGAATTTATCTCTCATTCATTTTGTTTTATCGCTTGTTTTGCTCGAAACGGCCAAAAGCTAAGTGGGGAGTTGTGATGAGAGACAAATTAATGATCATTATTACGACATTTTACCCCAATATTGATACAACTTTGAGCATTATTGTACCAATTTAAGTCAATAATTACTTAATTTTATCCAAGTATATAAATAGTGGTTATTATATAAATTATCGTATTTTTATAAGTTTTTATAAGTTTTGTACCGGTTTAATAACCGGATTAATAAATGTCAGTTCGTTTGGTATTTTGGTGGTTTATTGCGAGAATTATAGGTTGACAAAATCCCGAATAATGACACGTTTTGAGGCCTAAAAGAGGTATTTTTAGGGATATAAGAGTGTGCCACTAACTTAAGTGGTCAAGTGATTTCGGTGGTTAGAGTGGTCACTAACGAATTATATCTTCGATTTAACAAATGGCTCATTAAAACGGCATTTTCTGAAGAAGTGTCCTTAATGAAAGTTGTAGATCTTTGAAAGAGCTTTCCAACGCATTTTGAATCACGTCAATCGGACTTCTACAACTCAAGTATCATTAAGTCAAGTGGTCAAGTGGCTAATCGATTCGATTTAGTGGAAATCGAGAAATATCTGCGACGAGCGAATGGCCATCAAAAAGACATTTTCTGAAAAATAGTCCTTCATGAAAGTTGTAGATCATTCAACGAGCTTTCCAATTCCTCTTAAATCATGTCATTTGGAGATCTAAAACTCAAGATATGAATTTTAGAAGTTTTATTCCCAAATATAAATTTTTATCCGAAAATTGGATAATTAAGGGGATGAATGTAATGATTAATTTACGTGGTCCGGCCCCTTACCCGGCCCAGTCCGGCCTCCCCTTTGTAGGCTATATATATGTGTAAATTAGACTAAATAAAAGGGCCCCCTTTTTCTTTTCTTTCTTTCCCCTTCTTTCTTTCCCATTTCTTTCTTCTCGTCCCCTTCCTTCTTCTTTTTATTTTTTTAGATCACTTGTATATATATTTCGATATATATACACACACACACGTCCCAAAATATAAATATACATCCATATATATATATTTCATCTATCTTCTTTTATTTTTATTTTTACCTATGTATGTATACGTATACGCATGTATGTATATATATATGTTTTATATATATAAATAAAATAGTTATAAGATGCAATTTTAATGGCGGAATAATTATCGAACATTCTTTAAAATCGAAGCTTTGTTATACTACATCCGTGGAAACGACTCGATTCAAATGATTGTATTCGGTAATATATTCTAATATTATTATGTTTGCTATTTCTATTTTTATTTATATATTATATATGTTAAGTATGTTAAATTTAAAAATATATCTAAGCCAAGATATGAATCAAGTAGTTAATCTTTTTGGTAAAATGAATGATCAACTCTGGTAATAATGATTAAAACCAATTATAATGAATCTCTTTCTATTTGCACTTAATGAAAGTAAAATTGAATTAGCCACTCGATTTTTACTAAACGTAATCTAATGAATTGACAACTCGCGATTAGAATACGAGATCGTAATAGAAAGACCGGAGGGTAAAATTGGCCGAGTGAAAATGTGACAACGGAATCCGATTTCCTACCCGGGGGCATATTTGTCTTGGGAGAGATAAATCTTATTAAAATTGTGCTCACGATATTATTACGTTAAATCACATGTTTAATTGATATCTTAAAAGCGGCCGAATGACAAAGCGGGTGTGACCCATGCTTAAGATGACATTGGAATGAGGACTAGACATATGACAATTTCATACATTTCGTGTGAGGAGGAATTATCTAGCTTAGGAAAGACACCGGTTCATACATAATTGACCTCCTTGCATCAAGGAAAAGATACATCTCATTCAATTTCACTACAAAAAGATATTGATTCAATAAAGTATTTTTTGCTAGATCCAAAATATATATATTATCTATTTTTATATTTAGATATTTATTTCTTGCTTTACTAACAATCTAACTAATCTAACTATCTAACCCGAGGAAAATGGTAAAAGCTGCGATTTAGATCGAGTTAATAATAGCTAGCTAACGGTGTTTAACCACACTTTGAATTATGCCTTCATTTCCACGAGGATACGACTAACTCACCGGACTAGCACTACAATTTGACCCGGTACACACGCCGGTAAGGATTAATAGCCTAAAAACGATCGTCGACTTTACGGCGCCGTTGCCGGGGAAACGACGCTAATTCATTGTGTCTATGGTTACTACTTGTATTAACTCAAAATTCTCGAGGATAAGTCAACACTCTTCTTATCACATTTCTATTTTTATTTTCCGTTGGTATCTACCTTCTTTTAGTTACCAATTTTCTTCTTCTACCAATTTCGAGTTATTTTCTATTTTCGATAGTAGAAAGTAAATGCGGTTCGTCATTTTTTTTTGGTACCTACCTATTGGTAAGATACCAATTTTTTTAAAAAAAAAAAAAAAAACACTCGGTAAATACCGAGTGGAGTCGGTAATTACCGAGAAAAAAAAATGTGGTTTTTTTTTTTTATCGATTTCGTGTTATTTTCTATTCGATATTTTCTATTCCACAAGAATTGTCAAATCGAGTTACTTAAAATGGTCGAAACCGTTGGTGAAACACTGAACAAAAGGAATGCTCAAAGGCATGACCAAAACCTTAATCGAATTTACCTCAACCTAATAACGTAATCGGAATAATAGAAATAATCGAATCGGAATAAGCATACTCGTTAAACCAAACCTAACCCGAGACCTATATGTGATCAGACCGTAAGAAGGTACCAGATTAATAATCCAATTCGTTTACCCAATAAAGGAGCAATTAATTTCGAAATAAAATCTCATCTTTTTGGTTTAATTGACACAAGAGCCCAATTTCTAGGAGAAGATGATGAGGATCCACATCATCATCTCTATCTTTTCGAAGAACTGTGTAATACAACCAAAAGTCAAGGTGCTCATTATGAATTAACGAGGATGTCTATGTTTCCTTTTTCTTTAAAAGGAAGAGCACGAGATTGGTTTCTGTCATTTCCACATCATTCATTCACTAGTTGGGAGGATATTCAAACCGAGTTCTTAAAGCAGTATTTTACTCCTGGTAGAAAATTGGAATTAATAGTCGAGATTGCTAATTTTAGACAAGGATCTGAAGAAACGTTTGGGAATGCATGTGAAAGATTTAAAAAGCTACTAAGAGCTTGTCCCGACCATGTTTATTCCTTAGATATGCAAATCCAACTTTTCTGTCGTAAATTAAAAAGAGACTCACGTGCAGATGTAGATCATGCATGTGGTGGTTCGTTAATGATGAGTGAAGCCCAAATAGTTTACGATGCTATAGAAAAGATTTCCAAAAACAATCGAATGTGGGAAACCGGTTCTAGCACAAGAAAAGTAGCATTTGCAGGAGAAAGTACATCGAATACAGAAGTCAGCACACTTGGAGAATTTGAGTAGGAAATTTGACGGCTTATTAGCCAGTAAAACGATAAACTCAGAAAATATCACATCGAATGACTACTCAAATCATGATAATGTGTCATTAGGGATGGAAGAACCAGAAGGATATTCAAGGGAAAATGTGAGTTTTTTACAACAGCATAGGAATTTGAACAACGCGTATTCAAACCCATTTAATGCTATTAGAAGAGATCACCCTACTTTGCGTTGGTCTGAAAACCCTAGTAAGCAAGGACAACCACCGTATCCGGTTCAATATAAGAATCCATATACTAATAAGGTTTATCAAGGAGATACCTCGAATCAGAACCTACAATCATTACTTAGACCGTATCCACAACATACCACTCAAAGTATATCAGTCACCCAAAGTTCAACTCAACCTGAAGGAGTTGATAAATGGGAGAAATTAATCGAAAATCTGACAGGTATGATGTCAACTCTAGCTCAAAATATGGAAACCATGATGACTTCTACAGGTACAGTCACTAAGGATATTAGTACGTTGAAAATATCTATAAGTGGACATGATACCAGAATGAGAATTGTAGAAGCTTCATTACGGAATTTGGAATATCATTTGAGTAGAAGAGAACGTAAAAAAGCAGAGACCCAGGAGGACTACCAAGTAATACTGAAAGAAACCCGAAAGAGGTAACTGCTGTTATTACTAGAAGTGGAAGAATCTGTGGAAGTAATGGATTAGAAAACATCAGAATTAATGAAGTAGAGAATGATTTAGATGGTAAATTTGAAAAGAATGTGGAATCTAAAGATGAACCTGAATTCACCAAAGAGGAAGAGGACATTATTGAAGATTTCCTAAGACAAAACAGATATATTAAACCTGAAAGTGAGGATGAGGAATGGGTCAAGGTTCCTAGAATATTGAAAAATCCAAGACCGAATGATCTAAGGACCTTGTCCAATGAAAGCGAGTTAAAAGGAATCAAGTTTGAAAGGGCCAATTCAAACCGAACCTTATCCGGCTCAACCCAAATTCACCTCGATTCAATCTGATAGGGCAGCACCATATCCAGTGCATATTTTGAAGAAAAAAAGGTACAGAATGATGACACACAGTGTCCTCAAAAGGCACAATCATTCCAGGAAGGTTTACCATCTTCGTTTAACAACAAGGGTAAGGGAGGTATATATTCTAACCCTACTTTAATTGATCTTCAATTACTTCCCCATTCCCCGAAAAAGGAAATCAAAGAGATGAAGTTGGATAAGAAGTATGCACATTTTCTTGACACTTTTCGGCACTTAACAATTAATAGCCCTTTCATTGATATTTATAAGGGAGAGCTTAGTTGGGGAATTAATGATGAGCACGTTGTCTTTAACATTTACAATTCATTGAAATATCCATGCACTACACTAGAATATTGTTCTTGTGTGGACCCTTTGTGTCCTTTTGCTGTGGATCGTACTAACACGCAGGTAATTGAAGAAGACGACTTCAAACAATAATGTGAAAGCTCGCAAACCCAAAGCTCGAAAATCAAAGGAAAAGGTCAAGAATCGCTTGGATTGGTGGAAATTATGCGCTCTATGTTGGAGACCGGTATTAAAGACGGATGCGGTGCGTGAGGATGACCCACCACTGTGCATTAAAAGCGAAGCAAGGAAAAGTCTAGCTATAGACTATAAATATAGTGAAATCACGGGTACTATCCTTCCTATTTACTCATTAAGCATTTATTTCTAGTTGATTCGTGTGCTTAATTGTTACATGCTTTGATGAGTAATTGTTAGAAGTATCCCATTTAGTTTAGTATATTATATTAGTTGCTTAAGTTTGTCGAGCAAACGACGTTAACCAAAAGCGCTACCGGGGCGACCATAAAAATATTAAATATAATAATTACTCATACTTTGGATGATACTTTGCGAATACTTGGATTGATTTTCATTTTGTTTCACCAAGTCTTAGGATGAATGTTTGAATGTCATTAAAAAGGGAATGATTAGGTGGTTATCCGAAAATCCGATGGAGAAAAAGAGAAAAATTCAAATGCGTCATTTCTTGGACTTAGGTTGTTAGAACGATTTGAAATAACCTTGAGGATCCGGGTATAAAAGACTCAGAGTTAATACTTTCTCACATATTTCATATCATGATCTAGTACATTTTAAATTTCAAATAACGTGTGACATGTATTAGTTCAAATACTATAGAATTGAGGAGGTCATAACTTTAACCCACCCACCCACCTCTTTAATATCATCCGAGTATTTGTTTTGTCTTGTTTTAGTGCACCATTGCTTTCCCAACAACTTATTTACACTCACTTTACATTGAGGACAATGTAAGTTCGTAAGGGGAGTGGAGTCGTTGGTCTAAAGCAATGGAATTAATGTTTATTTTGTATCAATAAATCCCTTAGTTTTCGATTTTTTTTCGAGCATTATTTAGTTGATTAAAATAAATTGTATAAGGTATATATTTCATGGATTTGAAGGTATAATGATCAATTTGGATGTGTATAACCAACGTGAACCGTAAGTGCATTGTAATTCCAAATATATTTGTGTAACATGAATTCCTTCACGTAAAGCCTTTGATATTGAAGCGAAAATTTTAAAAGCTGTATCCATTCGGTATCCTAGTGGTTATTTTAGAGATAATAGCAGTAACTTAGTACCTAACTTTTGAATGTGTCTTGTGAATATCCGAAGGTTTGAATGTGATAGGAATGATATAAGTTAAAGAAGAATACCAAATTAAGATTAACTATCTATATCGTCGGTTGTAGCTACCAATGATTTGAGTGCGATGAGGCGTTATCACTAAACGCCCTATATCACTATGAGGTTTAAAAGCTCCCATTCGCTGATGATAGTAGTCCGGCTAGGCGTTATCACGAAACGCCCTATATCACTATGAGGTTTAAAAGCTCTGATCGCTGATGATAGTAGTCCGCCTAGGTGTTATCACGAAACATCCTATTCTTGTCGGGAATGAAGGCATATGCTACAAATGTGAAAAAAATTGACAATATGGAAATATGGTTGAAAACTTAGTTATCTTCTCGACTATCCCCAAAGTATAAACTAAATGATATGCTTTAGGGATTATCCTAATAAGTACACGGAAGGACTTTGTGTGGAAATGTTCACGCCTATACCTAGGAAAGTCATTAGGATTGTCTCGAATGGATATTTGTGCGTTTGCTTGAATTATTCAAGAGAGAGGATAGTGGAAATTGAAAAGCTTGTCACACACACACACACTGTTATACATTTATATTGAGGTTAACGCTGGTTGTAATTTAATGGTTGCGAGATCTCGGTTGTCCCTTATATCTTATATCTTCATGAATTTGTCTCTCATTCATTTTGTTTTATCGCTTGTTTTGCTCGAGAGGGACGGCCAAAAGCTAAGTGGGGAGTTGTGATGAGAGACAAATTAATGATCATTATTACGACATTTTACCCCAATATTGATACCACTTTGATATTGTACCAATTTAAGTCAATAATTACTTTATTTTATCCAAATATATAAATAGTGGTTATTAATTTAAGTCAATAATTACTTAATTTTATCTAAATATATAAATAGTGGTTATTATATAAATTCCCGAAATCGTTGAATTTCGATAGTGAATTTTTGAATAAGAATTTTTTATAAATTTTGTGAATTTGGCGGTTTAATAACACAGGAGTCTTTATGCAAAATGTCAATTGATGATTTCGTTTGGTATTTTGGTGGTTTATTGTTAAATTATAGGTTGACAAAAATCCCGAATAATGACACGCGTTTTGAGGCCTAAAAGAGGTATTTTTAGGGATATAAGAGTGTGCCACTAATTTAAGTGGTCGAAGTGGCTTCGATGGTTAGTGATGCACCACTAACGAATTATATCTTCGACGAACAAATGGCTCATTAAAACGGCATTTTCTGAAGAAGTGTCCTTAATGAAAGTTGTAGATCTTTGAAAGAGCTTTCCAACGCATTTTGAATCACGTCAATCGGACTTCTACAACTCAAGTATCATTAAGTCAAGTGGTCAAGTAATTAATCGATTCGATTTAGTGGAAATCGAAATATCTCGCGATGACGAGCGAATGGCCCATCAAAAAGACATTTTCTGAAGAAGAGTCCTTCATGAAAGTTGTAGATCATTCAACGAGCTTTCCAATTCCTCTTAAATCATGTCATTTGGAGATCTAGAACTCAAGATATGAATTTTAGAAGTTTTATTCCAAAATATAAATTTTTATCCGAAAATTGGATAATTAAGGGGGATGAATGTAATGATTAGCCCGGCCCGGTCCGGCCCTTACCCGGCCCAGTCCGGCCTCCCCTTTTGTAGGCTATATATATGTGTAAATTAGACTAAATAAAAGGGCCCCCTTTTTCTTTTCTTTCTTTCCCCTTCTTTCTTTCCCATTTCTTTCTTCTCGTCCCCTTCCTTCTTCTTTTTATTTTTTTAGATCACTTGTATATATATTTCGATATATATACACACACACACACGTCCCAAAATATAAATATACATCCATATATATATATTTCATCTATCTTCTTTTATTTTTATTTTTGGGGCCCGTATGTATACATATGTCTATGTATGTATATATATGTTTTTATATATATAAATAAAATAGTTATAGTACCGTTGTAATGGCGGAATAATTATCGAAGATTGCTAAAATCGAAGCTTTTTTATACTACATCCGGTGGAAACGACTCCGATTCAGCAGTTGTATTCGGTAATATATTCTAATATTATTATGTTTGCTATTTCTATTTTTATTTATATATTATATATGTTAAGTATGTTAAGCTAAAAATATATCTAGCCAAGATATGAATCTGAATTAGTTAATCTTTTTGGTAAAATGAATGATCGACTCTGGTAATAATGATTAAAACCAATTATAATGAATCTCTTTCTATTTGCACTTAATGAAAGTAAAAATTGAATTAGCCACTCGATTTTTACTAGAAACGTAATCTAATGAATTGACAACTCGCGATTAGAATACGAGATCGTAATAGAAAGACCGGAGGGTAAAATTGGCCGAGTGAAAATGTGACAACGGAATCCGATTTCCTACCCGGGGGTAGATTTGTCTTGGGAGAGATAAATCTTATTAAAATTGTGCTCACGATATTATTACGTTAAATCACTGTTTAATTGATATCTTAAAAGCGGCCGTATGACAAAGCAGGTGTGACCCATGCTTAAGATGACATTGGACAGAGGACTAGACATATATGACAATTTCATACGCTCGTGTGAGGAGGAATTGTCTCAAGCTTAGAAAGACACCGGTTCATACATAATTGACCTCCTTGCATCAAGGAAAAGATCTCATCTCATTCAATTTCACTACAAAAGATATTGATTCAAGAAAGTATTTCTTGGCTAGATCAAAAATATATATATTATCTATTTTTATATTTAGATATTTATTTCTTGCTTTACTAACAATCTAACTAATCTAACTATCTAACCCGAGGAAAATGGTAAAAGCTGCGATTTAGATCGAGTTAATAATAAAACTTTGGTGTTTAACCACACTTTGAATTATGCCTTCATTTCCACGAGGATACGACCGACTCACCGGACTAGCACTACAATTTGACCCGGTACATCGCCGGTAAGGATTGATAGCCTAAAACGATCCGTCGACTTTCTCGGCGCCGTTGCGGGAAAACGACGCTAATTCATTGTGTCTATGGTTACTACTTGTATTAACTCAAAATTCTCGAGGATAAGTCAACACTCTTCTTATCACATTTCTATTTTTATTTTCCGTTGGTATCTACCTTCTTTTAGTTACCAATTTTCTTCTTCTACCAATTTCGAGTTATTTTCTATTTTCGATAGTAGAAAGTAAACGTGGTTCGTCATTTTTTTTTTTTTTGGTACCTACCTATTGGTAAGATACCAATTTTTTAAAAAAAAAAAAAAAAAAAAAAAAAAAAAAAAAAATCACTCGGTAAATACCGAGTGGAGTCGGTAATTACCGAGTAAAAAAAATGTGGTTTTTTTTTTATATCGATTTCGTGTTTTTTTCTATTCGATATTTTCTATTCCACAAGAATTGTCAAATCGAGTTACGAAAATAGTCGAAACCGTTGGTGAAACACCTGAACAAGGGATTGCTTATGCTCAAGGGCATGGCCAAAATCTTAATCAGAATTTACCTCAACCTAATAACCAGAATCAGAATAATAGAAATAATCGAATCGGAATAAGCATACTCGTCGAAACCACCTAACCCGAGACCTATATGTGATCGGACCGTAGAAGGTACAGATTAATAATCCAATTCGTTTACCCAATAAAGGAGCAATTAATTTCGAAATAAAATCTCATCTTTTTGGTTTAATTGACACAAGAGCCCAATTTCTAGGAGAAGATGATGAGGATCCACATCATCATCTCTATCTTTTCGAAGAACTGTGTAATACAGCCAAAAGTCAAGGTAATCATTATGAATTAACGAGGATGTCTATGTTTCCTTTTTCTTTAAAAGGAAGAGCACGAGATTGGTTTCTGTCATTTCCACATCATTCATTGACTAGTTGGGAGGATATTCAAACCGAGTTCTTAAAGCAGTATTTTACTCCTGGTAGAAAATTGGAATTAATAGTCGAGATTGCTAATTTTAGACAAGGATCTGAAGAAACGTTTGGGAATGCGTGGGAAAGATTTAAAAAGCTACTAAGAGCTTGTCCCGACCATGTTTATTCCTTAGATATGCAAATCCAACTTTTCTGTCGTAAATTAAGGAGAGACTCACGTGCAGATGTAGATCATGCATGTGGTGGTTCGTTATTGATGAGTGAAGCCCAAATAGTTTACGATGCTATAGAAAAGATTTCCAAAAACAATCGAATGTGGGAAACCGGTTCTAGCACAAGAAAAGTAGCATTTGGGGAGAAAGTACATCGAATCTGAAGTCTAGCACACTTGGAGAATTTGAGTAGGAAATTTGACGGCTTATTAGCCAGTAAAACGATAAACTCAGAAAATATCATATCGAATGACTACTCAAATCATGATAATGTGTCATTAGGGATGGAAGAACCAGAAGGATATTCAAGGGAAAATGTGAGTTTTTCACAACAGCATAGGAATTTGAACAACGCGTATTCAAACTCGTTTAATGCTATTAGAAGAGATCACCCTACTTTGTGTTGGTCTGAAAACCCTAGTAAGCAAGGACAACCACCGTATCCAGTTCAATATAAGAATCCATATACTAATAAGGTTTATCAAGGAGATACCTCGAATCGAACCTACAATCATTACTTAGACCGTATCCACAACATACCACTCAAAGTATACCGGTCACCCAAAGTTCAACTCAACTTTGAAGGAGTTGATAAATGGGAGAAATTAATCGAAAATCTGATAGGTATGATGTCAACTCAAGCTCAAAATATGGAAACCATGATGACTTCTATAGTGCGAGTCACTAAGGATATTAGTACGTTGAAAACATTTATAAGTGGACATGATACGGAATGAGAATTGTAGAAGCTTCATTACGGAATTTGGAATATCATTTGAGTAGAGAAGAGAGAGGCGTAAAAGCAGTAGACCCCAGGAGGACTACCAAGTAATACGAAAGAAACCCGAAAGAGGTAATCTTTGTTATTACTAGAAGTGGAAGAATCTGTGGAAGTAATGGATTAGAAAACATCAGAATTAATGAAGTAGAGAATGATTTAGATGGTAAATTTGAAAAGAATGTGGAATCTAAAGATGAACTGAATTCACCAAAGAGGAAGAGGACATTATTTGAAGATTTCCTAAGACAAAACAGATATATTAAACCACGAAAGTGAGGATGAGGAATGGGTCAAGGTTCTATAATATTGAAAAATCCAAGACTGAATGATCTAAGGACCTTGTCCAATGAGCAGGTTAAAAAGGAATCAAGTTTGAAAGGGCCAATTCAAACCGAACCTTATCCGGCTCAACCCAAATTCACCTCGATTCAATCTGATAGGGTAGCACCATATCCAGTGCATATTTTGAAGAAAAAGGTACAGAATGATGACACACAGTGTCCTCAAAAGGCACAATCATTCCAGGAAGGTTTACCATCTTCGTTTAACAACAAGGGTAAGGGAGGTATATATTCTAACCTACTTTAATTGATCTTGAATTACTTCCCATTCCCTAAAAAGGAAATCAAAGAGATGAAGTTGGATAAGAAGTATGCACATTTTCTTGACACTTTTCGGCACTTAACAATTAATAGCCCTTTCATCGATATTTATAAGGGAGAGCTTAGTTTGGGAATTAATGATGAGCACGTTGTCTTTAACATTTACAATTCATTGAAATATCCATGCACTACACTAGAATATTGTTCTTGTGTGGACCTTTGTGTCCTTTTCTTTGTGGATCGTACTAACACGCAGTAATTGAAGAAGGCGACTTGACAATAATGTGAAAGCTCGCAAACCCAAAGCTCGAAAATCAAAGGAAAAGGTCAAGAATCGCTTGGATTGGTGGAAATTATGCGCTCTATGTTGGAGACCGGTATTAAAGACGGATGCGGTGCGTGAGGATGACCCACCACCTGTGCATTAAAAGCTGAAGCAAGGAAAAGTCTAGTTATAGACTATAAATATAGTGAAATCACGGGTACTATCCTTCCTATTTACTCATTAAGCATTTATTTCTAGTTGATTCGTGTGCTTAATTGTTACATGCTTTGGTGAGTAATTGTTAGAAGTATCCCATTTAGTTTAGTATATTATATTAGTTGCTTAAGTTTGTCGAGCAAACGACGTTAACAAAAAGCGCTACCGGAGGCGACCATAAAAATATTAAATATAATAATTACTCATACTTTGGATGATACTTTGCGAATACTTCGGATTGATTTTCATTTTGTTTCACCAAGTCTTAGGATGAATGTTTGAATGTCATTAAAAAAGGAATGATTAGGTGGTTATCCGAAAAACCCGATGGAGAAAAAGAGAAAAATTCAAATCGTCATTTCTTGGACTTAGGTTGTTAGAACGATTTGAAATAACCCTTGAGGATCTGGGTATAAAAGACTCAGAGTTAATACTTTCTCACATATTTCATATCATGATCTAGTCTGTTTTAAATTTCAAATAACGTGTGACATGTATTAGTTCAAATACTATAGAATTGAGGAGGTCATAACTTTAACCCACCCACCCACTCTTTAATATCATCCGAGTATTTGTTTTGTCTTGTTTTAGTGCACCATTGCTTTCCCAACAACTTATTTACACTCAGTTTACATTGAGGACAATGTAAGTTCGTAAGTGGGGAGTGGAGTCGTTGGTCTAGCAATGGAATTAATGTTTATTTTGTATCAATAAATCCCTTAGTTTTCGATTTTTTTTCGAGCATTATTTAGTTGATTAAAATAAATTGTATAAGGTATATATTTCATGGATTTGAAGGTATAATGATCAATTTGGATGTGTATAACCAACGTGAACCGTAAGTGCATTGTAATTCCAAATATATTTGTGTAACATGAATTCCTTCACGTAAAGCCTTTGATATTGAAGCGAAAATTTTAAACTGTATCCATTCAGTATCCTAGTGGTTATTTTAGAGATAATAGCGGTAACTTAGTACCTAACTTTTGAATGTGTCTTTGTGAATATCAAGAAGGTTTGAATGTGATAGGAATGATATAAGTTAAAGAAGAATACCAAATTAAGATTAACTATCTATACGTCGGTTGTAGCTACCAATGATTTGAGTGCAGTAGGGCATTATCACGAAACGTCCTATATCACTATGAGGTTTAAAAGCTCCCGACTGCCTGATGATAGTAGTCCAGCTAGGGCGTTATCACGAAACGTCCTATATCACTATGAGGTTTAAAAGCTCCTGACTGCCTGATGATAGTAGTCCAGCTAGGGTGTTATCACGAAACATCCTATTGCTGGGAATGAAGGCATATGCTACAAATGTGAAAAAAAAAATTGACAATATGGAAATATGGTTGAAAACTTTGTTATCTTCTGACTATCCCCAGTATAAACTGAATGATATGCTTTAGGGATTATCCTAATAAGTACACGGAAGGACTTTGTGTGGAAATGTTACTGCCTATACCTAGGAAAGTCATTAGGATTGTCTGAATGGATATTTATGCGTTTGCTTGAATTATTCAAGAGAGGATAGTGGAAATTGAAAAGGCTTGTCACACACACACTCTGTTATACATTTATATTGAGGTTAACGCCTGGTTGTAATTCTAATGGTTGCAGCATCTGGTTGTCCCTTATATCTTATATCTTCATGAATTTATATCTCATTCATTTTGTTTTATCGCTTGTTTTGCTCGAGGACGGCCAAAAGCTAAGTGGGGAGTTGTGATGAGAGACAAATTAATGATCATTATTACGACATTTTACCCCAATATTGATACCACTTTGAGCATTATTGTACCAATTTAAGTCAATAATTACTTAATTTTATCCAAATATATAAATAGTGGTTATTATATAAATTATCGTATTTTTATAAGTTTTTAAGTTTTGTACCGGTTTAATAACCGGAGTGTCGTGTCGGATTTACGTTTGGTATTTTGGTGGTTTATTGCAGAATTATAGGTTGACAAAAATCCCGAATAATGACACATTTTGAGGCCTAAAAGAGGTATTTTTAGGGATATAAGAGTGTGCCACTAACTTAAGTGGTCAAGTGGCTCAGTGGTTAGTGGTACCACTAACGAATTATATCTTCGACGAACAAATGGCTCATTAAAACGGCATTTTCTGAAGAAGTGTCCTTAATTCAAGTTGTAGATCTTTGAAAGAGCTTTCCAACGCATTTTGAATCACGTCAATCGGACTTCTACAACTCAAGTATCATTAAGTCAAGTGGTCAAGTGGCTAATCGATTCGATTTAGTGGAAATCGAGAAATATCTTCGACGAACGAATGGCCCATCAAAAAGACATTTTCTGAAGAAGAGTCCATCATGAAAGTTGTAGATCATTCAACGAGCTTTCCAATGCCTCTTAAATCATGTCATTTGGAGATCTAGAACTCAAGATATGAATTTTAGAAGTTTTATTCCAAAATATAAATTTTTATCCGAAAATTGGATAATTAAGGGGGATGAATGTAATGATTAGCCCGGCCCGGTCCGGCCCTTACCCGGCCCAGTCCGGCCTCCCCTTTTGTAGGCTATATATATGTGTAAATTAGACTAAATATATTTATATTTCATCTATCTTCTTTTATTTTTATTTTTTGGAAGATGATATACATAATATGTCATGTATTATATATATATGCTTTTATATATATAAATAAAGTAGTTTTATATGAAGATCAGAATTAATTAATAATTATCAAGATCATAAAATCAAGTTTTGTTATACTACATCCGTGGAAACGATCTGATTCAAATAGAAATTGTAATCGGTAATATATTCTAATATTATTACGTTTATTTCTATTTTTATTTATATATTATATATGTTAAGTGGATTCTGGCCCAATCGTGAAGTGTATAATTCACTGGTGAAAGATAATAAATTATATAACCATCTAGATCTTCCGGATTCGCTTTCGTTTTCAACTGACAGAGCAAGTAGATGATGATATTTATTGTCGTGGCACCAAAAGACATATTTTCTCAGTAGATGGTTTCTACGAAGTAATTCCTCTAATAGCGAAATACGATTAAACCTTGCGTCAAATGCTGTAGCTTTGAGTACGGGGTTGTAATCACAGCGCATCACGTAAATCACCCTCAAGAAACCCACCAAGTATACGCTGCTGTCAATAACGTCGACATCTGCTATATCTCGCAAAGATTTAAAAATGCCTCCATCGAATTTACCATGATGCTGGGCCAAGCCTTCAAGCATCCCAAATGATGATTTTGCGTTCTCTCGCCACTTTGCCGTTGGATTGTTTGCTGAACATTTGCTATCTCACTTCGCGTCAGTATACGATATGCATGCTTAACCGGGAATGTGCCGTTTGATCTGCCGAAACAGCCTTTACTCTTCCCGACGGATGCGCCGATGCAGCGATGGTGACGATGATCTCGCGTCCGTCAATGCATGGTGGCGAGATATGGCATTACATAGGAATGTTATACCCGCATGCCAGGCAAAAGTCACCAAGAACATCGAGACCTGAATTTTCACTGACTTTATCGTAATCCTCGCGCTATAAAGATGGCGTTGTTTGAGTATTCAATTGTATTATAAGCACTCAAAATCATTTCTCGCCACAAGATGCGCACCATAGCTCATAGTGTCTGACAGACTCAGATACTCGCACTGGCGTAAGTGCACTGTGACCTGAGACATAAATTGTGGAAGGTTCTTAACGTATCATTAGCTAGCCGCTATGTCACGTGAGCTCTCATGGTACATTGTTAATGATTCGCATTGGGCATCCATTTCATTACCCCTATATTTTAATCTTCATAAATAATACCGCATACGCCTCTTACGATTTTCAAGGGTTTGATGGTGACTGACCCAAGCGAATACCTATAAATAAACCGCTGTAGTTATCGCGGCGACTTGATAAACGCGGACGAGCCCTCATCAGCAATGATATAGATCCGTCCAGTGGTTAGCAATCCTAGCTGAAGCCAGAATCTACCGAAAGGTTTGAGATACAAAACAACCACTCAAAAGAAGTGGTAGATCGCCGAGGGATATTGGTCCATGAACGATAGTTAGAAACCGATACCGATGAATAATCATCTATATGATTGAGAAGCTCACAACACGCCCACTACCTTCCTTTCTTTTCTAAGTCACGATCCACCATAAACACATCCATTATGCTACTAAATGTGACTCTGTGAAATCGCCCGGCAAAGACAACGGCGAATAAGCTCGCCTCTCGTGCTGATTTGTTGTTGCAAAGAATTTAGTGAGCATTGTCTTATGCAAAGTTATTGTCAAACGTCGCAACAAGTGATGATGAGATCCGCCATAAGGCAGAGCAAGAGTACGGGATAAATGAATCTGATCTACAGGTATTGCCGCAGTGGTGCATCTCGAAGGTTAGACCAAATCATGTGCCTCACGCAGACTCCGTGTTGAAACCTATCTCCCTTTTGGTAGCTCGTGATCTCGTCCATTCAGAATGACACAATGGATGCCGGAATACTATCCTGCTCGGTCCTTTCGTACGCTGTACTTATGCAAGTACTTCACGCAGCTTGATAGATGAACATACCTCAACATTTATATGGTCGTCGATTTTTACAAGATAGGGATTGTACGGTACACTTAACATGTTGTCTACATCTACCAGTGCCCGCAACCATTGCCGAAGATCCTATTGCGCCTTGCTGGTAGGTTGGCTATATTTCTCGCGCAAGTAGTCGTGGTCCAAAAGAGCTTCGAGGGTACCTATTTTTGCATATGATTATTGTGCGGGCACCACGCAGATGTTAATTCAACGCATGGACCGTGAATCATAGCGCTTTAGTCACCTGCCATCGAAGTTCGAGGATCTCTGGGTCCAACAAAATTACGGAAGACCGACCTTTTCTACGGCGATTATACTTGGATTTGAGCTTGAATCGATCCAAAATAATTAGTAAATACACAGTGGCGATGCCACGCCAAGTGATGGAAATGAGCAGATGTAGCATTTGGATATCCCAAAGCATGATCTTTCGTTATATCTTTCTTTACTTGTTCTAACTGCCTGTGTTTCCGAGATATCATCCCAGGCTCGTCGAGGAAATTCTTACCAGTTCAGCGGATGTTGAGAGATCATAATGTGCATGATTCATGTCATAGTTAGAAGAAGAAATCGTGCCTCCCAAGCCATTGCTGTGCCAGGTGTTTACGTCTAAATACCTCTTCTCTAATATGTGGACCACTTACCCCCATAAAAAGCGGCAAATAGCTTCATGAGCCCACGATCTCGAGGCGTTTCAATTATTAATACTTCCAATGAAGCGGGCGCTTGCAAGCACCCTCGCCATCGATTTATTACATTAGCTCGACGGCGTAATCGAGCTCCAAGAAGATTAGGCTTTCACGAACATGTCAACGATATATTCTTTGTGCCGGCGAATTACAATTACGAACAACCCTCGATCATCGCTGTCTCTGTCTACCGAATTTACCCAGCGCAGCGATATCCACATAAACACGATGTTTCTTTTAAAAAGCGATCCGCATGCCGCTGCTAGGGTATGACGTTATTGTGGTGAGGCAAAGCTAAAGTGAATAAACAGAATAAAGAAGTTAAACCTAACGAATGAAGGCGGCGAGGTAAAGCATACCGATTTACCTGGAGACTTCCATAACAGTTGTGGCGGTACCACCTGGTAGAAGAAATTCCAGATGCGATGGAGCGAGTTGGAATTTGTGACTATATACTTTCACGAGATTCGGCGGCAATTTTCAACACCCAAGTGCATTACCTGGCTCCCCCTTTCGGGCAGTGGAACATAGAATTGTTACCAAGCATCGGCCAAGCAAAATTGTGTGAGATTTTATAAGGCACGGTTTATGTGAGTCGATTTGGATGTGACATCGAGTTGCCGATTCTTCTAAATTCATCTTTCCCAAGTCAAGGTGAGGAAACGCCTAATCCTACTTGTTGGTTCGAACGAAAGAATCTCTAGTCAAGCTTGGATTGGCTGATCGTGCATATTTTGTGATTGCTTGTTGCCTCCGATCCTTCAGTTCACGTAGCAACGCATGGTTGCCAATGGCGAATGTGTACCGCATTTCCGGAGCATACCATCGACCAACTCTGCGATGGCGGTCATCAGTGATCCTATCTCATTACTCACAAAATTTATGAGGTGAGTTGCCAGGTGAGTAGTCCAGTCCCGCCTCCGATACAGTTAGAAGGAAGTGGGTGATAAATCTTACCAGACGCCAGCATGTCTCCTCTTTTTTTTTTTTCTCAAAATTTTCATCAGTCACGTCTCTTAAAAAACCAAGCGTAGCGAAGCTAGGTGGTGTGTATATTTACGCACACCTGTGCCCGGCGTAATCAACTACATCATCTGGTTACCTTGACGTGACGAATGCACGCAATAGATCGTGGAAAAAAAATATTCGTTGAGTACAAAGTCTTACCTCACTTTGAACTTAATGCAGCATCGAAGAGTTCACGGTAAAGCGCTTGGCACCAAGCCGGTACTAACTGCATGGTGTGAGGAAATTGCCACAATACATATGAGGCTGGAGCACATCCGATGAAGCTTACATCACGCGCTTCAAAATCGATTTCTGCTGTTGTCTGCGTCGTTGTTGACTCGCTGGACAATTTGGTAGCACCGCGATTTATAGCTCGTCTGCATGATGTAAGGTGTTGCAGGTGAATATTATGCGATGGGTGCCTTATAAGGTAACCGCAGATTGGCAGAAGCGGGTCTGGCGAGTTCAGCATCATCAAATATGATTGATGCGATCTTGAGAGAAACCGAGATGGTGCATCGGTACGGAAGAATCTCCTAACGAATCTGCGTCCGCCGGGCGCCTTCGTGGTTTTGGCCCATCTTTTGTTGGTTGTCTATATTAGCGTACGATATTCGCCGTTTCTCACTCACCCTGCCGCTTTTTTTCTGCCATCACATGTTTACTTTTCATAATATCTGATTCACATGAAATGGAAGAAAAATTCGTGGAAACCTTATCAAACCACGGTAGTACCATGTGCATAATGGAGTTCAAGATTGGCAGCTATACCCGTCGCTACAGCGTCAACGGTCGCATGTGAAAGCAGCTCTGGCAAGTATCTATTAAAGTCGAGAAGGCATTCTACCAGCGGAAAACCGTCTGTGCTGCCGATGATCATAGAACGTGTACCTCGTCACTCGCCTGTTCTCATGGGCGTCATGACAGCATGCTTCGCCGACACAAATGATAGAGCATGATTCCGCTGGCGACCGAGAAAGCCAAACCGTACCTAAGATTGGCGTCATCTGACTATGCGGTGCCAGCGTAACCACGCAGATGAGACTCCGAAGAGAACACACTCGTGAAGAATCAAGAAGCGTGCGATCGACTACGGGAGAGCAAGAAAGATTTGGTAATGTCTGGGAAAGAAAGCCAGGAGTATAGGCTGAGAGTAGCAAACCGTCGGGAGGAAACAAATGGGGTAAAAAAGTATTGATGGCAAAATAGATGTAGAGGCAAGGCCTGACTCCGAGAACAACTACTTTGAAGCAGGCAATCAAGCTTTCGAGTAAGCGATTAAACCAGCTCAGAAGAAGAAGATGAACCCCCAGAGTTCAAAATAATAATTTTACCTTTTCCCTCTTTTTTAAGCCTGCGTAGACTATCACCCTGGACAAGTGATACAATCCTAAGAACCAAATATTATTATTTAACAACTAAAACTTTATCTCGCGAACTACTAAAAATAATCGAACCTATTTTGTAGTAAAGAAAGAGCTTAATGCACGATTTGAATACTTATAATTCCACATATCTCAACAATCCAAGATAATAATTTAAATAAACAGATGGACAACATGTGCCAATCAGCGAATTTTCTGCATTGACTTAACACTATTACTTTTGTGGTGGCACAACCGAATACAGGAATCAGCAGAAAACGCTTCATCCTGGCGTACTAATCATTGACCAAAACAATTAGTATTACGCTACACATTTCACCGCAGACGTGAGACCGTCCGTGCCAGTATGCAATGCCTGTATTATAAGAACTCGCAAAGATAGGAGCGCTAATGAGATAGCATTTTCACAAAGATAGACACACCTACGCTGACAAGATTTCTGAAGTAATATAATTCACGAGGCGATGAAGAAAAGCTAGTAATACCGAAGAAGAAGGAATGCCAGAGTATGATGAAAAAAAGAGCTTCTAAGATCCATAAGCTCAAAACACTTTTTAAATGCTAAAGACGGGGAGTAAGAGAAGCACAGCAAAAGTGGTACCACCCACGGATCACAAGAGAACTTAAATAAATATAGTGAAGCAGGCGTATGAATAGCAACATAATGATTTAGAAAATAACATGTAATTAAACTAACCAAAAAAAAAAAGGATGAAAGTACAGCTAACAGATCATTAAGCGATACTAGCCGACCAACAAATCAAAGACTGATATTCAAAAGTATAACTTGTGCTAGATACACTTGCCATGCATACAATGCCATAGACAGATTGTTGAACCTCTGTGGCAACAAATGAGCGTATGGCCATAGCAATGAAAAACAAAGATTCAACAGAACAAAGTGACCACAAAACAACCACATTAAGCAAAGTTTCACCGATCATCCTGGCTAAAGGTCACACAGAGCAAGAACACACCCAAAAAAATAACATCACAAAACAGAAAGCAGGAGAAACAGCAACAATCAAACACAGACCAACACATGCAAAAATCAAGAGTCAAAAACCCAATCGATAACCCAACATCCAATCTCTATGAATATAAATCAACATAGAACAAGAAAAGATCGGCTTTTGAAACACTGAAGTGACCAGGGTTATGAGAAAGCACACCAACAAAACACACAACAACACATGCAACATCCCAAAACCCAGACCACAACACAACATCCAATCTATGAATATAAATAAACATAGAACAAGGCAAAGATCAGCTTTTTCAAGCCACAAGCGGTCATGGCTAAAACGAAGAAGCTATCATCGATTACATGCAGCAAATTACAAGCAAATTACAGCAGCAATCGCAACAGCAGAAGCAAAGAGGAAGAGAAGGACAAACATACCAGTTGAAGAAATAATCGGGCAGCAGAACTGTCAATTCTAACCACGACGTTAGCCAAAATAGCCAATTTCAGGAGCAAACAAGAAAATAAATCTTCAGAAAAGCAAATGGAAGTCATGGTATTACAAGTGCACCAATTTATAGGCAGAAGACGCTGGTCGGTGGTGGAGTTTTGGCAGCGGCGGCCGAATCAGACCTCAGCAAAATGGAAGAGGAGTGGATGAGGGAGCCATGGATTGGAGAATTATCACTCAGTATCTGGAATGTATACGGCGTCGTTTCACAAGAGTGAGTAAGAAAAAAAAAATGAAATAAAGATATGATTGAAGAAGACGACAAATTAGTCAACCTATTTTCCGCAATTAATAGATTGTACAGGAAATTGAAGATAAAAGGGCCCCCTTTTTCTTTTCTTTCTTTCCCCTTCTTTCTTTCCCATTTCTTTCTTCTCGTCCCCTTCCTTCTTCTTTTTATTTTTTTAGATCACTTGTATATATATTTCTATATATATACACACACACACACGTCCCAAAATATATATATACATCCATATATATATATTTCATCTATCTTCTTTTATTTTTATTTTTGAAGTAAAATGTATGTATACATATATACATGTATGTATATATATGTTTTATATATATAAATAAAGTAGTTATAAGATGCCAGTTGTAATGGCGGAATAATTATCGAAGATTGTTAAAATCGAAGCTTTGTTATACTACATCCGGTGAAACGACTCCGATTCAAAGATTGTAATCGGTAATATATTCTAATATTATTATGTTTACTATTTCTATTTTTATTTATATATTATATATGTTAAGTATGTTAAGTTTAAAAATATATCTAAATAAGATATGAATAATCAATTAGTTATCTCTTTTGGTAAAATGAATGATCGACTCGGTAATAATGATTAAAACCAATTATAATGAATCTCTTTCTTTTACACTTAATGAAAGTAAAAATTGAATTAGCCACTCGATTTTTACTAAACGTAATCTAATGAATTGACAACTCGCGATTAGAATACGAGATCGTAATAGAAAGACCGGAGGGTAAAATTGGCGAGTGAAAATGTGACAACGGAATCCGATTTCCTACCCGGGGCGATTTGTCTTGGGAGAGATAAATCTTATTAAAATTGTGCTTCACGATATTATTACGTTAAATCACCTGTTTAATTGATATCTTAAAGCGGCAGTATGACAAAAGCGGGTGTGACCCATGCTTAAGATGACATTGGATGGAGGACTGACTAGACATATGACAATTTCATACATTTCGTGTGAGGAGGAATTATCTAGACAGAAAGTACACCGGTTCATACATAATTGACCTCCTTGCATCAAGGAAAAGATCTGCGCTCATTCAATTTCACTACAAAAAGATATTGATTGATAAAGTATTTTGGCTAGATCCAAAAATATATATATTATCTATTTTTATATTTATATATTTATTCTTGCTTTACTAACAATCTAACTAATCTAACTATCTAACCCGAGGAAAATGGTAAAAGCGTGACTTAGATCGAGTTAATAATAGCTTGCTGGTGTTTAACCACACTTTGAATTATGCCTTCATTTCCACGAGGATACGACTGACTCACCGCAGACTAGCACTACAATTTGACCCGGTACATCGCCGGTAAGGATTGATAGCCTAAAGCGATCCGTCATAGCCCTTTTAGACCAGCGAGGACGGCGGTCAAGCGATTGACCGGACATTTATGACTCATTTAAGCGCTACCAGGCCCGGGTGCTGGGGCGTTATGTGAACGGTATCGAGCCGACGACTATCGAGGCGGAACTATGCGCCGCACCGCGTACAAGAAGACGGTGTAAGGATGGCCTCTAGTTACCTCTGGTAGGGACGATCCGGGACAAGTCTTGGCCGTCCTGGCGAGGACGTCAGTCCCTTATAAGGTGGGGAGAATGTGATATCCCACATCGGTAAAGTAAATGAATGCTCACCCCCATATAAGTGTGAGACATAAATTTCTTGTCAACTCGGGTTAGCCCTTTTAGACCAAGCGAGGACGGCGGTCTAAGCAGTTGACCGGACATTTATGACTCATTTAGCGCTACCAGGCCCGGGGTCTGGGGGCGTTACAAAAAGCCTTTGGTCTCCACCAGTGGTTAGATCAATGATAAATGAGATGGTGTTGAAGAGGATGAAACAATTGAAAATGGTAATACACCGCTGAAAAACTTTTTAGCACATAAAATAAGAAGCCAAACTGCTGTTATGAAAAATAAAAATAATAATAAAAATAATTTTTTTTAAAAAAGACAGAAAATTAATAGCTGACATTTGAAGCCATCATCTGCGGCAAATGAGAATTTGAAGGTCCTTCCATGCTACACATTATTTGCTTTTGCTTGGCAAGAGAACTTTACAATATGGTAATTCATGGTTATTGCATGTGGTAAATTGGTATTGTATTAATCGTAAATCATAATGTGTTACAATGGTGGTATATATACTAGTACAGAGGATACAACGGTAATTACATACTTACTAAAGTATAAATATTAAAACTAAGTATTATCAATAGTTTCTTCAACACTCCCGCTCAATCCCGTGGGCAAGGGAAGCACACGGAGGTTGGTCTTCAAAGTCGTAAACGCGGATTCCCTAGAGGTTTGGTGAGGAGATCCGCCAGTTGATCCTTCGAGGTGAGGAAGGACACGTGAAGCTTCTTCGCGGCAATTAACTCACGAACATGGTGAAAATCGATCTCAATGTGTTTGGTGCGGGCATGAAACACAGGGTTGTGGGCAAGATACGTAGCACCGATGTTATCACACCAAAGAGTAGGAGTAGGCACCGAAAGTAACATATCACGAAGAAGGCTGCAAATCCATTGTAACTCTGCTGTAGTGTTGAAAATGGGAACGGGTGAGGTGGTTAAGGGTGGAGGTGGTGAGGTCGGAGTGTAGGGAAAAATAGTCTCATCGAAGACTACGTGGCGTGCAATATAGATACGACCGGTGGAGAGGTCAAGGCATTTGTAGCCATGATGAGTCGGAGAGTAGCCGAGGAAAATACAGGTTTTGGAGCGAAATTCGATTTTATGGTGGTTATAGGGGCGAAGGTTGGGCCAACAAGCACAACCAAAGGCTCGAAGGAAGGTGTAATCAGGTTTGCGGTGATGAACAAGCTCATAGGGTGATTGGTTGCCGAGGACACGGGACGGGAGACGGTTGATTATATAGGTGGCGGTGGTAAAGGCATCTTCCCAGTAAGGAGTGGGGAGGTTCGAGTGGGCAAGGAGGGAAAGACCGACTTCGAGAATTTGGCGGTGGCGACGTTTTATGGCGCCAACTTGTTCATGGGTGTGGGGACAGGAGCGGCGATGTTGGATACCGAGTTGAGTTAAAGTGCGTTGGAAGTGGCGATATTCACCACCCCAGTCAGTTTGGATGGCTTTGAGTTTGGTGTTGAATTGGCGTTCGATAAGAGCGAGGAAATTCGGAAAAATATTTTCAACATCAGATTTGTATATCAAGGGAAAAAGCCAAATGTACTTAGTAAAATCATCAAGAAAGCTCACATAGTAACGATTACCATAAATAGAGGGGTCGGTAGGTCCCCAAACATCTGAATAAATCAAATCCAACGGAGAACTAGAAGTAAAGCTAGAAGTACGTAAAGTTTGACGGTGACTCTTAGAAAACTGACACGGAGCACAAACCGCATCCGGTGGTTTATTTGGAATGGAAATAGACGAACTACTTAACGCCTGATGGAGGACTGGGTGGGAGCAGTGACCAAGTCGTTGGTGCCAGGTGGTGGAGGAACGAAGACTAGTGTGATGAGATTGAATGGTGCCTCGGAGGGGAGAGTCGAAGTAGTAAAGACCATCACGAACCGAACCTCTAAGATGAGTTTTGCCCATATAATCCTTCAAAAGAAAGAAAGTGTCATGAAACTCAAAAAAGACAGAATTATCAGTACAAAAGCGATGAACTGACAACAGATTTTTGGTAAGAGCAGGGGAAACGAGGACCTGAGACAATTGATAAGTGTGTGTAGGTGAATAGTATGTAGAGGAACCAAAATGAGAGATGGACAAACCTGAAACATCGCCCATGTGGACTTTGTCCGGACCATCGTAAGGCTCAGAGTTGATGTTAAGGTTGTGAAGGTCATTGGTGAGGTGATGCGAGGCACCAATGTCGGGAATCCACTCAGAGTTAGGGTTATAGTAGGGGTGCGTAGCATAAGATTGCGGGGCAGGGGGTGCGGGTAAGGGGTTGTGGGGGTGGTATGGCAGCCGGGTCAGATGATTGCGAGTACCTGTAGTAACAAGCATGGGCAGTGTGCCCTATTTTTGCACAAATTTGACAAGTAATAGAGGGGTCGTTACCAGTGTCATGCGAACGTTGATTAAGGCGGCCACGTCAACGGCCACCGCGGCCACGATAATTTGGTGAGTTGCCTCAGCCACGGTTGGAGGTGCCCTGAGTAGAAGGATTACCGATGTTGGTGTTGCTGCGAGAGTAGTTTGCTTGAGCCGGAGAGGTGGAGGCCGATGTAGTAGAAATTGGCCGGTGGTGGTTGAGCCGAGCCTCGGTGGTGAGGAGGTAGGAATAAACTTCATCAGTGGTGATTTGATCGCGAGTGGTGATCATGGTGACTAAGGAGTCGTAGTCGGGGCCGAGACCTGCAAGTAAGTACACAACAAAGTCCTCGGTGGTGAGAGGTTGACCTGCGAGATGTAATTCATCCGCCAAGGTTTTGATCTTGAAGTAATATTCGGTGGCTGACAAATTGTCTTTACGAGTCGAGGCAAGATCAGCCCTAATCTGGACCAATTTGGCGCGGCTCTGAGAGGCGAACGAAGTCTGAAGAGCTGTCCAGATCGCAGCAGAGGTGGTGGCCGTATAAACCTGTAAAAGCACCTCGTCGGAGAGCGAGGAAGTGATGATCGATAAGATCATGTTGTCGAGCTTGGTCCAAGCGGCAAGATGGGCGGCGTAATCGGGGTTAGGAGCAGTTTGACCGGCGGTAGTGGTCAGCGTCGCCGAGGGTGGAGGCAGCGAACCATCAACAATTCCAAAGACACATTGGCTGCGTAGGTACGGTAGAATCTGAGCTCGCCATAAGTTGTAGTTTTGGCGAGTTAATTAACTTGGTGATGTGAATTGTTGATGATGGAATAAAAGAGGGGTATGGCGATGTGGTGATCGCAGTAGGTTGTGTGGCATCGGTGCTCTCTCCGTCAGACATGGTTTCCGGCGACTTGAGCAGCAAGGAAGGAGAAGTGCAGCGGCGGCTAGGGTTAGAAGGAAGACATGTTTTTTTTTTTTTTTTTTTTTTTTTTTTTTTTTTCAACCTTGCTCTGATACCATGTGGTAAATTTGTATTGTATTCATCATAAATCATAATGTGTTATAATGGTTGTATATATACTAGTACAGAGGATACAACAGTAATTACATATTTACTAAAGTATAACTATTAAAACTAAGTATTATCAATAGTTTCTTCAACATTGCAAAAAAATGCTAGCTATAAAGTTAAAAGAAGTTTCAACAATAAGGCGCAAGTTACTTTTATTCCAAAATAGCACAGATATTGGGTAAACGCCTAGCTGGGGAAAGCAAAATAGAAATTCCCCTGACAGCACCCATAAGCAACTACCCAAACACCAAGAAAACAAATTCCAAATACAAAAAAGTTAAGCGAATTAGAAAATTACCGCCAAGAAGACTTCCAAATGCAATTTACTTGGCGTATTTGTGGTCAAAATCTCATTCCAATGCTTTTGGAAAGCCCCGCAATGGAACTTAAGAAAGAAAAAAAATAAAAAATAAAAAAACAACACATCATACATCTTCGCAAACAACAAACACAGCATTGGGAAGTTACATATGAACAAATAAAACCTTGGATGTGTCAATAAATAAACATGATCATCAGATGACTCAAATCGGTCCTAATCCATTCCTTGTTTTGAAACTTTGACATGTGAATAGATAAACATCTAAACTGGTTTTTTATTTCTCTGAATGGAATGAACCAACTTCAATCCGTAATCCCAAATTAAGTCGCCGGAGCCAACTCTCAAAATCATGAATCTTTTATAGTTGTTGCAATTGATCTCAAGCACCGAAACTCAATCTAAATCAGGTAAATATGCTAAAAGTCTGGTTGGTGCAAACGATGTGTATAACATTTAGGGTTAATTTGATTTTTAGTCCTCTAACTTTTCCTGTTTTTGTAAATAGATCTCTTTTTGCTCCGGTAGCATTTTCAGTCCTATAACTTTCTATTTTCTGGATTTTTAGTCTTTTTTGCCAATTCCTCACCGGAGCTCTGGCGAAGTGGCTTAGGTGGCTGCCATGTGGTAGTATTTTCAGTCCTATAACTTTCTATTTTCTGGATTTTTAGTCCTTTTTTGTATATACCATAAGCCACTTCGCCAGAGCTCCGGTGATGAATTGACAAAAAGGACTAAAAATCCAGAAAATAGAAAGTTAAGAGAAAGGTAGAGGACTAAAAATCAAATTAACCCTAACGTTTACAAATGCTAAAAATCCAAGGAAAAACAAAAACCTACACAAACTTAAATGGAGAAGCCTATTAAAAAATGTAAATTTCCTACTATATTACATACAATACACTACAACTTGATTCTTTTTTTTCATTTCCCAAAACAATCATCAATCAGCAAATTAAAGGAAAAGTTAATCACTGAAACAAAATGAAAAAGAAAAATAAAAAGTGCAAAGAATTGCAGGGTGGAGCCATGGAGGAAAAGATAATACCAAGTACTTTAAACCCGTGAGTAACTTATAGAGGGGAGATTATGAAAGTTCTTCAACAATTGTTGTTCTGATGCTTTGTCCTTTGATAGCTGAGACAAAACTGATAGGATAACCATTCCTTCTGTATTGCCAATCAAATTAGAGACAAAACAGATCACGTAAACACCTTTAAAATCCATACAATCTATATATACTATATGAAAAAACATATGCAAAAAATAGCTCAAGGTTAAAACTCAACGGTAATGCCCTTTACAAATAAACTAACGAAAATAATTAATAACTCACCTGTAAAGACAATAAAGTAGAAACCGCCATTTATAGGCACTGCCCCAGCAATCACAAAGCAATATTGGCATTGCTTATGCAATCAATGGATAACAATTATGCTATAAAGACTGATAATATCAACTGATACTTTTTCATATTTTTACTGTTCTGTGCTTGATATCTACTTGCTCTAAACCACTCTCTGTATTTTTGTTGGCTGAAAATATGTAAGTAGATGTGTTTTTTTACTGCATAAACTTTTCAATGGTGATCCTTCTTTCTCACAACAATGTGAAACACAATGTCGCAAATTTTCAGACATGATAAAAAATAAAGAGAGACGAACACATTGAGATGTTTAACGTTGTAATATATTTCAGGAAAATATCTTTACTCACCATTATTCCCTCCATCGACGCTTCTATATCATAAAATCACCTTAATTAGACATATGTTTCGCATTTGCTTTTTGTGCTTCTGCGAAATTGTTATCCTCAAGTAAATCATAGTATAAAAACTATGCAATTGTAAATTGTGATCACTAAAATGCATAACAGAAATCACCTTATTTCCAACTATGTCCGTATTTGGCACCGATCATGGTGGTGCTCAGCGTGTCCTAAAGTAGTTGCGACCTGTTTGATGCATCCAAATCATTTATTTCTCCTGCTGAGATGGTTTGAAATGCGAATTTTTTTTCCACAGACTTGAGAAAGTAATGGAATAAAATAGCTAGGTTGAGCAACTGATCGACAAAAAAAAGGTTGAGATTCATGGGAGGAGTTAATCGCATCGTGTATAACGTCCCGCTCTCGGATATCGAGCCCTTATCCAGAAGAGAAACGTTCGGCGCGTATAACATTAAATAAGTCTAACCTTATACACAATCCTCTACGTCGTCGTATCAAAACAAAGCAAACAAAAGCTAAAAGACTCGGGTAAAACCATAAATGCTACTAAGAATAGAATTCAAACCATACTAATGATGAAAAGTTTAACTTACAACGATGAAAAACCAAAGGTTACAAGGAACAATGGCTTAAAAGAAAGGTACAACACTTGTCTTACAAAAATCTTGACCAAAGTACAACAAGAACTTAACCAGAAACACTACAACAAAGTCTACAACAAGTCCGTAAAAAGTAAGTAAGCTAAAGCATCAACGAGAATCACCAAAGTCACGTAACATCCTCAAAGTCCTCTTTGAACTCCGGATCAACCTGTTCATCTTCTTACCCCACAATGCACACAAAACAAATATGTAAAGGAGGTAAGTACATAGGTACTTACAAGAGTGAGAAGCTAATTAATAACTAAGTTATACAATGAAATGTTATTATTATGATTATTAAATTGTCTTTATGAGACTGGCCCAATCTAGGGTTCACTTCATGTCCATCAACATGTCATGACTATACGTTTCTAGCTTAGCTTATCTTGGTTACGTCAGCACTCAAGGGCACTATGCGAGGTGTGTCCACCACGAGGGGTGCCAACCAACAGTGGCTTGCACTGTTAATCCCGGGTTTCCCCGATATGCATACACGTCCGGTGAAGTTCCTACGTACGTAGGGTCTCGGACTTACGGGGTGGTGTTCCTCCGTACGTAGGGTCCAAAGACTTACAGAGTTATCCACCTATCCGGACGAGTCACATAGCCGATGTTTACATGTGCCTAACCAAAAGTGACATGATGTTTAAGCTTATTACTATGCAAGTATGTATTTATTATTTGTTGTTAACTAGCCACCTAAGTATTTTACGAGTTATACATGCCTAATTTATTCCAAATAAACTAGCTACATGTATGCATTGGAGTGGAATCATGATATGATGCATGTCATGGCAATTTTCCGGTTTCTATCACATAATTTCGATCATACACGAAAAAATAACGGAAAAAATAAACACCGAGATGGATCGTTGGTACCCCGTATCTAACCTATTAAAAAAAAACACAAACTCTAACTAGGGTTTACTATTTTCTAATCTGCTGCTGCCGCGTTTTATCGACAATCAGACATCCAAACGAACTTTGATCGTCACGAGACTGTATGGACCTGTTCTTCACTCCTCCTACTTCAATCTGAACGGTTGGATCTTCGTTTCAACGGTCCAATCTCTTTCAGAAATTCGACGACCTGACAGCTGGGGCTGCAGTGCTTTTATGACACAGCAGCAACTTTATTGTAACGATTGGACACCGAGATGGACTCCGATCGTCACGAAATTTTGAGGGCCTGTTCTTCAACTTTTAGTCTTCATTCTGACCGGAGGGATTGTCATTTCAACGGCTCAATCTCCGGGAATTAATAAAAAACCGAACAGAAACAAAACAAATCTACCTCTAGGAAACTAAAATTACAAAATTTCCTATACTCATATAAACGAATTTATATGAGTTTACAATAGATCTAACGAGTAAACAATACCAACCTCAATCCATACCAAGACAATCCCAAGGCAACATACATGAATAAATTTCGATGCATATAGAAAAGCAAACGAAAAACAAAAAACAATCTAAACATGCTTTTTTCCATTCCTAGATCTAAAATTCACATACTTTGATTGATAGATCAAAGGCTCCGATACCACTTGTAGGATGTAATATCGCGGGATGGATCAAAGATCCACCCGATTACGTAGCGGAAAGTACAAGATCTAGATCTAGTCAACCAAAATACATAAATATAATAGATCTAACCTACGAGGGGGTTAGATTGCTTACCAGTTTATGGTGAATAAACTCCAAGAACAATCTTCAATCCAAGATCCAAGCTAGATGAGAAATCACAGTCTTCCAACGTGTATCTCCAAGCACCACCAGGTGGATGGTGTTTCAAGCCACCGGACCTCCTCGATATGCTACCGGAATAATCCCGAGGATTATCCCAACTCGAAACCCTAGTGTTGAAGCCGAAAATTCTAAGCTTCAAACACTCATGTATGTCGCATTATATGTCATGTTTTAAGGCTTGGGAGAACTCTCTTTATATAGGAGAGTAATCATTGTCCTCCAAAGATTTATTTAATTAATACAAAATCAATCATATTAATCCTTTTCCTTAAAAAGATAAATCCAGAATATTCTTAAATTAATTAGGATATACAAAAGATTTTATTTTCCTTAAATTATTTAACAAATAAATAATTTAATCACATATATTATAATTATCAAAAAAACAAATTTCCTAATAATAACAATAAGGAAAATGCGGCCAAACCTATTAGAAAATAGGTCACACGCATTCTTCCATTAAATTGGGCCGAGTCCACGAAAATATTCTTTTCCATGTATTTAATCATTTAGTCCAACTAAACAATTAATCCACATATCTATTAAATAGTCCAATCCAACTATTTAATATTAATTTGAGGTGAAGCGACGAGAAAACATATGAATGTTAGGAGCCACGTCGGGGACCCATATTCAGTAGCTACAATAAATTAAATAAAATTATTCGTCAGACCGAACAATAATATTCAATCTATTAATTCCGGGATTACACCACCATAAACCCGAAACTGAACTCTGCTGCATATAGATATAAACTTACACTTAACTTTGAGTCGATAAGCGTCCACTGATATAATCATTACATACGGATAAATCATCCATAGACTATTCGTTTCGATTCGGGATATCTCCATAAACCCTTCTCGAAACCTCTTATCCTTATTTACCATTAACCCCCTTGTGACCAAATAGTTCATAACTAATATAATATGAACTGCGCGCATCGGTCAGTTTCTAGGATTAACAAATAAGGGAACTGTCTGTCTACTTCCCGAGGGAAGGAATGAATTCCATATATGTGATAGCACAGACTACTCACTCATTCCAGAATAGAGCCAACGAGAAGTGTTGGACCACATACTACGAAGTGATCCTTACTAACACATCAAACTCTACCATAGTCTAAGCAGTTGTCTGTGATCACCTTAGGATTGAGATTAATCCATATATGATCATCTTGTGATTCGATAAGACTTCTCGATCACGGAATTATATCGAGAACTCAAATCAAATCGGTCCAAAATTCTATATGATTATCATCATATATAAATGCCCCACTAGTACTCCTATTACCGAGCGATCCGGATAAGACTGTCACACCTAAAGTGTTCTGGGCTCATTATTAGAAAATTAATCTTGAGACCCGTACTCAGATTAATAAACGCTACGAACTAAGTTAATTTTAAGTACATCTCACTAACTCAATCCTCTTGTGTATAGCCATACACTAAGTTATGTGATTACATAAACGAGGTACTTAGGCTTTTCAGTAGTGTCTTAATTATAAGCATACATGCATATAATAAGATGAATTATTAATTCTGTCCTAAAACAATTATATAATTGTCTTTCGGGCACTACACCTAACAGATAGGTCACTTGGAAACTTAAGTTAAGTGATTATAAGTCAAGTTTAATCATAATTCTGCATTTCCAACTTGATTATACACTTGATCTTTGCCAAGGTTTATAAGTGTGTATGAATTCTATTTTTTAAAAGTATATTTTGTAGCGCAATCATTCAAAACCCCTTCTGAATGCTTGTAACAACTGTAAAAGATCCCAACAGAAGCAGATGATCTTGTCCATTGTTTCTTAGCCATTGTAGCATGATGGAAGAATCCAGTATTAGTATCCTCTTCCCTGGCCCACATATATTCCATATTTTTACAACTAGATCACCTATTCTTGCTGCAAGATGGTTAAACACTTATGAAGAAAAATCTTCTCAAGATTGCAAAGATAAAGAGAATGTATGAAGTATAAATGATCTTGATTTCCATTCTTTCTTGACAAACAAATTCTTCTCTTGTTAGACAAAGAACTAAGACTTTCTTATGCCAAATTTTTAGCCTTACAAAAAAATTAGCTATAGTTCTACGCATATAATTATGATAATTCTTCCATGCAAGGTGAAAGAAGTCCTTAAAGGTTGGGTGTTTGATCTAGGTATCAAGGAGGTGAAAGGTCGGGGCTTGTTGACTACTCATGTTTGCATCCCAACAAGTGAACAAAATATGTTTGTGATCTGACTTAATCCTACATAGGTGTTTAACATGAGCATTGCCAAAGACCATGCTCTAAGAATGATTGCAAAGGAATTTTTCTAACCTCCTTAAAATTTGTACCATGTCTAAATGACTATTGGCCACAAAAAGTGAGGACCAAATAATCTTAAATCTATGAAACTAACCTTATAGTGGAGAAAGATATGAACTTGAAACCATTTTTCTTTTTAACCTTCTATCTGAAACAGGTAAGCTGGGGTGCAAAGTTAGCACACCTATGGATTATAATCATGGCTTAAAAGAATCCCCTGAAGATGAGTCTGTTGATAGATACTCTTATCAAAGGCTTGAAGGAAAACTAATATATCTGGCACACACAAGGCCAGGCATTGCCTTTGCTGTTAACATGGTCAGCATGTTCATGAAAACCCCCAGTGTGTCATCAAAGGGCAGCTGAGAGTCTTAGAGTACATGAAGGGTGTCCAGTTCTATTCACAAAGGGAAGAAAAATAGAGCTCAAAGCATATACAAACTCTAATTATGCAAGCTTTACTGATGATAGAAGATCTACTTTTGGTCATTGCATATTCTTGAAGTGGCAACCTAGTGATTTGGAGGAGTAATAAACAACATGTGGTGGCAAGATCGAGTGCAGAAGCAGAATTCAGATCAATGGCAATTGGGATATGTTGGCTCATATAGTTAAAGATTATCCTAAAAGATTTGAAAGTGGTGTGGGAATCTCCTATGAGGCTGACCAGTGACAATAATCTGCAATAGAAATTGCTCACAACCTTATACATCATGACAGAACAAAGCAAATTGAAGTGGATACACTTTATCAAGGAAAAACTAGAATGTGGGCTCAATACTACTGAGTTTGTTCCTTCTGAAGATCAAGATGCATATTTGTTTACCAAAGGTCTACCTGGCAAGATGTTTCAAGATGATGTGAGAAAGTTGGGTATGTTTGACATACATCAACCAACTTGAGGGGGAGTGTTAGAATTAATCATTATGGTGAAGGTTTTAATGCTCCTTCTTTGTTTGTCTAATTAATTGATATGTTAATTAGATTTAATCCCTTCTATCGGGTCTGTTTTGCTGGCTATAAGTCCAACTAGCCGCTGGGACTTGACAGCCAACGGCTTGTTTGGCTTGTTTCCCTTTTCTGATTTTCTGGTTGTCTGTGTGGTGTATATAAACCACCAGCTCCTTTTGTAATGATCTAAGCATTAATTCTGAAATCTCTTCTTGCATCCCTTCTTACACATTCATGTCTCGGAACCACTAGAACAACTCATACATGGCTCCATAATAAATAAAGAAATAAATAAATCGAAATTGAAGGTCGGTGAGACAATCGAATCCTTAAAGACTTTAAAAAAAACTGCACTAGACCATGCCCAGCCCGCCCTAAGAGCTTCTAAATGTATGGCTATAGACCTTCTTAGTAGAAGGGATGTGGGAATGAGGGTTAATCTTCAACCTAACTCTGCTCAAATCTCTACTACATTCCCTTTTATATGGATTTTCATATAAATGAGGAAAGAAAGCATATAGTTAGAATAAGAGGCATTCTCAAATGGATAAGTAGGGTCAAAGGTAGGATCGTTGGACAAATCAACAGTCTGAGCAACCAACCTTTTGTCTTTGGCCGTAGAGGTATAAATGAAGTTACAGTCTTGGCATACCAATTACTAACCTTTTCCTTAAGTGCGGCCACATCAAACCGTTTTAAAAGTAGAGGGTCATTACCTAGCTTGGCTGGGACATGAAATCATGCTTCAGAAGGTCCATTTATCTCGAGGAATAGAGATATGAAACATTCCATCAATTTTGGGGGATCAATCTTAAGATGCCTCAAAGAAGGCAAAAGCCCTTCTTTACTAAGAGATGGACCTAAATCTGAGTGGGTACAATAAAAACTACCACACCCAGTTTTGCTTCTTGTTACATCAGCTTCAACACATCAAATAATGATGATGTTTCTATAAATTACACAAGTCTTCAAGAGCTTAAGTTTGACGTGAGATCGTAATCTAACCTAATAAAACACACACACCAAGGGTTGAATGCAAGTTATAAGACTCAATATAACACAAGGAAAAAAAGCCTATGTTGGCGACCAACAAATACCTACTTCAAAGCATAAAATAGGTCAAATTATAAACACAAAAATCCGAAGAAAAAAAACCTACAAAAAGGAAACGACTGAAAAAGATCTGTGCAGTTTAACCGGCCTGAATCCCCCTAAAGCCCAAAAACCTCAATATAGAAGGTATATGCTTCTCAAACATCATGAAATTGCTTGTTATTGTTCACTCAACTTTCCAAAACAAAGAACTCTAGGGCTAAAAACAATCACTAGCAAGAGGTCAAAAAAAATGCTGTATGATATTATCCAAACCAAGAAAGCATCAATGGTCACAATCATCATCCTCAACCATGCCGTGAGATGCTGAAGCATCACGCACAGTTCTGTAATCAGTCGGTCCCAATCCAACCTGACGGATAACAGAAAAATTTATGGTACAACTATTGTAACAACAATAGTTGTACCACCAAGTGGATAGATGTGTGGCATCGAACTTAGCTTTTACTAGATGATTACATCATATCCATATTCAATCTCTCTATCCACTTTGTACAAAAGGGTCGTTGCACCTTAAAAAATGTTTCTGCACGAGATTACTGTGAGGAACCATCTTAGGATGGTTGAGAAATGCAGGCAGTCAGAGCTTCAAGCATTAATGTAACCTCTGTTGTGTCGTCCAAATAATACTTAGCTTTACTTGGTTTTTGTCCAACTGTGCACGCGAATACAGATGCAGTTGGTGAAAGGATACCGCTATTCATTGCATTGCCTATGATTTCAAACATGTCCTCATCAGATCTATCGTCACCTATGCATAGTACAAAATCCGCATGTTGTCCCTTTTCTGACATTGATGTAAAGATTTTCTGAGCAACAACACCTTTGCTAACACCCTAAGATAATAATAACCCAATGAGTTAACACAGAATAGTAACACGCCGGGTTTAATATATATATATTTAAAAGGGATTTCGACACTTTTGGTCCCTAATGTATTAGTTTTGTCTAAAAAGTAACCCTTATCTTTTTAAATAACATTGTTGGTCCCCTAAGTTTGTATTTTGTTTCAATTTTAAAATGATTACCCAATTAGGGGACCAAAAGCGTCGTTCAGAAAGATGAGGGTTATTTTTGAAAAAAAGATAAAACATGATGGACTAAAAGTGTCAAAATCCCTATTGAAAACAAAGACCAAAAATGAATATATACTTAGTGATGAAAAGACTTAACTACCTGAGGCTTAACTTCAACAATACACTGACCACTCTTTACTGCAACGGGTTCATTTGCGAGCACGCTCTCAAGGTGGTCTAGCATTTCTTTTGCTTGACTGGATCCAAAACCAGGATCTGCATCGCCGTGATGCCACACGATTGCACTCTCTTTAGATTCAATGTATGATCCATCAGTAGATTCTGTGTATAGTTTCATTACAGGCTCAGCCATTTGTTTCCATCCGAAATCATTGCTCGGACCACAAATGTCCCATTCCGCGTTGCCAGGCCACCTGATGTACAAGGTCATCAGCACATAAACAATAATGTTGAAGTCAGTTGTGTTTGAACCGACAACGAAAAAAATAAGGCATAAAAATCAAGTTGTAACGCCATAACATACCTCATGTAATATCCATGTTCGGCGGCTATACCAAGATTGTTGCAAGGAGAAAACCACTTACCTAAACTATCCTTTCCGCGTCCACTTACAAGAAAGACGACATTTTTTAAATCGCCACACAGTTTGTTAATAATGTCGATAACCTCCTGACTTGGAACCTTAATGATTGATGTCTGAGGCATAACTGTTCCGTCGTAATCGAACAAAATAGCCCGATTCTTAGCTTTTGAAAAGGCAGATACAATAGAGTCAATAGACAGTTTTCGGAAATTAGGATCAAGTGCAACAACCCTAAAACCAAAGCTCAAACCGATTCCCCAACAGCGACGTCGAAAATGATCCTTGCAGGTTCTTTCCAAATCCTGGAAGAAGCTGGCTGACCAGTATGCCACATCGTGGGTGCTAACATATTTATAATGCTTCTCATGTCGCAACTGCTTCTCAGGGTCAGCCATTGAAATAGCTTCATTTAAAGCTTCAGCTGTAGCATCCACGTTCCAAGGATTCACTCGAATTGCACCACTCAGCGAAGGAGAACAACCGATGAACTCGGATACTACTAGCATGCTTTTCTTTGGAGAATCTGAATCAGACGGCGGAGAACCAGGTATACCCTGCCTGCATACTATGTATTCGTATGGAATGAGATTCATTCCGTCCCTTACAGCGGTGACAACCACACATTCTGCAATAGTGTAGTATGCAACCCGCTCACTAAGAGAAATTGGCCTATCAATGAAGATGATTGGTTCATAACCGGGTTGTCTGAAGCTATCATTGATCCTCTTGCAGCTCTCTTGTATCTCAGCTTGTATTTCCTCAAGATCCTTACCCTTCCCACGAGCAGGGTTTGCGATTTGAACTAAAACTGCCCTTCCCTGCCATTTAGGGTGCTGAAGTAACAGTTGCTCCATTGCCAAAAGCTTCAAGTTGACACCTTTAAAGATGTCCATATCATCAACTCCTAGCAGAACAGTTTTCCCTTCAAATTGCTGTTTGAGCTCTCCAACTCTCCACTCTTTATCTGCAAGCCTCAAAACAGATTCAATTTGTCCCATGTGGATTCCAACGGGCATAATCTTTATCCCTACTGTTCTTCCATAATATTCCAATCCAATATAACCTCTTTTAGACTCATATTCCAAACCAAGCATACGACTACAACAAGAAAGGAAATGCCTAGCATAATCGAAAGTGTGGAAACCAATGAGATCAGCATTCAAGAGAGCCTTTAGAATCTCCTCCCTTACTGGTAGAGTCCGGTAAATCTCTGATGAAGGAAAAGGACTGTGGAGGAAAAACCCCATCCTCAGCCGGTTAAAGCGCCTCCGTAAGAAGGTTGGCAGAACCATTAAGTGGTAATCATGAATCCAAACAAAATCATCATCTGGATTAATGACCTCCATGACCTTCTCTGAGAAAATCCTGTTCGCTGCCACGTATGCCTCCCACATTGACCGATCATATCGACCTCCATGGCTGGCAGAATATGGCACCATGTAATGAAAAAGTGGCCATAAATGCTGTTTACAGAACCCATGGTAGTAATTTGCCAGAATATCCGAAGGCAGAAATGCAGGAACACATTTGAATTTTTCTAACAACAATTGCGAAACATCATCTTGCTCACTAGAATCAACATCAACTTTTAAAGAACCAATATAAATAATCTCCATGTCATCTGGTAAACCATCTCTTATATGCAATAACAAAGAATCGTCATCCCAACTAAAACTCCACCCTACATTATTTGGCCTACGCTTAGCCTTAACAGGAAGTTGATTAGCTACAATTATTACTCGCTCACCAGCAACAGAAGATTGAACATCTGATGAAACACTATTAGCTTGATCCTCATCAAGCTCAGAAATGACCCCTGGGACCGTCATTACACGAGGAAGCCGCCGCTTCTTTTCTTTTGTTTCTGGGCCCATTACAGGGAAATTCCCAGATGCAAGTTCCAATAAGTTAGTATATGATCTGGACATCATCTTTACAGTATCTTTTTTATTCAAATAAAGACCTCTCTAATAAAAAAATTAACAAGAGAAGGGCACCAAGACTGCTTCTTTCTGGTCAGATATCAGAAAAGCAAACCTAATAAAGCTATATCCGATGCCAACCATACACTATTCACCAGGATCTGAAAAGGGTTACCTACAAGACAAGAAAACGTATAAAATTTGCAGTGATTCATACCTACAACTTAGATCCAAGCAACCAAATAAAAAACCCAGTCGGTATATTGAATAAATTTTTAGTTACGGTATGTACAAAATGCTTATGAAGATGTAAATCTGGCCAATGATTTCATCTTAATGAAGAGCAAAACGTACATCAAAATAAAAACTCACTGTTAGTGTCATCATTCATGCTGGAAGCTTTTCCATTTCTTGGATGATATGATAATAAATTTAAAGTCGCTAATTTTAATAAGAAGAGAAGAAAATTAGGGTAGAGTTTTTGGATTGTGCCTCTCAAAATTCGGATCTCTCAATGGGATGTTGGAATGCTCCAGTTTTGCTTTTGACTAAAACGAAGCTGAAAGAATAGCAGAAGGAAAAAGAAAAAAAAGGGTTTGGGGAAAAAGAATTAAGTAAAAATAATGTTAAAAAAAAACGATAATATAATAGGATAAGGTACGCAACCATAAACTTTATAGCGCCAGCTTTTGCTGAGTCGTATTTTTTTTTTTTCGAAGGCATTTTCTAGTATTTCTAGCACGCGGTTCTTTGAACAGCTAACGACCGTGTTAATGTAGAATGGCCGATGGTAAATGGTTTGTGTGTTGTACTGACAGTGTAATGTTTCGTTTTCGGACATTAAATTCTTATCCGGAAATCGAAACGCTCGGCACGCATAATATTAAATAAATAATATTACACGTAAGTCTCTACTACGTCGTATCAAATGAAAAGAAACAGTGTTTAAAAAAGCTGGGTAATTTTTTCAAACAACCAAGAATAGAAATACTAAAGATAGAATAAAATGTAATACTTATTACATCGGAAAACCAAACGAATCCAAAAGTACGAATCTCAAAAAAACTAGAAGGAAACTACAAGTTCCAACAATACTCCAGGACTGGGAAATAAACGTAAATAAAAGAATAATAAACAAGGTCTTCAACTCCGGCATCCTCAAACGTCGTTGACGATGACAAATTGTGTCACCTTAATAATCTGGGCCCTAATTGAATCTAGTGATGAACACACACAAAACCCTAATGTCTAAAAGAGAATGCGGTGGTGGATTTGGTATTTATGGTGAGTCAAGATCAGATCTTTAGACGCTAACGTATCTCGTTAGGTTCGAGAATCAAACCTTACGTAGTTCCTGGATTGGGGTATTTATAATGACAATACTTGCCTAAACCCTAAAGTTAAGTCGGCTTGTATTATTGTCATCTTTACCCTTTAATGGGCCTTAAACCCTTGCCCAAGCTATCATTTGTTAATGGGCTTGACAACCGGTGGTGTGGACCGCGCCTCGAAGTCGATACTTCCGACTGCGGTGATCGACTTCAGCATCGTTTGTCCTACACCGCTAATTGGTGTGGACTCTTTCTTAGGGACTTGTCGTCTCTCACACCGCTCAATAGTCGATCGTCGTAGCCTGGCGTCTATTAGATGGCCTTAGCCTCGAGCCTGGGCATCGACATGAGTACCTTGGTGCTTTATCCATAATATAGTCTTAGGACTAATCGATAGACGACACGTGGAGGGAGTGAAACCCTGTATCGTCATAAGCCCCCCAGACTTGAGAGAGGCGACTCCGTTGTCCGAGGTCGAGTATGTCACTTGAACCGTCTTCGAGTTGGGCTTTTATTTGGGCGGGCTTTTTCCCGCCACTTGTTAACCCTAACTGCCTACTGCCACGTGGCGCGATATCCGGCATACAAAACGCTTCGAATTCTGTAAATCATAACGCGTCACTGCCTTGATTCTCGCATTATAGGGGGTTATAACCCCCAACACCCACGTCTCTTCAAATCATTTCCAAATCTTTTGCCAGCAGCATATATAAGGCAAGGAAGCAGAAGTTGCAGCGGAGTTTATTTGTCATTTCATTTTTACAAACCCAAAAACACAAAGTAAGCATCTTTCTCCTGTGTTGTTCATCTTTTCTTTGATTTTATTCATGTCTAGTAGTAGTAGCGCGACTGAATCGGATAGGGGTGGTGAAACGCCAGTTCATAGTCAATCTCCGGCACCTACTACCTCCGATCATCTTCTCCGGCAAGACTCCGGCGAGCCTGCGGCTTCCCCCCTCCTGTCCCCCATCAACCCAAGAAATTAGTGACTAGGATGGATGGGAAGGGTGCCAAAGGATGCCTCAGTTCGTTTTCTCCCGAGGAGGTCACCAAAATCTGCCGGAGGTACAACATTGACAGTCCTCCGTTTGAAGCTCGTCTTCCTTCCGGCCTTCATAAGTTTGCCGACGAGCCCCCAGAAGGATTTTGCGCCGTCTATGAGAATCAACTTGCAAGTGGATTAAGGTTTCCACTTTGCCCGGCCGTTCTTGCGATTCTCGACCATTATGAGATAAGCGTTTCTCAAATTGCCCCGAATGCCGTCAGGACTATCATGGGGTTCATCATCGCTTGTCGAGTGGCTGGGGTCTGCTTCTTGATTCCCTTGTTTCGATACTACTATCAGATCTCTGCTACACCAGACAAACTTTGGTATACTTTTTCACGGGAGAAGGACATGGCTTGGAGAACCTACACATGGGGCGGTGGAGATCGAGGGAGTCAAAAAAGACGAGTTCGTGACCAAGACTGGACCTCTTCACTTAGCACGGGAGTGGAAGCCTCGATTTTTCTTCCTCCGACATGGCGTAGGATGTCCCTTACCCTACATTGGGCGTGTGGAGATCGGTGATTTTATCGTTTTATAAGGGAGTCAAAAAGATGAAAATAGGAAAGTGTAAACGCCCTATGGTATTCCTGCGTGTTCTTATGAGGTACATCCCATGGAGAGGGATGAAAGGAGCTTAAAAGATGTTGGGTGATGACATGGAAGGAAGGAGATAGAGATGAAGTTGGAATGAAGATCAAGATGAATTTGGAAGAAAAGAGTGCAGGTGGCGTCCAGTGAGAAGTTGATTCGAGAGTTTGGACGCGAGCCTGACAGGTGTGCACTCGAGACTTGAGTCTATCTATTACCACTTAGACACACCCGCTTGGAGGAGAGGTGGGCCGATTCCAGGTTTTATTTTAGTTCTTTTTACTGTTCATCCATACTTGTCTTCACATCCAAGATCAAGAGAATCGTAGGATGTCTCCTGGATATTTGTTGTTTATGTGCTATGCAATCAATATCGGAAGACATGTTTTGGAAATCGGTGTAAACCTTTCACCATAGGAAAGATTAGACTTTTAACTTTGATAACATGCCATGTTGTTGATCAAACTAACTTGTTTTGCTTTCTACATTTGATTTTGCAAGTAGGAATTCATACCTTTGATTAGGTGAACCACAACGTAAGATAATCTAGGGAAGAATTAAGGGGTTGCGGGATGGTGGATCATGTTTGTTCTATGTTGATTTGCTTGATCGATCCCACACTAGTTGGTTCTCGATTTTCGTTTTTAGTTTTGTTTTAGTAGTAACAACCTTAGGAAAATTAATGCTAGATAGACAACCGACTCGGTATTAATCATTTGTACTCGATCTTGGGAATAGCGGATTTATAAATTTTATTACTTGTTTGCTTTGTTAGATAAAATCCGACTTGCTTGATCCCACACGGGTTCCCTGGTTCCCGAAGTCAGGGCACCTTCCTCTTCCAGAGAGGGGGGGTGCCTCTTGACCTGAGACAATCCCTGCTGCAGTCGAGTCAACGGTGCCAATTCAATCCGCCGAGCCACCTCCGACCACTAGCGGCTTATCAGTTCGATATGGCTCGCTTCGAGATGAAGATGAGGATGAGCTGGTCGACATAACTCCGACCATGGAGGTTAGCGTCGAGGAGCGGGCGGTGCCAACAAAGAAGAGGCCCACTGTTGCTGAGGTGGTGAAAGAGCAGCAGCGACAGTCGAAGAAGCCCAAAACCGTCGAAACTCCTATTAAGATGGAGGTCGATATCAACTGGGCCGCTGAGGATTGTGCAGCCTTGGGGGATAAGGACTTAGCTCTGGCGGTCCGAAAGTCGAATCGCCTCGTAAGTCGACTGCATTTCCTCTTTTTCACTTTATTTTTCTCGAGGCATGTGCCTTGTATATTGTTTGATATTTACTTGTCTTTGCAGAGTAACTATCTCAGTCGAGAGGCTGCTCGACGGTTAGCCAAGACGAGTGAGTCGGCGGATGATCTGCGTAAAGAGAACGGCAAGCTGGCGCGGGACCTTATTGTAAAGAATGCCGCCATCTCCGCCATGGACAATCAATACGAGACATTGAAGCGTGAGTCGGTCGTTGAGTGCCAGAAATTGCAGGATAAGCTGAGGGCTGCCGAGAAAGAGCTGGCCAAACTGCAAGATAAACTGATGGTCGCTGAGAAAGAGCTGGCCAAATTGCAGGATGAGAGGAGCGACCAGGGCAGGGAGCTGCTCAGACTGGCTCAAGACTATAAGAAGGTACAGGCGTGGCACAAGGCTTCCTTGGAGGACGTGGCGAAAGCTCGTCGTGACCGAGATGCGTTGCGAGTCGAGTTGGATCAAGCGCGCACGCGGCTCGACACGATTGCAACTGACGCGATCATGGAGTATCGGAAGTCGAGCAACCTTGAGGATGATATGGAGGTGCTTATGCGTGCCTCGATGATGGGTGGCTATACACTAGCAGTGGATCAAGTGAAGGCCATCAACCCGGAATTCGACATGTCGCTACTCGAGACTCCGATATTTTACAATCACGACTCGGAGAAGATATACGATCGGTATGTCGAAGAGTTTCAACAGGGAGAATCTCTGGCCCTCAAGTATGGTCCTTCTACCTCTACTCCTGCTGCTGAGCCGACCGCCGTAAATCCGACTTCCGCAACTCTCAGAGCCGACTCCTGAAGCTAACCCTTAACTGTTGTCTTTTTAATTCTTCTTTTGCTGATTTATAGTCTGAACTTTGAAGTTTTGTAGTAATATTGTTTTGAATCGATTTTGGCGGGTATTTTACCTGGCCTTTTCCTGTAATGACTTTGCTTTTTGATTTGCTTTGATTTTGCAATTATCAACTTGATATTTCTTTTCTTTCGTATTGTTTCGCTTGTCTTCTCGACGTTTTATAGTCTTTCGCTTGTCGAGCCTCTGGCTCTGTTTGCTACTCGCTATTCGTTTTATTTGCTGTTCGCGTTGTTGATATTGTGTTGCCCCCCAAGTGTATTATGAACCTTTGGTTCTTATTGCACTTGAGATCGACTCGCTTGCCTTATCCTTTTGCCCCTTAGGCTTATTTGGCCTTAGGCTGAGCACTTCAATGTGAACTGTCCCTGGTCTTGGACCTTTTTTGCCACTTAGGCTCTTTCAACCATCGACTGGGGCAGGTGGTCCGACTATGCGAACCGTCCTTTGTCCAGGCCTTTTTCGCCCTTTGGGCTCATTCGGCTTTCGACTGGGACAGGTGGCCCGAGTATGCGAACCGTCCTTTGTCCAGGCCTTTTTCGCCTTTTAGGCTCATTTGGCTTTCGATTGGGACAGGTGGCCCGACTATGCGAACCGTCCTTTGTCCAGGCCTTTTTCGCCTTTTAGGCTCATTCGGCTTTCGACTGGGACATTTGGCCCGACCATGCGAACCGTCTCTATGCCTTTGCATTCGTCGCCCATGAGGCTAACTTTGCTTTTGGCTTTATCGAGATGTCCGACCTGCGGATTTCTCTATTCGTTGTCGATAGTTTTGCCTTTAACTTTTATATCGCCTTGGACTTGTATTGTTTTGGCTATCAATGCTAACAATCATAAAAGACATCTCGAGAAAACACAAGTTTATTAAAATACTCATAAAATTGTTTCATGGACTTATTACAAGATTTAGAACTGAAAAGTAAACAAGTTCATCAAAACTTATCTCAAACATAATATTTCCTCAGATTGTTGGCGTGCCAATGTCGAGGGACCGTGGTTCCATCCGCTCGACCAAGTTGATAAGACCCTTTGGGGTGAACCTTCAGAATCTGATATGGGCCTTCCCAATTTGGGGTCAAATTTCCGACTGCTTCATGTCGACTTGATTCGTTCTTTCTCAGAACCAGATCTCCAACTTTGAAGTATCTATGTCTAACCCTCGAGTTGTAGTACTGAGAAATTTTCTGCTTATACCTTGCCATTCGGGCTGAGGCTATCTCTCTTCGCTCTTCAACATTATCCCTTTCCTGTCGGAGTTCGGGATCATTTGTCTCAACGTTATACGCTTGGACTCGAGGAGAAGGAACACCAATCTCGGCGGGTATCACCACTTCGCACCCATATACCAAAGAGAAAGGGGTTTCTCCTATTGATGAATTAGGAGCTGTCCTGTATGACCATAGGATGCTCGGGAGCTGCATTGCCCAATCTCGACCTTCTGCCTCTAGTATTTTCTTTAACCCCAGCTTGATCTGTCGATTAGTTTGCTCAACTTGACCGTTTGCCTGTGGGTGAGCCACTGAGGTGAATCGCTGGTCGATATGGTATTCGCTGCACCATTCTCTAACTTTTCGATCTTCGAACTGAGTACCATTATCTGAGATCAGAGCCTTCGGAATTCCATACCTGCATAGAATATCGATCCACAAGAATTTTTTGATGGTCGCAGCTCGGATATCGGGCAAAGCCTTAGCTTCTACCTATTTCGTGAAGTAGTCAACTGCAACGACCACGAATCTGAGATTTCCCGGGGCTCGGGGTAGAGGTCCGACAATGTCGACTCCCCATTGATCGAAAGGCCATGCTGACGAGATGACATTCATGTCTTGTGCTTGTTGATGAGAAACATTATCATGAATTGACAAGAGTTGCATTTCTGGACGAGTTTATTCGCATCTCGTTGCATCGACGGCCAAAAATACCCAGCTAACTTGCACTTTCGGGCTAACATTCGGGCCCCACAGTGATTCCCACAGGCTCCTCTGTGAATCTCTTCTAAGAGGTATTCGCCTTCACTTTCTGAAACACATCTCAACCATGGACTCACGAAATATTTCCGATAGAGGATGTCGTCAAAGAACGCTTATCGAGTCGATTGGAGTCGTGTTTTTCTGGCTTGTATCTTGTCGGACGGTAGAATTCCGTCTTTGAGGTAAAGAGCGATCGAGTCCATCCACGTGGCCTGCTGAGTGATCGGCTGGGCCTCTGTCTCGATGTAACTCCTTTCGGCCAAAGACTCGACTAGAACCTTCTTACTCGACATGAAGTTCGATGCAAGCTTAGAGAGCGCATCGGCTCTTTTATTCTTACTTCGGGGAACTTGTTCGAACTGAACCGTTTTGAATTTAGGTATGAGGCTCTGGACTACGGCTAAGTAATTCTTCATAGTTTCTTCCTTAGCCTCATACTCCCCTTTCACGTGATTTACCACCAACTGCGAGTCGCTATACATCAGCAAATCTTCGACACCCAGCTTCAGATCAAGTTTCAGACCAGTTATCATAGCTTCATCGGCCTCGTTGTTTGTTGCTTTAAAGTCGAATCGAAGGGCGTATGGGAATTCTTCACCTTTCGGGCTTACTAGAAGGAGCCCTGCTCCTACCCCTTCCCTGTTCGATGCTCCATCGACTTGAAGAGTCCATTTCTCTTCTGGACCTTGCTTCTCTTGGTCGAGTTGGATGGAGATCCCTTCAGTTAAGAAATCCGCCAAGGCCTGTGCTTTTATCGCAGTTCGAGGAATGAACTCGATGTCGTACTGGGCCATTTCTACCACCCATTTCGCCAATCGACCTGATGTGTCGAGCTTCGCCTGAATTTGCTTTAAAGGTTGGTCTATGACTACCGCAATAGGATGAGCCTGAAAATAGGGCCTCAATTTTCTCAACGCATGAACCAGAGATAATGCTAACTTCTCAGCTAGTGAATACTGGATCTTGGGGCCATGCAATGCCTTGCTGACAAAATATATTGGCACCTGGCCATGTACCCCTTCTCTGACTAGAACCGCACTCACTGCCTCCTCACACACGGCCAAATAAACTAACAACTTCTCCCCTTCTCGAGGTGAAGTGAGTGTGGGTAACTCTGACAAATATGCTTTCAATTCCTCGAAGGCTGCCTGACATGCATCATCCCAATGGAAAGGACTGGCCTTGCGAAGTATCTTGAAGAATGGTAGTGCACGCTGGGCGGATCTCGATAGGAATCTGTTGAGAGCGGCCATTCGGCCGGGGAGCCTTTGTACTTCCTTTATGTTTCTGGGTGCGGGCATATTCATCAGAGTGTCGATCTTGTCCGGGTTCGCTCGAATCCCGTCCTTCAAAATCATGTAGCCCAAGAACTTACCCGACCTGACTCCAAAAGTACATTTCTTCGGGTTCAACCTCATCTGCGTCTCCCTCAACACTTCAAAAATCTCTCGAGCATCGACCAAGTACTGGCTCATAGACCGACTCTTAATAAGCAGGTCGTCTACATAAACCTCCATACATCTACCAATTTGCTTTGCAAAGATCTTATTGACTGCCCTCTGGTATGTTGCCCCAGCATTCTTTAATCCGAATGGCATGGTCACATAGCAGAAGGTGCCGAATTCCGTGATGAACGCTGTTTTCTCCGCGTCTCGAGGATCCATTAGAATTTGGTGGTATCCTTTATACGCATCTAAAAAACCAAAAACTTCAAAGTCGATAGTCGAGTCTACTAACCTGTCAATTTTAGGCAGCGGATATGAGTCTTTCGGGCATGCTTTGTTCAAGTCTGTGAAGTCCACGCACATGCGCCAACTGCCATCGGGCTTCTTGACTAATACCGGATTAGCTAGCCACTCTGGATAGAATACATCTTTCACTATCTGGGCTGCTAGTAACTTGCCGACCTCCAACTCAATAGCTTCAAGTCGATCCGACGCAAAATTTCTCTTCTTCTGCTTGACTGGCTTCTTAGCCTGGTCAATTTCGATCCTATGAACCGCAATGTCAGTAGACAACCCCGGCATGTCAGTGGCCTTCCAGGCAAAAATATCCTTGAACTCGATTAGCAAATCGATGAGCAACTGCCTCTCTTTCGATGGAATCCAGGCCCCGACCTACACACACTGATCGACCTCTCCGTCCCAGAGTCGGACGTCCTCAACCGCATCACTAGAGACCCAATTTTTCTCCTCCTCCTCCTCTGGAATCAGTTCCTCGACTAAGATCTGCTGAACCGCCATCTTCCCATTCATAACAACGGAGTTACAACTCCTCGCGACCTCAACATCTCCCTTTACTTTGTGGGAACCGTTCCTAGTTGGAAACTTCATGCTATTATGAAAAGTCGATATGATAGCTCGAAGATCGAAGAGGGCCGGTCGTCCCAAGATAACATTATAAGCAGAGGGAGCTTTGACCACCACATAGCTTAATTCAAGTGTTCTTCCTTTTTCTCCGTCCCCAACTGTCATGAGTAACTTTATCGAGCCTATATGATGAACTGCTTGCCCCGTAAATCCAAACAGAGGGGATGCTATGGGAGCTAAGTCTTTCTCTTTCAAATTCATCGCCTGAAACACCGAGTAATATATAATATTCACTGCACTCCCGTTATCGATACATACTCTCGATGCACGGGCTCGGCTAATCACGGCCTCGATAACTAACCCTTCGCTATGACTCCTAGACTTTGGGATATCATCGCGAGGGCCGTATCCGACATGCCGTGAACTGAGCTGCTTGAGCTCTCTCGATCTACTAGCTGGCTCTTCACTGGTCTGGTCTTTGTCACTCTCCCCAGGACCGAAGATCGTATTAACGTAGTTCACTGGTCGATTATCTTCATATTTGTCTCGACCAAAATTGTCTCTGTTGTTTCCATCCCGACCTGGAGATCGATTCCTCTGAGGTGATCGATCTCTTCGTCTCTGGGCATCTCGGCCTCGATTCCTATCTTGATCAGAGTTCTTTCTCTTGTACTCTCCACGCCCCCTGGGCCCATCATACCAAGACCTGTCAACAACTTCGTCTAGCTTCCCTTCCTGGATGCAGACGTCAATGTCTTTTTTCAAGTCGATACAATCCTCTGTTGTATGACCTATGTCTTCATGAAAGTCACAATACTTGCTTGCATTCCTCTTTTCTCGAGGTTTCTTCAACGGTGGCGGTTTCCTCGCCAGGTTCTTTGAGAGCATGATTGATAACACCTCGGATCAAGATCGATTGAGCGGAATAAAATCCTTATCACGCGAGGGTCCCTTCTTGCCCCCACGGTCTGAGGTGGGTGTCTCGATTCGATCCTCAGACGGACGCTTACTCTCGACATCCTGTCTCCTGGATTGGTTCCGGTTCGGACCTCGATTGTCCTTCTTGGAATCCATCCAGTCGGATTGGGTGTGCCTTCGCACTGCCTCTTCCCCTTGACAAAATCGATGTACTACATTGACACATTCGTCCATGGTGTGTGGGACGTCTCTGCTCAACTTCATATATAGTTTAGTATTACGCAGCCCCCCATGAACGACATGATTAGAAGTCGATCATCTGCATCCTTGACCTGCATGGCCTCGAGATTAAACCTCTTCAAATATTCCATTACTGTCTCATCCTTTTGCTGCCTCACGTTCATGAGGTGCGTGGCACTTAGATGGAACTTCTTGTTCACTATGAACGCATCTCAGAATTTGCGAGCGAGCATGGCGAAACTGGAGATCGACCCTGGTCGTAGCTTCGTGAACCATTCTCTTGCTCGACCTACGAGTAGCGTCTCAAACATCCGACATCGCATTTCGTCAGGTGCTCCATCCAACCTCATCTGCGATAGATACCTATGTAGATGGTCTTCCGGGTCGGTAGTACCATCATAAGGCTCTATCTTCGGTATCTTAAACCCCTTGGGTTTAGGAAAGCTCTCGATCTCCTTCGTGAAGGGAGACTCCAACCATAACGAGAGTTGACTTTTTCCTAGAATAACGTTCAATTCCTCCCTGACGCTATCATCATCCATTTTCTGATGCTTTTGATGGATTTCGCGCTTTTTTCTCTCCACCGAGCTAGAGGACGCACTGACTTAGTCTCTAGGAGTCTGCTTGGGTTTTTCCGCTGTATCTTTCAAACCGCCGTCTGGAACGACGTCTTTCTGACCTCCGGCTGCTGCGGCGTCTTTCTGACCGCCGAGTGCCTGTTTCTGCGCCATAACCGCCTCCGCTATAATTCTGGACATTAATTCCAGGTCCGCCCCTGCTAATTGATCCACAAGCGCCCTGTGTTCTGGAGCAAGGCCTTGCTTTTCTTGCTGGGAGATGGGACCTTGCTCGTCCTGCTGAGGATCTTCAACAACAAGATCCAAGATTCGATCTTTTTCCCCTTGCGCGACGAGATCTAACTGCTCGTTAACTTGCGAGCTTTGATCTGCCGCTTTGGATGCTGTTTTCTTGGGAGGCATCGTGATTTTGTGTATTCAAACAGTAGAAGGGCCCTCCTTCTAGCGCCAATGACGATGACAAATTGTGTCACCTTAATAATCTGGGCCCTAATTGAATCTGGTGATGAGCACACACAAAACCCTAATGCCTAAAAGAGAATGCGGTGGTGGATTTGGTATTTGCGGCTGAGTCTAAGACTGTATCTTAGATTGCCTACGTATCCTGTTAGGTTCCAGGAATCAAACCTTACGTTGTTCCTGGATTGGGGTATTTATAATGACAATACTTGCCTAAACCCTAAAGTTAAGTCGGATTGTATTATTGTCATCTTTACCCTTTAATGGGCCTTAAACCCTTGCCCAAGCTATCGCTGTTAATGGGCTTGGACAGCTGGTGTGGACCCTGCCCTCGAGTCGATACTTCCGACCTGCGGTGATCGACTCTAGACTCGTTGTCCTACACCGCTAGCTGGTGTGGACTCTGTCCTTAGGGACTTGTCGTCTCACACTGCTCAATAGTCGATCGTCGTAGCCTGGCGTCTATTAGATGGCCTTAGCCTCGAGCCTGGGCATCGACATGAGTACCTTGGTGCTTTATCCATAATATAGTCTTAGGACTAATCGATAGACGACACGTGGAGGGAGTGAAACCCTGTATCGTCATAAGCCCCTGTGATCGGCGACCCCGTTGTCGAAGTATGTCACTTGAACCGTCTTGAGTTGGGCTTTTATTTGGGCGAAATCTTCACTAACCTGTTCGTCTTCTCTCCCCCAAACACATAAATAAACATGCATTTGAGGTAAGTACATATGTACAAAGTAAGAAGTAGAAGCTACAATTCAATTAAGGTTATTATTAAAGATATTATCTTAGTGAGACCGACTCAATTTAGGGTTCACTTCATGCCCATCGACACGTCGTGACTATACGTTTCTAACTTAGCTTATCTTCGTTACATCATTACTCAAGGACACCGCGTATGGCGTTCATCAGCCTGAAGATATACTTGCTAACTAACGGTGATTAGCACCGATTAGCTCCGGGAAATCCCCGGTATGCGTATACGTCCGATGAATTTCCTCCACTACCCTTCAGCCGTTTAAGGCCAGTAGCGTTGTTCACCTTTTATGAACGTATCACATCGCCGATATGAAAGAGTGCCTAACCGAGAATAAATGACGTTTTAGCTTTTATCTACACGTATGTAATTATTAATGTGAATTAACTAACCACCTAAGTGTTTTCAGAATAAAACTCACCTTAACCACTATACTCCCTCACTTAGACAGCTAGACATCACATCTTAACAATTATACAGACATTGATGAACTCTAGTTCATCAAAGCATAAGCCCTTTCATGCCTTTCCGACGGATCCAAACTTCAACTCCCTTTAAGAGTACATTCGGTGTTTTAACTGAACGAATCAGAAGTTCAATCGAAGCTTGTTCATGTTTAATTAATGTTAACATATCATGATTAAAGGTTTAAAACAGTGAAAACACGATTATGAAGCAAGGTAAAACGCTAAAACAGTAAAAACAAGGTAAAACAGGTGAAACGCCCGTTTGACATCCTATGAACGCCCCGTTCGACATCGAACGCCCGTCCACTAACCCCAAACGCCTGTCCGTCAAAAAAAGCTACATCTTGAATCAAAAGTCTAACCTCAAACGCCCGTCTGCCTTATGCAAACGCCCGTTTGAGCTGCTATGATCGCAAACGCCCGTTTGCCTGGGTTTTTCCCAAAATGCTGAAATCTTCAAAACGCGATTTCTAAACCGTTTCTAACCTAATTAACATTGAAAATAACCCAGAAAAACACATAAAAACTTATCTAATCATACCATAGCATCTAGGATCATTGACCAACAAAAAAACACATCTTTCTTACATCTAAACGTCTTAAATCTTGATCTAAACCTCAATAACGATAATTGAAATCATAGGAAGAGCCTCTTACCTTTTAGCAAGCTTATTCCAACTCCAAGAACTCAGAAAAACAGCAGCAAACACTGATCTTATCAAAGCTTCAACCTTTTGATGTCAAAACGTTGCTCTCTTCACAACGATTCCGGTGCTCGACTCTGATCTGAAAACCGTTATGAATTGACTTAGCAACTGATTGAAAATCCCTCAGCCCTAATCTTGCTCACACACACGCAGAAGACAAGTTTGGAGGTGGAAAAATCTAATATCTAGTAGGTTATAAGAGTTGTGGGGATTTATTTTCCTTAAATAACAAATCCTAAAATAATAGAAAATCTTATTATTTTCCTTAATCATAAAAATCAGATTTTCCTCCTTAAATATATACATATATATTCAGAGCCGACTATCAGGCGGAACTATGTGCTGCACCGTACAAGAAGACGGTGTAAGGATGGCCTCTAGTTACCTCTGGTAGGGACGATCCGGGACAAGTCTTGGCCGTCCTGGCGAGGACGCTAGTCGCTTATAAGGGGGGGGGGGGAGAATGTGATATCCCACATCGGTAAAGTAAGTGAATGCTCACCCCCATATAAGAGTGAGACATAAAGGTCTTGTCAACTCGGGTTAGCCCTTTTAGACCAAGCGAGGACGACGGTCTAAGCAGTTGACCGGACATTTATGACTCATTTAGCGCTACCAGACCCGGGGTCTGGGGGCGTTATAGACAGCTGGATCGAGAGCAGTGGTATGGAGGTTCGAATCACGTAAATGGGACGAGGTCTATCAGTATTTTGGTATAATGGCAGCCATTGACTCTGAGCCACTAGGTTACCTGATTAACATCTTCACTAATTCTATGGGACAGGAGAGCGGGGACCCTTTCGGTTAGGGTTTAACGCTTTAAAAACTTATGTAATATTCGATTTTCGGGAAAGGGTAGACGTGTCATTTTGCGAAAACGAAATATTAATATTTCTTTTCTTTTATTGGAGTTAATTGTATTGTTAATTATATATATGTAATTTTCAAATTTATGTATATAATTAAAGGAAATTTCTGATTTTTTTGTTATTAAGGGTGATTCAGGGAAAAAGGGATTTAATGGAAATTGGTATTTAAGGAAAATTAAATCAGGTTATTCCCTAACCTAGACGCTAATCAGAATTCAGACTCCACGTTCTCCTTCTCTGCGCAATTTGGAGAAGAGAAAAGGCCAAGAGAGTTGTCACAATATCTGAAGCGTTTCTTGATCGTTTTCAGATCGGATTGGAGAATCAAGATCGTTGTGAGAAGGGCAACATTTGGATATCAGGTTGTTGAGGAGTGTTGCAGATTTTTGAGGCTGCTTAGTCTGGTTTTTGGCTGCTAATAGGTAAGAGACTCTTCCTATGGTCTCAATTATCGTTTATAGGGTTTAGATCATGCTTTAAGACGTTTTAATGCTAGAATAGAAAGATGAGTCTTTGGTTGATCAATGATCATAGGTGTTATGGAATGTTTAGATATGTTTTTCTATGTTTTACTGTACTTAATTTGTGATTAATTGGGTTAGAAACGGATTAGAAACCGATTAGGATCGAAATCAGAAGTTAGGGCAGCAGGCAGAATGTGTACGCATTGGCTAGCAATGCGCACGCATTCCTGTTACAGGATTGCAGGTTTGGCTTCTGGACGCTGAATGCGTACGCATTCCAAAGAATGCACATGCATTCCATGAACAGAGAGTTCTGGGTTTTGTTTCTGGTTGCTGAATGCGTACGCATTCATAAGAATGCACACGCATTGTTCAAACAGAGAGTTTTAGCTTAGGTTACGGTCCAAATTGTAGGCACGCGCACGCGATTGTGCAATGCGACGCATTGTAGGAAACAAATGCGCGCAGGCGCTTTGTTTGGCAATAGCGATCAGTAGGCAATCGCGACGCTTTGTTTGAAGCGAGAATTTCTGCGAGGTTTTGAAGCGAGAGAATGCGTCTGTGATCGGCTAATGCGCACGCATTGCCCCAGTTTGCCCTTAAATGATGTGTAAGCTATGTTGTTCAGTTTTAAACCCTTATTCATGATATGTTAACATGGTATAATCTAAACAAGCCTGAATTGAGCTTCTGATTCGTTCATTTAAAACACCGAATATACTCTTAAAGGGAGTTGAAGTTCGGATCCGTCGGAAGAGCATGATAGGCTTGTGCTTTGATGAATTAGTATTCATCAATGTCTGTGTAATTGCTAGGCCTTGTTTATGTCTAGTGGGGTAGGAAGAGAGTAGTATTTGTGAGGGAGTTTAATTGAAAACACTTAGGTGGTTAGTTAATCATTTTAATAAATACGTACTTGACTAGTAAAAGATTAAACAACATGTCTCTCTTGGATGGGCACCAGTCTATATCGCGATGTGTGTGCTACCTTTGAAGGTGGAAGAACTCCGTAGGTCAAAAAAACCCTAAGTACGGAGGGACTCCACTGAGAAGCGTGTACTATCCGAGTCTACCTATTCTAGACTCCGTGGATATTGGTGTGATCCACTAATATGTTGCCAAGAATATCCCCACTTTGGATATGCGTTGTGCCCTTGAGTGCGGTTGTAACAGAGATAAGGTAAGTAGAAAGGTTTAGTCAATTCATGTTGATGGACATGAAATGAACCCCAGATTGAGTCGGTCGCACCTAAACAACTAAACGATTAAATATATTTTCTTTATAAATTATAATTGTGGTCATAGCTTCTCTCTTTTATTAAGTACTTTGTACTTACCTCAAATGCAGGTTTTCTATGTGTTTGGGGGTGAGAAGACGAATAGGTTGAGTATGTTTACGAGGAGGAGTTCGATGACCATGTTTGACGACGCCTCATTGAAGACTTTTCATTTATTTATTTTGTTATTCATTATTTAACTATGCTAGTACTTTTCGGATTAGACTTTTGGTCTTTCGAGACTTGTAGTACCTCTTTACGTTTATTTTGAGAATATCATACGTTTTTTTTTAAATTTCGTATTTCCTTGAATGTAATAAGGTTACATTTCCATCTTTAGACTGTATTCTATTCATGGATTTTATTGGAAAAATTTTATATCCGAGTCTTTTGCTTCCGTTTGCTCGTTTTTGATACGACGTAGTAGAGGCTTACGTGTGAATGAATTTATTTTTATTTTATACGTGCCGAACGTTCCTTTTCCGGATAAGGACTCGGTGTCCGGAAACGGGGCGTTACAGTTGGTATCGAGAGAAAGCGTCTTTTAGGCTTCCTTCCTTTTAAGATAAGCTTTCTTTAGACCGTAACGTTCTCGTTTTCTTTGATCATCAGGATGGTGTTCACATGAACTGGAGCGGGTGCAGAGACTTCTGGAGTTCATCGGGAAAGTCCAACACCAGTAGTAGGAGGCGGTGTTGTGAGGCAGAATCCTCCAACCCATCGGAGTTTGTCACCACCACCTCATACTGTGACACCTACACCAAGATCTCAACAGAGTTTGTCACCGCGACCTCATCAGGAGCAACCTCCACGATAGCACGTGGGGAGTTCGGTTCAGTTCTCTTTGGTAAGCGATGTTCCAGCGGGTTTTGTATCACCGCCGGTAAGCTACCCTCCTCACCAACAAACCTTCTACCCGCCACCAGTCAGCATTTACCCTCCACCATCGAGCCACCCCCCACCACTATTGTTTCACCAACAACAGCAGACTTTCCACCCACATCCTGTAGGTCATACCCCTCGACCTACCGTACCACTCTCACCGCGTTTCGACCATCAGCAAGGTTTTCGTTACCCACCCTTTGGTTTCCAACAACCTCAGCCAACCCCACAGAATCACCAGAATTACCATCAGGGATACTACCCTTTTCAGGCTGAACCTCAAGTGAATCCAATTTACCCCAAAGAACGCGTAAAGATGCCAAAGAACAAGTACCTTTTGGTTAACCTCCGGTTTACCCGCCAGTTCCACTAGTTAGACCAGATTTTGAGCAAGCACCAGCTGTGGATTCGTATACAAGATTGAGAAGGAATCGGGTTGAAAACTTCTACGGGAATATAGAACATTCAAAGGCTGAAGAGTGGTTAAGAAGCTTCGAAAAGGCTTGCAGGAATATACATGTTCCTGAAACAGAGATGACACAGCTGGCGGTTAGTTTTCTTTTGGGTGCAGCTGAAGCATGGATAGATGCCATACAGAGTAGCAATGGTAAGGTCACAGACTGGGAAGCTTTCAAAGCTATGTTTTACAACGAGCTGGGAAGGTTCTACCCTGAATTAATGAAAGTGGAAGAGAGGAAGATGGCCCCTTATAAGGAAGGTTTAGCTCACGAGATACAGTCTGGCATGTTGGGATTTATAGCGAAGAATATGGCGGAGTTATTGAACAAGGATTTGGAGGTTGAGACCTTCAGGAAGAAAGCCACAGTTGTGATTTGAAACAAGAGAAACTTTGGAACTAGTCAAGGCAATTACCGAGGAGCACCGCAACAGAACATCAAGAAGACAACAGCTCCCACGGCAGCTAAGGCCCCGAACAATGCACCACTTTGCCCTAAGTGCAACATAAATCATTTAGGGGAGTGCAAGCAGAATACTAGTGGTTGCTACGTATACGGAGAGCCAGGACACTTTTCTAGAGCGTGTTCAAATAGAAGAAACAAAGGCAGTTTGAGCCAAGGAAATGGGAGAAGCGGCCCAAGCCGACCCGTTCGTGTTTTTGCGGTTGATGCTAGAGATGCGGAACCAGAAGATAATGTTATCTCATGTACCTTTTGTTAATTTATTTTATTAAGATATTCTCACAGCACATTTATTCATGCTTTAATATTATTTAAATGAATGAATATGCATCTTAGGTACGATAATGTTAGATAATCTAGTGGTCAGAGCTTTGTTTGATACGGGAGCGTCTAACACCTTTGTGTCGACCAAGGTAGCTAAGAATTTGAGTTTACCTTTGGAACCGTTAAGAAACACTTTGGAGAGAACTACACCGTTAGGAAAGGTAACAAAGGTAACTAGGATGATACCTCAAGTGGAAGTTCGAGTTAGATCTTATCGATGCAAGAGCGACTTTATAGTTCTAGACTTTTCAGATTTTGACGTGATTCTTGGAATAGATTGGCTATCCGAGAATTATGTTCACTTAGATTGCCGAGAGAAGAAAGTGACTTTTAAGATACCCAGAAACTCAGATAAGACTTATCAAGGTAATGTGTACAAGCCGAGCAAGAAGAGGCATCCGATAATTTCAGCGGTTAAGGCAATTAGAGCTTGTTCGAAGGGTTGTGATGGCTACTTGTTGTACGCAGTGGATGTAGAACAAGTGAAGACTAAGCTAGAAGAAACTCCGGTAGTGAGAGAGTATCTTGAAGTGTTTCCGGAGGAGTTACCGGGAAACATGCCGGATAAAGAAATCGAGTTTGAGATCAAGTTAGTACCGGGAGCGGCACCAGTTGCTACGACACCCTATAGAATGGCACCGGCTGAGTTGAAGGAATTAAAAGCTCAACTTAAGGATATTCTTGAGAGGAACATAATTCAGCCTAGTACCTCGCCTTGGGGAGCCCTAGTGTTGTTTGTCAAGAAGAAAGATGGTAGCATGAGGATGTGTATCGACTACAGAGCATTGAACAATCTTACAATCAAGAATAAGCATCCTTTGCCAAGGATTGATGATTTGTTTAATCAGTTACAAGGCAAGAAAGTGTTCTCTAAGATTGATCTTAGGTCTGGTTATCATCAGTTGAAGATCAAAGTAGCAGACATACCGAAGACGGCTTTTAGTATGAGGTATGGACATTATGAGTTCTTAGTTATGCCTTTGGGACTCACTAATGCTCCATCTGCATTTATGGATTTAATGCAGCGAGTTTTCATGCCTTACCTGGATAAGTTTGTGATAATGTTCATAGACGACATCTTAGTATACTCTAAGGATGAGAAAGAACATGAGGAACACTTAAGGATAGTGTTGGATACTTTGAAGAAGAGTCTGTTATTTGCTAAGTTTTCGAAGTGTGAATTTTGGTTGAAGCAAGTCAGTTTCTTGGGTCATGTCATTTCGGGCGATGGCATTCAAGTTGATCCTGCGAAGATAGAAGCAGTTGAGAATTGGCCTAGACCTACCACAATTTCAGAAGTAAGAAGTTTTCTTTGATTGGCTGGCTACTATAGAAAGTTTGTGCAAGACTTTTCAAAGATAGCTACCCCACTCACTAAGCTTACACAGAAGAATGTGAAGTTTGAATGGATAAGAGAGTGTGAAATAGCTTTTCAGACGTTGAAGAAGAAGTTGACTACAACCCCAATTTTGGCAGTTCCGGAGATCTTTGATAACTATGACGTCTACACGGATGCTTCGGGACAAGGTTTAGGTTGTGTGTTGATGCGAGGAGGGAAAGTGATTGCTTATGCATCTAGACAGTTGAAGGTGCATGAGAAGAACTACCCGGCACACGACTTAGAGTTGGCAGCAGTAGCGTTTGCCTTAAAGACTTGGAGGCACTACTTGTATGGAGTTAAAGCAAGGATCTTCACCGACCACAAGAGTTTAAAGTATTTCTTCACACAGGAGAATCTGAATATGAGACAGAGGAGATGGTTAGAGTCGTAAAAGACAATGATTTGGATATTCAGTACCACCCAGGCAAAGCCAATGTAGTGGCAGATGCTTTGAGCAGGAAACCAGTGTTTGCAGTTTCAAGCGTCGAAGGTGTGGCAGAAAGGTTACATGGGCTCCAAATCAGTAGTTTTGATCAGATAGAGGATCGTCAGTTTGTGGCGCCGTTGTTAGCAAGATCTAAGTTGATGGATGATATTCAGGATACGCAAGATGAAGATCCGGTTTTGGTTGATTTGAAGCGAGTTGCTAAAGAAAAGCCTACAGTGGGTTATGTGTTAGATAAGAATGGAAATCTTTGGTACCAGGATCGTCTGTGTGTGCCTAATGTGGGTGATCTAAGACAAAGAGTTATGGAAGAGGCACATAGGATTGCTTTTGCAGTTCATGCAGGTGATACTAAGATGTATCGGGACTTGAAAGAAAGGTTCTGGTGGCCCTCGATGATGTTGGAAATAGCTAAGTTCGTGGCAGAATGTGACACTTGTCAAAAAGTTAAGGCAGAACACATAAGACTAGGAGGAATGCTTAAGCCATTGGATATCCCCAAATGGAAATGGGATAAGATCACGATGGATTTTATCACTGGTTTACCGAAGACTAAAGGAGGACATGATTCAATTTGGGTAATTGTGGATAGATTGACCAAATCTGCCCATTTCTTACCGTATAAGGTTGATATGTCTTTGAAGAAGATGACAACACTATATCTGGATAATATAGTGAAGTTACACGGAGTTCCTATCTCGATAGTTTCGGTTCGTGATCCGAGGTTTGTCAGTCGGTTTTGGAAGAGTCTACAAGTAGCTTTTGGAACCAAGCTGGATTTGAGTAAGGCTTTTCATCTGCAAACAGACGGACAATCGGAAAGGACCATCCAAACACTCGAGGACATGCTAAGGGCTTGTGTTTTGGAAGTAGGTGGATCATGGGATGATTACCTACCCGTAGCGGAGTTTGCCTACAACAACTGTTATCATGCAAGCGTAGGCTCGCCACCATTTGAAGCTTTGTATGGGAGAAGATGTAGAACGCCATTTGTTTTGGGATGAAGTCGGGAAAGGCAGATCACAGGGCGAAAATGGTTGAACAAGCTAAGGAAAGGGTTCAGTTGGTCAAGAAGAATCTGAAGGCAGCTCAAGATCGACAGAAAAGTTGGGCTGATGTTAGAAGAAGACCCCTCGAGTTTGAAGTCGGTGATAGAGTTTATTTTCGAGCTTCACCGATGAAAGGAGTGAAACGCTTTGGACAAAAGGGAAAGCTAAGTCCAAGGTATGTTGGACCGTTTGAGATTCTGGAAAGAGTGGACCATTGGCTTATAGGCTTCAGTTACCGGAATCCATGTCAAGAGTCCATAGTGTTTTTCACGTTTCAATGTTGAAGAAGTGTCTGACGAAGAATGATGTTGAAACCACGGTTGATCCGGAAATCCTTAGAGACAATCTTGCTTACGATGATAGACCAATCAAGATTTTGGACCGGAAGGAAAAGATGATTAAGAGATGGATGATCCCATTGGCGTTAGTTCAGTTGAGCAATCATTCACCCGAGGAGGCAACTTGGGAAGTTGAAGATGATATGATCAGTGAATTCCAAGAGTTTGTTGATCTACCAGGTATGTTCTAGTTTCGAGGACGAAACTCCTTTTAAGGGGGGAGGAATGTAATATTCCGATTTTTCGGGAAAGGGCAGACGTGTCATTTTACGAAAATGAAATATTAATATTTCTTTTCTTTTATTGGAGTTATTAAGTGTATTGATAATTATATATATGTAATTTTTGAATTTATGTATATAATTAAAGGAAATTTCTAATTTTTTTGTTATTAAGGGTGATTATGGAAAAAAGGATTTAATGGAAATTGGTATTTAAGGAAAATTAAATCAGGTTATATCCTAACCTAGACGCTAATCAGAATTCAAACTCCACGTTCTCCTTCTCTGTGCAATTTGGAGAAGAGAAAAGGCCAAGAGAGTTGTCACAATATATGAAGCATTTCTTGATCGTTTTCAGATCGGATTGGAGAATCAGGATCGTCGTGAGAAGGGCAACGTTTTGATATCAGGTTGTTGAGGAGTGTTGCAGATTTTTGAGGCTGCTTAGTCTGGTTTTTGGCTACAAATAGGTAATAGACTCTTCCTATGATCTCAATTATCGTTTATAGGGTTTAAATCATGTTTTAAGACGTTTTAATGCTAGAAAGATGAGTCTTTGGTTGATCAATGATCATAGGTGTTATGGAATGTTTAGATATGTTTTTCTATGTTTTACTGTACTTAATTTGAGGTTAATTGGGTTAGAAACGGATTAGAAACCATTTAGGATCGAAATCAAAAGTTAGGGCAGCAGGCAGAATGCGTACGCGCCAATGCACACACATTCCTGTTGCAGGATTGCATGTTTGGCTTCTGGATGCTGAATGCATACGCATTCCAAAGAATGCGCACACATTCTTTGAACAAAGAGTTCTGGGATTGTTTCTGGTTGCTGAATGCGTACGCATTCATAAGAATGCACACGCATTGTTCAAACAGAGAGTTTTAGCTTAGGTTGTTGGGATAGTTGTCGTGTGTGGAGTGATTTACGGAAGAGATCCATAATTTACGGAATATTAACCTAGAAAATAAATCATGCGAATAGAATAATTCATATTATTTAGCAGATCTAACAGAATAAATATCATCATGCATATCTGATTCAAACAGTAGACAATAAAGATAGTATGCACAAAATAAAGGACTAAGACAAACCGAGGCGAGTAGTTACTCTTTCCTTAAGACAAATTGCTCCGGTATGGTGCCCACGGTAGTAGCAAATGTCTCCCAAGATACAACGGCTTTACGTCTCGGATTTAGAGACACTTAAAAAATCCGAGCTCCGGCGAACTTACAGAGTGCTCCAACTTCTCTTCGACTCAAGAACTAGATCTATATGCTAGACTTTTTGTGGTGGAAAAGACTAGAGTAAATTCGATGAATAACATTCATCCATTAGGTTCTTTATATAGTGGAGAGGAGAAGCCAATGCTTTAATCTAATTGGCCAAAACACATCATCAAACTTTTCCCCTTGGAAAAGTAACGACCGACTTTTCCCTCAAGGAAAAGTCATTGGGGCGTCCCAATGAATTCCTCACGCCATGTGGGATTAAATCCCATAATCGATTGGTTGGATGACGCATCTTTGAATTCTAATTGGTCGAATGACTCAACGAATTCTGATTGGTCGAATGACACAATCACATCCCAAAATTAATTTATGGTAAATTTCATAAAGAAAATTTTTCCAAAAAATTAATAGTAACACCCTAACCGAGCCGAGCTCAAGCACGAGCCGAGCCGGCCGGACGGCGGCGGCGGCGTGTGCGTGTGCGTGGAATAATCTATGTCCTCCCTCCTGCACAAAAGTGCCTTGCCCCTTGGGGCACATCTATAAGAGTATACACTCACAAGCCTCAAGTTACCTATGTGGGAGAATGGGATGAGGTCCTCCCTTCAACACCCATCTCCTACATATTTTCTACCAACTTTAGCTATTAATTTCTCATTCACCCGACATCCGAATCGAGTGATTCAAAAGCCCATCATCAACTACACCGTATGGAGTATTTAATGATATCAATAACTCTCGATGACATACATCGGAGCCTATCCGTAAATCATGCTAAAGTTGACTATTCAACCCTACAAAAAGGGCTTTTCCTCCAACATGAATGAAAATTAATGCAAATGCAGACTCTGAAGAGAAGTCAAACGGAAAAATATTGCATCAGGAGAGGTAGCTTCTGGCCTTTTGAACATGCCTTAGTGAAGTACTATCAGATTTACTCGGCTAATCAGTGAACTAAGTCTTGAACTATTCAGCCTTTAGTGTAAACCAAGACAATAGCACTCACACAATATTTCCCCTAGCACCTTTCGGTTGTCATGGTTGTGTCCATCTCGGCCCTGGACAACACTTGGTTTCAGAAAGTGCTTTAGAGAATTCAAACCTCAAAATTCTCACAGAAGAGGCCCCACTTTGTACTTACATAGGTGACCTCCTATCAAGGGTATTCTGCCCTACCCCACTTGAATATCAAGATATAGGAATCATTAAAAGCTAAGCTTAACCTCATACCCTCTGCAGATAGCACTTTTATTCTCTCGAGAATGGGTAAGTCTTTGGACTATTTCTTATAGCTTAGTTGTCCTTTTGAACCATGATCTTGGGATCTCCGTCAACATGGTTGGGTTGCTACTACAAAGAAACATGCGTAATAGGCTTCAGTCCCATTCCGGTTGTCAAAATTGACATATGATCTCTAGCTAAACCTTTGTAAATGGATCCGCAAGATTCTCATTCGATCTTACATAATCGATGGAAATAACATCATTAGAGATCATTTATTCAATGGTATTGTGTCTCCGGCATATGTGTCGAGACTTACCACTGTACACACTACTCTGTGCCACTCCTATGACCGACTGACTACCACAGTGTATGCTGATAGCAGCCACAGGTTTCGGCCAACATGGAATATTCTCAAGGAAATTCCTAAGCCATTCAGCGTCTACTCCAGCCTTATACAAGGCTATAAACTCAGCTTTCATTGTGGAATGAGCTATGCACGTTGTTCTTGTAGACTTTCAGGACACAGCACCACCACCAATCGTGAATAAGCATCCACTGGTGGACTTCAAATCTTTCGTATCTGATATCCAGTTGGCATCACATTATCCTTTTAATACTGCTGGATATCTTGTATATATACCGTAATCCCAGACTCATGGTGTACTTCATGTACCTCAACAACCTATTCAAGGTTTTCCAATGATTATGATCTGGATTACTTGTGAACCTACTTAGGTTGTTTACTACACATGCTAAGTCTGGTCATGTACAGGTTGTTATGTACATCAGACTTTCAATCACTTGAGAATATCTCAATTGATCCACAGGTTCACCTCTGTCCTTGACTAAGTGCATACTTAGGTCACGTGGAGTGCTCACATGACTTTTATCAAAGACATTAAGTCTTTTTAAAACATACTCATGATAATGAGTTTGTGACAACACAAGTCCACCAGATACACTAGAGATCTTAATCCCTAGTATCACATCGGCAACTCCCAGGTCCTTCACATCGAAGTTCCTTGTCAGCACCTTTATCGTATTCATGATACTCTCATGAGTACTTCCCATTATCAGCATGTCATAGACATATTATCACATAGGTGTGTTCTTAATGTAGACATACATATGTCCTACCCACTTTACAACATAACATTGTCAAACTCGATATGCCATTGCTCTGGCTATTATTCGAGCCCACAGAAAGACTTAACAAGTCTACACACCTTACTCTCTTGTCCTGGAACTATGAACCCCTCGGGTTGTTATAAGTACATCTTTCCTTTCAACTCACCATAACCATCCATTTGATGGACTTCTAGGTTATAGACTCGGCTATATTGATGAGAGAACCTTATATAAGTAATTCTCACAACAATGGTGAGTAAAACGCCAAGGCCTTCTTTCTGTTGATACCTCGGGCTACCAACAACGCCTTACAATAAATCCATCAACCTTTAACTCTTACGGAAAATCCACTTGCACTCGAGTGGTTTATTTCCGTTGGGAGACCAACCAAATTCCAAGTGTGGTTATGGACGATGGATTTCACTATTTATCACCTCTTTCCAGAAATGAGCTTCTGGTATTGACATTGCCTCAGCATATGTCATGGGTTTGTTTTCTACCATATAGGTCAGAAAATCAGGAGCAAAGGACTTGGAAGTCCTAGCCCTCTTACTAAGACGATGTTCCTCAATTTCTTGAGGACCACTCTCTTATATGTCCGCCTACTCATGCTTGCTTCTACTTTAACACTTTCCTTACAAGGAAAGATATCCGCAAGGAACACCACATTCTTAGACTCGATGATGACATGTTCATGTACATCATTGATGTTTGATTTATGCACCAAAAACAATAGGCACTAATGATTTTAGGTCCTATTATTCACTTTGATTTAGGCACTTTGACCTTAGCCAAACACCCCCACATTTCCAAGAATCTGTAGCTAAACCACAACTCATACGGGGTGTCATCCTTCTTCTTTGAAGGGATATTGTTCAAAATGAATTTTTTTGAGAGGATAATACCCCCCACAAGTTCTGATGTAAACTCGAACTTATCAACATAGCATCTATCAACTCTTTAAGAGTACGGTTCTTGCACGTAGCAATACCACTTGATTGAGGTGTGTATGGTGTAGTTATTTGATGAATGATGCCGGGCCCTTAGCAAGACTCATGAAACAATACATCATATCCACCATCATAATCCCTACGGATACATCTTATCCGTTTGCTATGTTTATTTTCACTTTCATTCTGACAATCCTTAAGGCATCACGAGCCTTATCTTCGCTTTTCAGCATTTAAATATCACAATATTTGGTGCTATACTCAATAAAGTAACATAATACTTTTATCACCTCTAGTATGCATGAATCTAGAGGTTCTGTGTTCCTTTCTACCGGTCAACCGGTGAGTTAGCCAATATGGCTTCAACACATACTAGACACTTGTGATTAAGATCAAATTTCAAGTCCTAATCATAGTGTCACAAGCAAATATTACTCAGATCTTAAATCCAATCTCATTGGCTCTTTACGGAGCATCTCTTTTGTGCTCGAATGACAGTTTCACTGTCAACATCCTGATCAATCTAGTTTGATCATTCAAAGCATCGTTCGTTGCACCACCGAACTCCATCCAAAGGATGAGATTAACCGTCACCGTGCTACGCTCTAGTGCTACTACAGGCACGTACACTTGTGTCACAACCGACACAATTTAGCTTGAATTCACCTCAGTGTATCCTTCCATTTCTGTTCAAACAAAACAAACAGTAATACACCATTATAGGAATAAAGGTCAACTACCGTACACTAGCATTGTAGTCTATATAAAATAATGCTAGTCACTTGTATCACTTTTAATCTAAGCTGCACACAATTGTGATATATCACCTTTAAAACAATTATATTTGGACTAATAATCACGACCTTCAAATTCAGCCGTGACGTGTTATTTGCGTATTTACAGCATTCTCAAATATGCTATATGCCACGAAATAAGGATGTAAACGTTTTATTCAATTACTACTCAACTTCACAATTGTTGTATGCACATCCATGTAATGCAAGCCACAGAAGTATAAGTACCGGCCAAAACAAAAAGACTTGCCCATATATTTTCATACCAAGTTGGATTGTAGTGAGTCTATAACAATCACTTTTATAACAAAATATTTATAAGTTGTAACATCCCGATTTTTACGAAAAAGGCAATTTTGTCTTTTAATGATAATTGGGGTTTTATGTTTTTATTTAATTAAAAGGATTAAATAAAGGAATAAGAATTAGAATAAAATGAAATATTCTGGTTGGCCGACGTAAACGGGAATTAAAGGTGTCGGGGTATTTAAACGGGAAAATAGAATTTGATCCTCACTTCTCCTTCAGTTCTTTTTCCTTCTTACGCTCTGAGACAGAAGAGGGCGCCTATTCCATCAAAAGGATCACCCTAGGTTGAATTTTGGTGTTTGATCGTGGCTCGTTTGTGCAGACGGCAGTAGAAGAAAAGGTTCGGAGGATCGCGGTGATTCTCCCGATACAAACGTTTTATGATTTCGTTCCGGTGAGTTTTTCATCTTCTTTGGCGTAGAACTTGATGAATAGCATCAAGGTGTTGCTTGCTGCTGTTTTGACATCGTAGGAAGGTTCTAAGGTCTGGTTGTTTGTTTAGGTTCAAGGCTTAAGGCTTGTTGGTGCTTCGAGGGCTTGCAATCGAAGAACCACGCAATCAAAAGGTAACGTGGCTAGACTTCATACTATTTTAGGGGCCCAATCAGTGAATTGGAGTTTTGTATGTTTATTACCTGTTTTACTGCTGTTTGGTGTATAAAAGATGGAATTTGGATTCGTTTTGGGTTGGAAATAAATCGCAGTGTGTGTGCGGTTTTTAGTGCGAGGATTTTGGGGCTATCCGTACGGATAGAAGGCTTATCCGTACGGATAAGTCACTGGTTTGGAGTTTTGGGAATACAGTAAGTTATCTGGATGGTTGGGGCATTTATCCGTACGGATAACTTATCCATCCGTACGGATAAGAGCTTGGTTGGGCGAATGTTGGTTTGAGATATTTCGTGGTGTCAGCTCATGTCCGGGCTTTATAATCTGATCTCTAATCTTGAACTAAGTCCTAAAAGGAGTTCCCACGCGCATAGAACCCAACCTTACGGAGTTTTCACTAACCGTGATCGTTCGTAAGGGACCGTGCGGAGAGCCTTGACGGATATAGTGCTTTGACGAGCTAGTGTTCGCCATTGTCTGTGTATGTGCTAGGAGGTTAGAGTCTAGTGGGCTAGGACCTTGAGTAGATGGTAGGTGTCTTTTATGTGAATGAACTAGGTGGCTAGTTAAACACTTAATAAATTACATATGTGTTAGTTAAAAGATTAAATGCTTTGGGAGGCTTGCGTAAGGCACGTTTATACTCCGTCGATGTGTATATGGCCCGATGTGATGTGTGCCTCTGTGGTCATCCGGACATCCACGAGAGTACATGCACAGGTCAGCGCACTATCGAACACAAGTTGTTCGTACTACTGGAGACGTAATTCTAGTAGGTCGTAATCGTAACCAGTGCGCGTAATTACCGGTCGTATGTGTCCTTGCCAACCTTAGCGTGACAAATAGCGAGCTAAGCTAGAAACCCTAGGGACCTCATGTTGTGCCATGAACGCAATGTGATAGGTAGCTAGGTTAATAACGGAAAAGTTAATAAAAGACGGCGACACCTTCTTACTGGTTGAGTAACGACGATAGTGCGGAACCTACTCATGTTACTGTGTACTTTGTACTCACCCGTTATTCCCCCGTGTTTTGTCCATTCTTTCTTTTAGATGTGTATCCGGAGAATGACGAGACGGCTGAGGGTTATCCTGAGGACGAGGAATGAGTGGGATCTAAGCTTGGAGTCCAGCGTTTCTTTATAGTTTTGTTATCCTTCCTATTATTTTATTTTTGTTAAGGGAGTTCCGAGGGTGTTGTACTTTAAGATTTGGATGATGTTCTTTGGATGTTTAGTTTCTCTTTTGAATTCGGTTTTGTAGAAACAAAGACTTGTAACTCTGGTTCGGTTTTTGGGAGGCGTTTGGATGTTTGGTTTTAATTTTAATTTCGAGTTATCTTTTAGCTTCCGCGTCGTTTAGTATCTCTGATTATTGATGAGGCTAACGTGTATGCATTAAATTTTATTTATTGCTTTTCCGGATAAGGACTCGGTATCCGGGAACGGGGCGTTACAGTTGGTATCAGAGCCGACGTTTACAGTGCTGTTTAAGTTAAATCATTCCTTTAAGATAAGTTAGAGCTTGTAGTAATCCTTTCTCTTGTTTTGGGTGACAGATGGTTCGTACCAGAGGAGGTGCCAACACGGATAATCAACTAGTCCGGGTGGAGAACGAGGAAGTTCCTGAGGTAGTGATGGAAGAGGAGAATCAGGAAGCAGGAAATGAGCGGGCTAATGAGACCAGGGCCAATGAGGGGGAAGAAATGCCAGTTTGGGTGCGAGCCCCTATGAGGAGGAGGAGTGGGGCACCACCTGTTCTCCCACCGATTAATAGGTCCTCTTATGCTAGAGTGGGAAATCAAAGGATGGTTCCTGAGGCCGCCAGGGCCAACTCTCAAAGTGCTCCACCTAGGGACACCCCAGTAAATCCCTCTCAGTTTGTTGACCCGACCAGTCTGCAGCAACAGCAAGATGTGTTGCATTACTTTCAGCAGCTGCATCAAGTGCAACAACAACAGTCTATCCTCCAGCAACAACAGGCAATGTTGCAACAACAGCAACAAAGATGGACTACCACTGTTAGTCAAGCTTCACAAGAGACAGCCCGTCCGTACTATGAGAAACCGATTGACTGGGTCGAAAATATTAGGAAGTATCATGTGTTAGATTTCTTTGGAAACGTGAGTGCAGAGAAAGCAGATTTATGGTTCAGGGGTTTCGAAAAGAATTGTACCAGTATGAAGGCTCCGGAGGCGGAGTGGTTACCGACCACAGAAGCGTTGATGATGGGAATGCCAATATTTGGATAGAGTCATATCGAGGTTCAATGGAAACTTCACAACCTGGAAGGCTTTTAAGGAGGCATTTTACACGGAGTATTTTCCTCTCAGCGTACTCAGGACACTAAGTCCAAGGAATTTCTAGACTTAAAAGCGGAATCACGAGATGTGATCACTCAAGATTCGCAGCCGGTTCAATGAGTTAGGTCGCTTCTACCCGGAGATCTCTTCGGATCGTAAAAGAAGTATAGCAAAGTTCATCGATGGATTGGTGGTGAGATAGCTAAGGGTATGTTAGGCCCATGACCAGTTACCATGGCCGATGCTGTGGATAGAGCCTTGACAGCAGAGAAGCTACTGAGGAAGAGTGCAGCTGCCGCGGGTGCGAAGAGATCATTCTCAAGTTTTCAGAGGGGCAGCGGCACAGCACCAAAACAAGGGTAGAAGAAATTTGGGGTGCCGGGAACAACAGGCTCAGTTGGGTCAGCTCAAGGAAGTGTGGGTTCGTCGGTGAGATGTTATGGGTGCGGAAAGAATGGGCATTATTCTAGAGATTGCCCGCAAAGAGGAACGGAGGTTAGTACACCGGCCACTGGGGCCAATCTTCAGGGTGCTAAAAATGGGGGCAACAGGCCTACCAGGGTTTTTGCAGCAGACGTCGAGCCAGGAGAGGTGGATGATGTAGTGGTGACAAGTATCTTTTAATGTCTTTATTTTATTTTGAACTACTTAATATGATATGGCGCTGTATGATATTAACTGTGAAATCTAAATAAATACATGATTAGGTACTATAATCCCGGAGAGTCTAGCAGTTACGGCACTATTTGATTCAGGAGCCTCAGGGCCTTTTGTGTCTACTAAGACAGCTAGGAAACTTAACCTACCATTGCAAGAGTTAGGGAATCCGTTGTCAATAACTACCCCGTTGGGGAGGATGACTAGGTGCGCTCAACATTTACAACGAGTCGATATTAGGGTTGGAAGTCATAAGAGCCATCATGACTTAACAGTGATGGATTTCACTGACTTTGACGTGATCTTGGGAATGGATTGGCTATCCAAGAATCATGTGTTTCTGGACTGTCATGGTAAGAGAGTAATTTTCAGGGTTCCCGGAAAGTCCGCTAAGCTCTTTCAAGGGAATGTGGTGAAGACTGGAAACGGTAAGCAGGTTGTAATCTCAGCGGTCAGGGCCATGAGGGCACTGAAGAAAGGATGTGAAGGATTCATGGTGTTTGCCTTGAACACAGAAGTTCAGAGAGCAAACCTGGAAGAAACCCCGGTAGTGAAGGATTTCCCAGAAGTTTTCCCGAGGAGTTGCCTGGGGATATGCCGGATAGGGTTATCGAGTTTGAGATAAATTTGGTTCCCGGCTCACGACTTACGGCAAAGGCACCATATCGGATGGCGCCAGCAGAGTTGAAGGAATTAAAGGTTCAAATCAAAGAGATGTTGGAGAGAAAAGTGATACTGACCAAGCACGCCGCCTTGGGAGCGCCGATTTTATTTGTAAAGAAGAAGGACGGTAGTATGAGGATGTGCATCGATTATCGGGCACTAAATAATTTGACAATTAAGAATAAGTATCCTTTGCCGAGATCGATGATCTCTTCTGTCAGTTGCAAGGGAAGAAAGTTTTCTCCAAGATCAACCTCAGATCTGGTTATCACCAGTTGAATATCAAGGTGTCCGATATTCCTAAGACAGCCTTCAGTACAAGATACGGGCACTATGAATTTTTGGTGATGCCATTCGGGTTAACCAATGCACCGTCAGCATTTATGGACTTAATGCAGCGGGTGTTCATGCCGTATTTGGACAAGTTCGTGATAGTGTTCATCGACGACATTCTCATCTATTCTAGGGATGAGAAGAAACACGAGGAACACCTAAGGATAGTGTTGCAAACGTTGAAGGATAGTCAGCTCTACGCGAAATTCAGCAAGTGTGAATTTTGGCTCGATCAAGTTAGTTTCCTCGGGCATGTAGTCACAGCGGAAGGAATAAAGATGGACCCGGTCAAGATTGAAGCGGTAAGTAATTGGCCTAGGCCTACAACAGTAACGGAAATAAGGAGTTTCTTGGGCCTAGCCGGTTACTATCGGAAGTTTGTTCAGGATTTTGCGAGGATAGCCACACCTCTCACGAAGCCCACTCAAAAGAATGTCAAGTACGAGTGGACGGAGGAGTGTGAAGCAGCGTTTCAGACTTTGAAGGATCGGTTAACTACAAAGACACCGTGTTAAGCGTTACGAGAGGTTTTCGGGATTATGATGTCTACAAGGATGCGTCGGGTCAGGGTCTGGGTTGTGTGTTGATGCAGTCGGGAAAGTTGATCGCGTATGATTCGAGACAACTGAAAGTACATGAGAAAAATTATCCGACTCACGATCTAGAATTAGCGGCGGTAGTGTTCGCCTTAAGTTGTGGCGACATAATTTGTACGGGTGTGGCGAGGATTTACACGTATCACAAGAGCCTCAAGTTCTTCTTCACTCAAGAGAACTTGAATATGAGGCAAAGAAGATGGCTTGAGTTCGTCAAGGACTATGACCTAGATATTCAGTATCACTCGGTTAAAGCCAATGTGGTGGCGGATGCTTTGAGCCGGAGGGCGGTAAATGCTATTACGACAGTTCAGGAACTAGTTGATAAATTGGATGGACTTCAGGTCCAAGTGGTCGAACGAGGAGGTAAGACAGTCAGTTTGGCGCCATTGATGGCGAGGTCTGATTTACTAGACGAGATTTGGGTTAAACAGGATGTTAGAAATATTATTTATGTTTTGATGATGATTCGTCACGAAGTTAGACAAATCACTTACAACCCACATGATGATGAAGTCGTAACTAACTGTTATAGTGCATAATAAAAGAAGAAGCAAGAAATGGTCTAGAGATAAATGTATAAGTTCTATCTAGAGTCTGAACTTTGTATAGGTTGTTTCAGACAAGCATTGTAATAGAATAGGAACTAGGAAAACAGCTGAGTCACAACAAGAAAACTGAGTTACAGTAAGAAAACTGAATATGCACTTGAAGAACTGAGGATTCAAACTCAGTTATGATAAAACTGAAGAAGATAAGTTCGCCGAGGGACACTGACTCAGTTGGCTTATCTAGAAGACTGAAAGAACTGAGGGACACAGACTCAGTTGTTGAGGATTGAAGAACTGAGGTGGCAAACTCAGTTAGAAGCTGATTAAGTCGTGACTACAAATCAGGATTCAGGCAAGTCTGTGGTGACCTGAAACTGAGTTATAGATCATGTAAAACTGAATAATCTTAAGGACAAAGATTATTAGCTACCTGGAAAAGAAGAAACTGAATGGTGTACTCTGACTTAGTCAATTAAAGTCAGATATTAAGTAAACAAGGTACTCAGTTTTGAAGAAGAGTAGAAAACTGAGTTAAGGCCTTGATTGAATTTAAACTATCAATACGACAAAAGATCGTACATATGAACGTTGGCTAAATGACAAGTGTAATGGCTACAAGAGCTAGTAACCGTCACATCACCCCTATAAATACACAGAGAATCACTCAAGAAAAAGATGAGAGGAGGATCAGAAAAAGAGCTTTACAAGAATATATTCAAAGATCCAAATCCAGATCTATAAAATCAGATTATATATATATCCAGAAAAAGGGGAAGCCAACAAAATTGCCTTGAAGACTTCAAAGAAAGATTCAGTAACCCATCAAGGGGGAATGAAGGCATCTTGGAGCTACAGAGTCAGATCCAGAAGAATCAAACAGCTCACTGAATTAATCCTTGATTAATTCTAAACCTAACCATTGTGAAAAAGGGTTGGCTGTGCATAGTTTGAAGAGAGCAATTCTACCTTTCTTCATCATACGGTTGCAACTTGGTTGCCACAATTTGTTAGTGCAAATCGAGGACTCGTGTGTTGGTATTAGTGGTGAGTGGTGAAGGAGCAATTCCACCTCCAAAGGATCAGCAGTGTGAGTGAAGGAGCAATCTCACCTTTCTTCATTTTGTGTAGACAGTGAAACTAGGGTGTCGTGAATGATTGTCATAGTGCTAGGATTTTGTAACGGTTATCTCATTATTCTAGTGATACCTCCTACGCCACAGGAGAAGGGGAGACGTACGGGATTACACCACCCGGAACTTCCATAAACAAATCATGTGTTGATTTACTTTATGCATCTGTGTTTGTTTTATTTATTGCATTATCTCTCAGCAAACACCAGACACTGAGTCAGCACAAAACTGATACATAGAAGGTCAAGATACTGGAAGATTTAGTGGATTACACAAGGCAACTAAAAATGTTAAATCTAAAAGAATCCTTGTGAAATCAACTAAGATTGAGTGTAATGGTTTATCCAGAAAAGAGTTGAGAAGGTTTAATTCTCTCAACAAAGAAACTGAAAGTAATATTTAAGTAACTAACTCAACCGGACCCAAAAAGGTATGGGTACCAAAGAAAACTTAAACTATTTTGCAGGAAAAGTCAGTTCACTTTGCAAAATCCTCAGAAAACTGATGTATATTTGAAACTGAGAAGGCAAAGGCTGATGAAGGACAAATTGGTCAAAAGAAGTAAAAACCTTCCAGCTACCATCTGACGTTTGGACTGACATGGCAAATCACTCGAAGCCACGTGTCAATCTAGGAGAAAAAGTAGATGTACATCCCTACATAATCTCATTGATTGTGACACGACTCTCATTTGAAAACGATTGCAAAATCTTGACAAAATCCTGCCCACCCAAAATCAAGCATTCTTAACTCAAAAATCAATGGAGCGATACAACATTGACGATGGAATCACCACCAGCTTGGAAAATTTCTGTCAAAAATTCTCAAACTCCACTCTTTCAATCCAAATTACAAAGAAGATCAAAAAGATTCGAGGATTGGAGAACCTGATTGACGCAAAGATCACTACTTTATGTCCAGATGGCATCAAAGACTTCTACAGGAATGCCGAAATCATTAACAATGGAAAAAGCTTCAAAACGACTATTCAAGATAAAAGCTTTACTGTTGATGAACACTTGCTATCACTTGTCTTCGGGTTAGACATAATCGGAGGCTCTTCATCTTTCACATTCGGAAATGAAGAAAAAGTGAAACTTTGGAACGTCACTGCAATCAACAAGAAAGAGAAGAACTTTAGTGGATCTATCTATTAGCAAAAACGTGAATTTGCATTTTTGACGATTCTTCTGACAAAAAATGTCATTGGTCATGCTAGAAATTTTTATACTCTGTCAACTGATAAAATGAAGATGATTTATGCTATTTGGTTTGGAGAGAAATTTGATTGGAACAAATTTGTTCTCAATCAATTGATAAAGCAAATTTCAGACGAAAAAGAAAGAATCAAAGAAAAGAAGGAGTTGGAGAGAAGTTTCTACTAAAAAAGGGCTACACCTATCTAGTCCAAAGAATACTAGATCACTACTCTATCTCCAAATCAACTCCAACTGAAGTCAAACAAGAATATGTGTCCACCAAAGCTGGAAAAAGGAAAATCACTGAAGAAGAAGAATGGAGTGAAGTTTCAGACTCCAGTTCAAGCGAGACTGTGAGTTTAGATGACAGAACTCTGAGAAGACAGAAAAGGATGTTGAACAAGTTTCAAGCAAAGAAAACTGGTACTGTGGAAGTAATTGAAATTGATGATGAAACTGAAGAAAGCGAAGGAAGCGTGTCTGAGGAATCTGAAGAAAGTGATCAGATTAAAAATGAAGAAATTAAAGAAGATGTTGATGATGAAACTGAAGTTAGTGATTCTTCAACTGAGTTGTATGGAGAATACACTGAAAACCAAAGAGAAGCTGTGGAAGATGTAGAATTTTGTGAAGCCAAATATGAAAAGGAACTGACAGTTCCTGATGTTCATTTTTATCCTGAGGCCAGCACCTCATCTCAGGCCCCTGAGGCATCTACAAGCAATTTGGCGACTGAAGAATCTCAGCATCAAGAAACTGAAGCTGAAAGAAAGAAGAATGTGGAAGAAATCTTTGAGGGCGTAATGCACACCCTACAGCAGAAGCTTTTCGACCTACACGATTTCATTGGAAGATCACATTTCTCAGGTCTATTTGAATACTCTAACCTCATCACCCTTCGTAGATTATTTGAAGATTGCTATCGCTTATCTTCAAACAAGGGGGAAGATAATGATAATGTTTTTGGTGATGAAGTTAAAGCTGGTAGTGATAAAGCTGAAACTGAGGAAGAAATCTATGCCAAATGGTTGATCAAAGAACAAGATGAACAAATAGACACTGATCTACAGACCATTGATCTTCTGTCTATTCAAAAGAATGAAGGAGCAATTGACATTCTAATCGAAGAATTGGTCAGAGAAGAGATCTTCAAAGAAACAAGGATCGAGGAAGATGAAGAAACCATGATCAAAGTTGTCTTTGAGTATCGAGAAAGAAACTTGTAACTTTGTATCAAATTGCAAGAGGGTCTACAAGCAAAGAAAAGAGAGGACAAGAACTAATGGGGAAACTGGATTGAAACAAGAAAGCAAACCGAAAAGACTAAAGGGAAGGAATCCAATCTTATCTCAGAAGAAGAAGATAAGGTAATGAGTGAAGAAATCAAAGAGATATTGGCAAAATCTAAAGCTGGAAACAATGAAGAAGCAAATCATTTGCTAAATGAATATCTAGAAATCAAGCCTAGAGATGGTGAAACGGAAGAAGAAGGAAAAGCAAGAAGATCTTTAGAGACAAAAAGGAGTATCTTTGTTGGTGAAAAATTGTTGGCTTTGGAAAAAGAAAAGATGTAATCTATTCAGTTTTAACTCAATCTGTTCTATTTTAAATCTTGTGATAAACTTATTTGTTTCTATTTTGCTATCTTAAGATGTTTTGTTATGATTTTTTGCACTATTCTTTCATTATTGCTTTTAGGGAGGGTTATGATACATCATCAAAAAAGGGGAAATTGTTGGAAATATTATTTATGTTTTGATGATGATTCGTCACTTAAATTAGACAAATCACTTACAACCCACATGATGATGAAGTCGTAACTAATTTGTATATAGTGCATAATAAAAAGAAGAAGCAAGAAATGGTCAGAGATAAATGTATAAGTTCTATCTAGAGTCCGAACTTTGTATAGGTTGTTTGAGCACAAGCATTGTAATAGAATAGGAACTAGGCAAACAAATTGAGTCAACAACAAAAAACTGAGTTACTGAAGAAAGCGAATATGCACTTGAAGAATCGAGGATTCAAACTCGGTTATGATAAAAGCGAAGAAGATAAGTTCGCCGAGGACACCGACTCGGATTGGCTTATCTAGAAGACCTGAAAGAACCGAGGACACTGACTCGGTTGTTGAGGATTGAAGAAGCGAGGTGGCAAACTCGGTTAGAAGTCGATTAAGTCGTGACTACAAATCAGGATTCGTGCAAGTCTGTGGTGACACAAGGCGAGTTATAGATCATGTAAAATCGAATAATCTTAAGGACAAAGATTATCGACTACCTGGAAAAGAAGAAATCGAATGGTGTACTCGACTTAGTCAATTAAAGTCGATATTAAGTAAACAAGGTACTCAGTTTTGAAGAAGAGTAGAAAACTGAGTTAAGGCCTTGATTGAATTTAAACTATCAATACGACAAAAGATCGTACATATGAACGTTGGCTAAATAACAAGTGTAACGGCTACAAGAGCTAGTAACCGTCACATCACCCCTATAAATACACAGAGAATCACTCAAGAAAAAGATGAGAGGAGGATCAGAAAAAGAGCTTTACAAGCATATATTCAAAGATCCAAATCCAGATCTATAAAATCAGATTATATATATATCCGTAAAAGGAAATAACGAAATTGCCTTGAAGACTTCAAAGAAAGATTCAATAACCCATCAAGGGGAATGAAGGCATCTTGGAGCTACAGAGTCGAGATCGAGAAGAATCAAAGCGACTCACTGAATTAATCCTTGATTAATTCTTAACCTAACCTTTGTGAAAAAGGGTTGGTTATGCATAGTTTGAAGAGAGCAATTCTACCTTTCTTCATACGGTTGCAACTTGGTTGCCACAAGCATTAGTGCGATCGAGGGTGTGTGTTGGTATTAGTGGTGAGTGGTGAAGGAGCAATTCCACCTCCAAAGGATCGGTGTGTGTGAGTGAAGGAGCAATCTCACCTTTCTTCATTTTGTGTAGACAAGTGAAACTAGGGTGTCGTGAATGATTGTCAATAGTGCTGGGATTTTGTAACGGTTATCTCATTATTCTAGTGATACCTCCTACGCCACAGGAGAAGGGGAGACGTACGGGATTACACCACCCGGAACTTCCATAAACAAATCATGTGTTGATTTACTTTATGCATCTGTGTTTGTTTTATTTATTGCATTATCTCTAAGCAAACACAGACACTGAGTCAGCACAAAACTGATACATAGAAGGTCTAGTTTTCTATTTACACATCTATTGCACTAAAGGCTAATTTTATATCACGCGATTAATGAGACTAAATATAAGTCAAGTAATAACTTATATTCATTGAGCTAATCGAACTCCACACAAGTTAAAGGGACGAGAACAAAAGCGAAGATCGTTTAAGTTTGAGAGAAACTCGAGTTCTGGGACTTTTCCGATTCGAGATTAGTTTTTGGTGACAAGTTTATTCACCCCCCCTCTAAACTTGTGTTAGCCTTTCCAAGGGACCAACATAGGACGAAGACCTAGTTATGGTGGACTTCAAGCAGGTAGCTCGGGAGAAGCCGACAGTGGGTTATCAGTTGGACAAGTGTGGCCATCTATGGTACGGAGATCGTTTATGTTCTCCGGATGTGGATGGTTTACGGGACTAGGTCATGGAAGAAGCGCATAGGATTGCGTTTGCGGTTCATCCCAGAGCCACTAAGATGTATAGGGACCTTAAGGAACATTATTGGTGGCTAGGCATGAAACTTGATGTTGCAACCTTTGTGGCTAAGTGTGACACTTGTCAAAGGGTGAAGGCGGAGCACAGGAAGCCTGGAGGCTTGTTGAAGTCTTTGAAGATCCCAGAATGGAAGTGGGAGAACATCGCCATGGATTTCATTACCGGATTGCCGAAGAGTAAGGGTGGACATGACATGATTTGGGTGATTGTCGACAGGCTCACGAAGTCAGCCCATTTCTTGCCATGTAAGAAGGACATGCCAATTAAGAATTTCACCACCTTGTATCTTGATAATGTGGTAAGGTATCATGGTGTGCCCTTATCGATTGTGTCGGACAGAGACACACGGTTCACTAGTCGCTTATGGAAAGGCTTGCAGAAAGCTTTTGGGACCAAGATAGCACTTAGCACGGCGTTCCACCCTCAGACGGATGGACATTCCGAGAGGACAATTCAGACCTTAGAAGACATGCTTAGGGCATGTGTCTTGGACGCGGGGGGTTCTTGGTTGGATTATCACGGATTAGCGGAGTTTGCCTACAACAACAGCTATCACTCGAGCCTTGGCATGCCACCATTTGAAGCCCTATATGGAAGAAAGTGTCGGACTCCTCTATATTGGGATGAAGTAGGGGAGAGACAACTTACGGGGCCGGAGCTGGTGCAACATGCTAAGGATAAGATCGATCTTATTCGGAAGAATCTCAAGGCAGCACAAGATCGTCAGAAGAGTTGGGTGGATGTCAGGCGAAGACCGTTGGAATTCGAAGTCGGGGACCGAGTTTATTTGAGAGCGTCACCGATGAAAGGGGTCAAGAGGTTCGGGGTCAAGGGAAAGCTCAGTCCGAGATATGTAGGACCCTTCGACATTATGGAAAGGATTGGACGGCTAGCTTATAGACTTCGATTGCCGGAATCGATGTCTAGAGTTCATAATGTGTTCCATGTGTCGATGCTGAAGAAGTGTTTGACTCAAGCTGAAACTGATTCTGAAATAGATCCGGGGGTTTTGCAAGACAACTTGACATATGAAGAAAAACCGGTCAAGATTTTGGATAGGAAAGAAAGGATGATCAAGCGCCGGATGGTCCCGTTAGTGTTGGTGCAATGGACCAATCATGCACCGACTAAGGCCACTTGGGAAGTGGAAGCGGACATGATCATGGAATTCCCAGACTTTGTGTCTCTACCAGGTACGTTCTAGTTTCGAGGACGAAACACTTTTTAAGGGGGAAGGGATGTAACACCCCGATTTTTAGGAAAAGGGCAATTTTGTCTTTTAATGATAATTGGGGTTTTATGTTTTTATTTAATTAAAAGGATTAAATAAAGGAATAAGAATTAGAATAAAAGGAAATATTCTGGTTGGCCGACGTAAACGGGAATTAAAGGTGTCGGGGTATTTAAACGGGAAAATAGAATTTGATCCTCACTTCTCCTTCAGTTCTTTTTCCTTCTTACGCTCTGAGACAGAAGAGGGCACATATTCCATCAAAAGGCTCACCCTAGGTTGAATTTTGGTGTTTGATCCGTGGCTCGTTTGTGCAGACGGCAGTATAAGAAAAGGTTCGGAGGATCGCGGTGATTCTCCCGATACAAACGTTTTGTGATTTCGTTCCGGTGAGTTTTTCAGCTTCTTTGGCTTAGAACTTGATGAATAGAATCAAGGTGTTGCTTGCTACTGTTTTGACATCGTAGGAAGGTTCTAAGGTCTGGTTGTTTGTTTAGGTTCAAGGCTTAAGGCTTGTTGGTGCTTCGAGGGCTTGGAATCGTAGAACCACGCAATCAAAAGGTAACGTGGCTAGACTTCGTACTATTTTAGGGGCCCAATCAGTGAATTGGAGTTTTGTATGTTTATTACCTGTTTTACTGCTGTTTGGTGTATAAAAGATGGAATTTGGATTGGTTTTGGGTTGGAAATCGTACAGGGCTGTTCTGCAGTTTTCGTGCAGGATTTTGGGGCTATCCGTACGGATAGAAGGCTTATCCGTACGGATAAGTCACTGGTTTGGAGTTTTGGGAATACAGTAAGTTATCCGGATGGTTGAGGCATTTATCCGTACGGATAACTTATCCATCCGTACGGATAAGAGCCTGGTTGGGCAAATGTTGGTTTGAGATATTTCGTGGTGTCAGCTCATGTCCGGGCTTTATAATCTGATCTCTAATCTTGAACTAAGTCCTGAAGGGAGTTCCCACGCGCATAGAACCCAACCTTACGGAGTTTTCACAAACCGTGATCGTTCGTAGGGGACCGTGCGGAGAGCCTTGACGGACCTAGTGCTTTGACGAGCTAGTGTTCGCCATTGTCTGTGTATGTGCTAGGAGGTTAGAGTCTAGTGGTCTAGGACCTTGAGTAGATGGTAGGGGCCTTTATGTGAATGAACTAGGTGGCCAGTTAAACACTTAATAAATTACATATGTGTTAGCTAAAAGATTAAATGCTTTGGGAGGCTTGCGTAAGGCACGTTTATTCTCCGTTGATGTGTATATGGCCCGATGTGATGTGTGCCTCTGTGGTCATCCGGACTTCCACGAGAGTACATGCACAGGTCAGCGCACTATCGAACACAAGTTGTTCGTACTACTGGAGACGTAATTTTAGTAGGTCGTAATCATAACCGGTGCGCGTAATTACCGGTCGTATGTGTCCTTGCCAACCTTAGCGTGACAAATAGCGAGCTAAGCTAGAAACCCTAGGGACCTCATGTTGTGCCATGAACGCAATGTGATAGGTAGCTAGGTTAATAACGGAAAAGTTAATAAAAGACGGCGACGCCTTCTTACTGGTTGAGTAACGACGATAGTGCGGAACCTACTCATGTTACTGTGTACTTTGTACTCACCCGTTATTCCCCCGTGTTTTGTCCCTTCTTTATCCGTAGGATGACGAGATGGCTGAGGGTTATCTTGAGGACGAGGAATGAGTGGGATCTAAGCTTGGAGTCCAGCGTTTCTTTATAGTTTTGTTATCCTTCCTTTTATTTTATTTTTGTTAAGGGAGTTCCGAGGGTGTTGTACTTTAAGATTTGGATGATATTCTTTGGATGTTTAGTTTCTCTTTTGAATTCGGTTTTTGTAGAACAGCACTTGTAACTCTGGTTCGGTTTTTGGGAGACGTTTCAGATGTTTGGTTTTAATTTTAATTTCCGAGTTATCTTTTAGCTTCCGCGTCGTTTAGTATCTCTGATTATTGATGAGGCTGACGTGTATGCATTAAATTTTATTTATTGCTATGCGTGCCGAACACACTTTTCCGGATAAGGACTCGGTATCCGGGAACGGGGCGTTACATATGTACCGAAACCTTAAAAGTTCCGATTATTTGTACATACACATAAGTAACTGCTGGAGCTATGAAAAATATCCTACATATTTGTATGAAATAATACGCAAAAGTTATTACCCCAAAAATCTTGGTAATACAGGATGTGTGAATTTCTAATTATATGAGGAATCGAAAGGTAATTATATATCCGATCAATTGTTAGGATTTATTATCAATTAAAGTAAAGCAGCCATTTTATCGTCGATTTTAAAATGAAATATTTTATCGAAAACTTACAAAGACTTGCCAAACAAAAGCTAAGAAAAAAATAGCACATGTATGACGGGCATAACATCTATGATTGGATTCAAAAAAGCATAGGCCTCGGGCAATTTTCCGAAGAAATAGCTACTTGAATATGAAAAAAAGGCATAATGGCAGATCCCTATCAAACTACAAATATTAAGCATAGCAGACATTTTGTTCTATGAGATAATTCCATTTCGATTGAGTTATTTATATAATATAAATATATAAATAAAAGGAAAAGGTAAAAAAAGGGAGACAAAGAGGATACTCTTTAAAAAAATGTTTGTGCAACAACATCGTTAATAATTGATTACTAACAATTGACCACATAAAGATCTCATGAAAACACGAGATCGATCACAACAGACAGTTTGCAAAACAAAACACCGTATCCATATTTGATTTGGCAGAAAATCAGAATACAGAATATGTATCATAGAGAATGTGGACAACTAAAATTTATCCGTCATATTCTACATAAATAGCCACTAAGAAAGTACCAATTATTCACAATTTCAACCTAGCTAATATTAACACAGGTGAACATACAAACTTTATTAAGCTTGTTGGGATAGTTGTCGTGTGTGGAGTGATTTACGGAAGAGATCCGTAATTTACGGAATATTAACCTAGAAAATAAATCATGCGAATAGAATAATTCATATTATTTAGCAGATCTAACAGAATAAATATCATCATGCATATCTGATTCAAACAGTAGACAATAAAGATAGTATGCACAAAATAAAGGACTAAGACAAACCGAGGCGAGTAGTTACTCTTTCCTTAAGACAAATTGCTCCGGTATGGTGTCCACGGTAGTAGCAAATTTTTGTTTTCAAATTTTATTCCAAGTGTTATAGCATGCATTCAGAATGTTTTTGTAGTATGCATAATTGGAAAATTATCTTGCTGGGGTATGGTGCGATATGTATGGTGCGTTAAGACGGCAAGCAACGGTAAATTGTCATTTCTCTGTTATAATCTAACTTTGATTCGAAAGTATCATTAAATTCTTTCGTTGTGCATCTTTTGAGTCCCTGCTAAATTGTAGTTTTGTGCGTGCTATATTTTCAGTCTGAGGTAGTTCGAATCATCGTTATTCCTAAGTTTACGGTCCGTTTTGCGTTGATATTTTTTGGTGGGCAAGGTCATTGTTATAATGGGAGCATAATAGCTAGTAGATACTAATTGATACATACATGCTGCTGGTAATATGTCTGTGCGTGGCCGCCGAGTACAGGTGCATCGAGATGTTCCATTTATGTTGATTTGTGCCTGGACTTGTAGCTGATTATTGAATTGGGCATAATAATAATTTGTCTTAAGCTTGTTGGGATAGTTGTCGTGTGTGGAGTGATTTACGGAAGAGATCCGTAATTTACGGAATATTAACCTAGAAAATAAATCATGCGAATAGAATAATTCATATTATTTAGCAGATCTAACAGAATAAATATCATCATGCATATCTGATTCAAACAGTAGACAATAAAGATAGTATGCACAAAATAAAGGACTAAGACAAACCGAGGCGAGTAGTTACTCTTTCCTTAAGACAAATTGCTCCGGTATGGTGTCCACGGTAGTAGCAAATGTCTCCCAAGATACAACGGTTTTACTTCTCGGATTTAGAGACACTTAAAAAATCCGAGCTCCGGCGAACTTACAGAGTGCTCCAACTTCTCTTCGACTCAAGAACAAAGTGTCTCTAAATCTCTGTAACTTCCTAGACCAAATCTGTGTAATTGCTAGGCCTTGTTTATGTCTAGTGGTCTAGGAAGAAAGTAGTATTTGTGAGGGAGTTTAATTGAAAACACTTAGGTGGTTAGTTAATCATTTTAATAAATACGCATTTGACTATTAAAAGATTAAACAACATGTCTCTCTTGGATAGGCACCAGTCTATATCGCGATGTGGGTGCTACCAACGAAGGTGGAAGAACTCCGTGAGTCAAAAACCCTAAGCACGGAAGGACTCCACCGAGATGCGCTGCGTACTATCGGAGTCTACCTATTCTAGACTCCGTGGATATTGGTGTGATCCACTAATATGTTGCCAAGAATATCCCCAGTTTGGATATGCGTTGTGCCCTTGAGTGTGGTTGTAACAGAGATAAGGTAAGTAGAAGCGTTTAGTCAATTCATGTTGATGGAAATGAAATGAACCCCAGATTGAGTCGGTCGCACCTAAACAACTAAACGATTAAATATCTTTTCTTTATAAATTATAATTGTGGTCATAGCTTCTCTCTTTTATTAAGTACTTTGTACATACCTCAAATGCATGTTTTCTATGTGTTTGGGGGTGAGAAGACGAACAGGTTGAGTATGTTTACGAGGAGGAGTTCGATGACGACGTTGACGACGCCTCATTGAAGACTTTTCATTTATTTATTTTGTTATTCATTATTTAACTATGCTAGTACTTTTTGGATTAGACTTTTGGTCTTTCAAGACTTGTAGTACCCCTTTACGTTTCTTTTGAGAATATCGTACGTTTCTTTTAAATTTCGTATTTCCTTGAATATAATAAGGTTACATTTCCATCTTTAGACTGTATTCTATTCTTGGATTTTATTGGAAAAATTTTATATCCGAGTCTTTTGCTTCCGTTTGCTCGTTTTTGATACGACGTAGTAGAGGCTTACGTATGAATGAATTTATTTTTATTTTATACGTGCCGAACGTTCCTTTTCCAGATAAGGACTCGGTGTCTGGGAACGGGGCGTTACAGTTGGTATCAGAGAGAAGCGACTTTTAGGCTTCCTTCATTTTAAGATAAGCTTTCTTTAGACCGTAACGTTCTGGTTTTCTTTGATCATCAGGATGGTGTTCACAAGAACAAGAGCGGGTGTAGAGACTTCTGGAGTTCATTGGGAAAGTCCAACACCAGTAGTAGGAGGCGGTGTTGTGAGGCAGAATCCTCCACCATAGCGGAGTTTGTCACCACCACCTCATACTGCGAAACCTACACCAAGATCTCAACAGAGTTTGTCACCGCGACCTCATCAGGAGCAACCTCAGCGATGGCACGTGGGGAGTTCGGTTCAGTTCTCTTTGGTAAGCGATGTTCCAGCGGGTTTTGTACCACCGCTGGTAAGCTACCCTCCACACCAACAAACCTTCTACCCACCACCAAGCGTTTACCCTCCACCAGCGAGCCACCCCTCACCACTAGTGTTTCACCAACAACAACAGACTTTCCACCCACCTCCTGTAGGTCATACCCCTCAACCTACCGTACCACTCTCACCGTGTTTCGACTATCAGCAAGGTTTTGGTTACCCACCTTTTGGTTTCCAACAACCTTAGCCAACCCCACAGCATCACCAGAATTACCATCAGGGATACTACCCTTTTCAGCCTGAACCTCAAGTGAATCCAATTTACCCCCAGCAACCGCAGTACCAGCAGCAAGTACCGTTTGGTTACCCTCCGGTTTACCACCAGTTCCACTGGTTAGACCATCTTTTGAGTAAGCACCGCCTTTGGATTGGTATACAAGATTGAGAAAGAATCGGGTTGAAAACTTCTACGGGAATGTAGAACATTCAAAGGCTGAATAGTGGTTAAGAAGCTTCGAAAAGGCTTGCAGGAATATACATGTTCCTGAAACAGAGATGGCACAGCTGGCGGTTAGTTTTCTTTTGGGTGCAGCTGAAGCATGGATAGATGCCATACATAGTAGCAATGGTAAGGTCACAGACTGGGAAGCTTTCAAAGCTATGTTTTACAACGAGTACTTCCCAGCAACGGTACAAGCAGATAAGGAAAGTCAATTCCTGAAGCTAAAGAAGGGTATTCATTTAACGGTATCTCAGTATACCAATAAATTTAATGAGCTAGGAAGGTTCTACCCTGAATTAATGAAATTGGAAGAGAGGAAGATGGCCCTCTATAAGGAAGGTTTAGCTCACGAGATACAACCTGGCATGTTGGGATTTATAGCGAAGAATATGGCGGAGTTATTGAACAAGGCTTTGGAGGTTGAGACCTTCAGGAAGAAGGCCATAGTTGTGATTGGAAACAAGAGAAACTTTGGAACTAGTCAAGGCAATTACTGAGGAGCACCGCAACAGAACGTCAAGAAGACAACAGCTCCCACGGCAGCTAAAGCCCCGAACAGTGCACCACTTTGCCCTAAGTGCAACAGAAATCATTCAGGGGAGTTCAAGCAGAATACTAGTGGTTGCTACGTCTACGGAGAGCCAGGACACTTTTCTAGAGCGTGTCCAAATAGAAGAAACAAAGGCAGTTCGAGCCAAGGAAACGGGAGAAGCGGCCCAAGCCGACCCGTTCGTGTTTTTACGGTTGATGCTAGAGATGCGGAACCAGAAGATGATGTTATCTCAGGTACCTTTTGTTAATTTATTTTATTAAGATATTCTCATAGCACATTTATTCATGCTGTAATTTTATTTAAATGAATGAATATGCATCTTAGGTACGATAATGTTAGATAATCTAGTGGTCAGAGCTTTGTTTGATACGGGAGCGTCTAACACCTTTGTGTCGACCAAGGTAGCTAAGAAGTTGAGTTTACCTTCGGAACCGTTAAGAAACACTTTGGAGATAACTACACCGTTAGCAAAGAACAAAGGTAACTAGGATGATACCTCAAGTGGAAGTTCGAGTTGGATCTTATCGATGCAAGAACGACTTTACAGTTTTAGACTTTTCAGATTTTGACGTGATTCTTGGAATGGATTGGCTATCCGAGAATTATGTTCATTTAGATTGCCGAGAGAAGAAAGTGACTTTTAAGATACCCGGAAAATCAGATAAGACTTATCAGGTTAATGTGTATAAGCCGAGCAAGAACAGACATCTGATAATTTCAGCGGTTAAGGCAATTAGAGCTTGTCAGAAGGGTCGTGAAGGCTACTTGTTGTACGCAGTGGATGTAGAACAAGTCGAAGCCTAAGCTAGAAGAAACTCCGGTAGTGAGAGAGTATCCTGAAATGTTTCCGGAGGAGTTACCGGGAAACATGCCGGATAGAGAAATCGTGTTTGAGATCAAGTTAGTACCGGGAGCGGCACCAGTTGCTACGGCACCCTATAGAATGGCACCGGCTGAGTTGAAGGAATTAAAAGATCAACTTAAGGATATGCTTGAGAGGAACATAATTCAGCCTAGTACCTCGCCCTGGGGAGCCCCAGTGTTATTTGTCAAGATGAAAGATGGTAGCATAAGGATGTGTATCGACTACAGAGCATTGAACAATCTTACCATCAAGAATATGTATCCTTTGCCAAGGATTGATGATTTGTTTAATCAGTTACAAGGCAAGAAAGTGTTCTCTAAGATTGATCTTAGGTCTGGTTATCATCAGTTGAAGATCAAGGTAGCAGACATACCGAAGACGGCTTTTAGTACGAGGTATGGACATTAGTTATGCCTTTTGGACTCACTAATGCTCCATCTGCATTTATGGATTTAATGCAGCGAGTTTTCATGCCTTACCTAGATAAGTTTGTGATAGTGTTCATAGATGACATCCTAGTATACTCTAAGGATGAGAAAGAACATGAGGAACACTTAAGGATAGTGTTGGATACTTTAAAGAAGAGTCAATTATTTGCTAAGTTTTTGAAGTGTGAATTTTGGTTGAAGCAAGTCAGTTTCTTGGGTCATGTCATTTCGGGAGATGGCATTCAAGTTGATCCCGCGAAGATAGAAGCAGTTGAGAATTGGCCTAGACCTACCACAATTTCAGAAGTAAGAAGTTTTCTTGGATTGGCTGGCTACTATAGGAAGTTTGTGCAAGACTTTTCAAAGATAGCTACCCACTCACTAAGCTTACACAGAAGAATGTGAAGTTTGAATGGACATGAGAGTTTGAAATAGCTTTTTAGAAGTTGAAGAAAAATTGACTACATCCCCAGTTTTGGTAGTTCCGGAGATCTTTGATAACTACGACGTCTACACGGATGCTTCGGGACAAGGTTTAGGTTGTGTGTTGATGCGAGAAGGGAAAGTGATTGCTTATGCATCTAGACAATTGAAGGTGCATGAGAAGAACTACCCGACACATGACTTAGAGTTGGCAGTAGTAGTGTTTGCCTTAAAGACTTGGAGGCACTACTTGTATGGAGTTAAAGCAAGGATCTTCAATGACCACAAGAGTTTAAAGTATTTCTTCACATAGGAGAATCTGAATATGAGACAGAGGAGATGGTTAGAGTTCGTAAAGGACTATGGTTTGGATATTCAGTACCACTCAGGCAAAGCAAATGTAGTGGCAGATGCTTTGAGCAGGAAAGCAGTGTTTGCACTTTCAAGCGTCGAAATTCGGGTTTTGATTGAAATTAGGATTCTGAAAATTGAAACCCTGATTTTGAAAATTGCTATGGCAGAGAGGCGATTATCAAATGTCGATTGTTACGGCCAATGAAAGCGTCTTTGTCCCACTTTTAGGGACGAAACGAGCAAGATATGTCCCACGTTGTCACAATTCTGACATGTGACTGGACTGAAATTTCCCTGATTATGGAAAGAATTGACTTGATATCCAGCAGGGGAAGAGATCGACATCGCCAACAAAGATGGGCGGTCGACAACATCTTCCACGAGCGAGCAGAGAGCTTGTGGAAAAGACGGGGTCGGATTCATTGGATTAAGCGACATTTGAAGAGATCCCATCTGCTGTTTCAGCATGGCGATCTTACTTTGCTCATCCATGTCCTCAATCCTAGATGGAAGATTGTATGAAACAAAAACAGAAACCTAAACTACGAAAAATTTAAAACAGAAAAACAGGAAACACTAAAAACGTGTTGAAATCTTCTGAGCCCAAAATGGAAGGGAAAACAGTGGATTTTGACCTCGAAAACGATGTCGGACGGCCTCTGGCTGTTTGCCACGTCGTCGGCATCGGAACGAGCTTTCCGAATTGGGGTCCTGCGCGCCAAACCGACACTCGAGCCGAAAGTTATGGCCAAAATACTAAAGAGTGCTAAAACGATCCCTTTTATCCAAAAATTTGATCGTTAAAAACGTGGGGTCGAGATAATTCAACCTCGGATGTCCCGAATTAATGTGGAAACTAGAAAAGATAGAAACAAAACCCTACCTACGAAAAAGACATCAAACAGGAGGACAGACGGGCGTTTGGAAATCCGAGCGCTCGTCCGGAAGGTGAGAAGAACGAGACGGGCGCCCAAATTTGATGGACGTTAAATTCGACTTGGTAAAAACGATCTGAGTTGAGAATTTTAAAACGGACGGGCGTTTGATTGTTGAGGCGCCCGTCTGGGACAGAAAAAACAAAGCGAGAGAGAGAAAAAAAGCGAGGAAAGCGGGGGCGAAAGGACAAAAAAAACAGAAATAGATAGGAAAATAAAAACGAGATAAAGTAGGAGAAACCTAATAGAATACTACAAAACCTAAACGATTAAAAACCCTAATAACCTAACTAAAGTCTACCTAAAAACAAAAAATATAAAGAAATTAAAACAAGAAAAACGGGACAACTTAGAAAAACTAATAAAACTAGACAACCGTACCGATTCCCCGGCAACGGCGCCAGAAACTTGTCACGGATTTTATCTATGCAAAACAACAAGTAATAAAATTTATAAATCCGGTATTCCCCAAGTGTAGGGATCGTAGTACAGCGATTAATACCGAGTCGATCTCGAGGAATCGAGGTTGTTTAATCTAGTCCTTATTAATTCTCTAATTTTTGTCACTACTATTTATTACTAAACTAAAACGGAAAATAAATCTGACAGAGGATTGTCAGTCCAAAGCCAGGAAGATAATTCGAACACGTATTAACTAATTCTATTCTAAAAACTAAAACGAAAATAAAATTCTAACTAAGCAACGAAGAACAAGGCACAAAGGTAATTTCAATTAATTTAACGAAGAACAAGCTATGATCCACCTATCTCACAACTCTCAACTTCTACCCTAGATCGTTTAGTGAAGATTTAATAAAGGTTGTGGTTCACCTACCAAACGTATGAATTCCTACTTTCGTAGATAATCCGCCTATCAATCTCTCATCTCTCGATCTATAAGATTGATGCTATCAAAACAAGGTGTAAGATTTCTCAATCTAGCAACCTAGATATTTAACCTATCAACTCTCGTTATTTTTAGGTTAAAGATCCAAACTTTATCATGGTGATCTAGGTCTAACAACGATTCTCATCAACGTTAAACATCAAATAAGCAACCATCTCTCGATATAAATTGCATAATCAATAAAACGCATAATAAAAAACGAACTTTAAATAAAACTCACGAAACATCCAAAGAAGAAATTGAAACGCTCTGCAGAGATTTGCTTCACACGCTTGTTCTAGGCTTAGCCTTAGCTCATCGTTGGAATAGAAATAACATAATTGAAAAGAAATTAAAAAGATGTTTATTGCAGAGGAAAAACGCAGCAAAAGCTGCCCCAAAGGGGCTTGTGGCCGCCTAGGGTCGAAATATGGTGATTAGGGTTTGAGAAATCGTGTATATTTATAGGTTTTTAGGTCGGTTTAGCCGAGGCGGTGCTTGGGACGCCCGTCCGGCCTTGTGGGCCTTCGTCCGGTCTGCTGGACGGAGGGTGAACGCTCGTTCGAACAGCGTCTGAACTCTCTCGAATGTAAAATACGATTACGGGACGCTCGTCCACTTATCAAACGCCCGTTCGGTCTTGGGCGCTGCTCGCTCGGATGAACGCTAGTCCGGCCGATCAAGACTTGATAATTCCATCTTTATCTTCTTTTCTTTTCTATCCAATTCACCATTATCTCTTTTAACTTGAATTAGCTCGAAATTCATCAACATTTGATCATCAATTGAGCCACATAATTGTACCTACATGACATCAAAAACACCGCAAAGCATAACATAATTCCAATAAACATAAAATCATAATTAAAACATATAAATTCACCAACTGCGATTAACTCATTAAAATGTCATTTGCTCAATAATTCATTTAAACACTTAATTCCCATGCAATTAATACGAATATGGGGGAAAACATTATAAAATATAACGTTATAAATCATATAATTTCACCCTTAACAACTCCCCCACACTTATCTTTTGCTCGTCCCGAGCAAAGCAAAACAAAAAGAAAGGCTCGGAAAGAATATAGACACCTCAACACATATACCACATAGTCAATAAATTAGAAGTTCACCATCGTGTGTGTGCATAGCCATAGAAAACTTCCACTAAACCCAAACTTGAGGAACTCAAAGTAAAACTAGCTAATACCCCCTCGTAGACTAGTAATAAGTGACACTCATAAGGTGCACCCTACAAACGTGACATATCCCGAGAAGAATGATCGAATGAATCTAGGGCCTTTCTGAAATACTCAGAGGATAATCCCTACAGCATATCTGTCAGTTTCTACTGGGGATAAGATAGACGATAACTTAGTCTTATTCATTTCATAACATATCTTAAGTTGATTTAACTTTTTCACTTTAAACACACATTAGGATAAGCTATTGCCCTCATAGTAGAATAGGACATTTCGAGATAATCCCCTACCTTACTCCAATCATAAGGCAGCTTTTCCTAACTGTCGTGAGCTCTTAGTCATCATAGTGGTATAGGACTTACGTGGTAAACCCTACCGCACTCAAATCATCGACTAGCTTTCGACACACCCAATTACAATTTTGTTTACTTAGAGATTTCTGGCTGGCAGTGGAAAAGATTATTTTCTAGTAGCACAGACCACTGAGCATAACACCTCAAGTAGACAATTTATTACTATTGCAAAGACTTAATCACGTTTCACTTATCACATTCAAACTTCTGAGGATATTCACAAAGTATGTCATACTTCGGAACTAAATACAAACTACCATAAATCTCAAGATATATACGTAGCACTAAGCACATGACTTATAAGAAAGTCAAAAATTACTAATCCAAAAGGGGTATAACTCTATAAATTAGCTCATCATTTACTATGGCACGTGGAAAATAAATCTTGGTGAAACAACTAACTCACTACAAATATGGTATCTGACATCAATGACTATAACAAACCGAACAAAAACGTGTATTGCCTACTCGGGACAAAACAAAAACAAAAGTGTCGAATTTTTTTGAAAAATTAAGCCCCTATTTTGCACAGAAACATCATATATTAAGCAAATGGTAGATACATAGCGATCATTCCCCTCCCCACACTTAAATAACAACATGTCCTCATGTTTGTGCGAGAATAAGAGAAACTTAGGCGATTGTAGTTCTAAAGTGGCAATTCGGAGAAGTGCTACGTATCAACTCAGAAAGGCTTGATGAAAGCGATGGCGTGGACCATCCACCGGAAAACTGACATCATCTGAAAGCTCACAAGTGCTATAGCAAATATCCTGCATACATGAAAAACAACACAAAACGTACCTCGGGGATAGGGGCACAAAAGATTATAGACGAGGCAATATCATAAAACAAAGCATAAGCAGTGCAAGAACTGATAAAAACCAAACCTATGTGAAACGTAGTGCACAGATATAATGTCGGCAGGAGGAAGGTCATATGGATTTTTTCAAATTCAGCTCATGCAAGTTACCTGATCACAAAAACCGACACCAAAACCCACGACGACACAAGACAAAACAAAACAACCCTAATACAACGAAACGAAAACTATCTAATGCAACGAGAAGAGAACTATCTTCCGTATTTATTCGAAAAACAAAAACAATAAAATAAAAAAATAATAATAATAATAGCAAAAACTTTTCTTAATATTGGGTTGCCTCCCAACAAGCGCCTTTCTTTAGTGTCTTTGGCTAGACACACTTGAAACTCAGCCTGGATCAGGCCACTTAACCTTTCTTCCAGCCACTACATCGTGTAAGCTCTGATCAGTGGTGTGGCTGCAGAAACAGCATCTCACACATGGGGTCAAATCTTTGATAGCTTTCCAAGCACATTTAATTTTCCCATTGTGGACTTCTTCTTCTTGATCTTCTCTTTAACCTTCGCTCCCTTGCAAACTTTTCCATATCCCAACTACCTACGAACTTCCTCTCATCTTGGACATTTGCCGTCACCCTCGGAAAACAAATCGGGCTAAAACTTCGTCAAACTGGTTGACTTTGGGGTACCACACACCGAGGATGTCGAGGAAATGAACAATCAAAGGTTTCTCTTGGGTTGACCAATATAATGCTTGCACCTTTGACCATTCACTCGAGCGGTGGTCACTATGACCTCTTAACTCCAAAACACCTCCAGGAATGATTTGCAGAATTTCAAAGGGGCCGGACCATCGTGTCCTCAACTTTCCAGGAAACAGATGTAACCTAGAATTGTACAGTAAAACTTGCTCCCCGACTTGAAATTCTCGCTGCTTGATCTTTTCATCATGAAGGAGTTTCATTCTGTCCTTACTGATCCTGGCGCTCTCGTAGGCTTGGAGTCTAAACTCATCTAACTCATGCAACTGTTGCAATCTATGTTTTCCACAAGATTGGGTATCGAAGTTTAAGAATTTAATGGCCCAATACGCTCTATACTCTAATTCGAGTGGCAAGTGGCATGATTTTCCATAAACCATCTGATAGGGTGATGTACCCATGGGGGTCTTATAGGCAGTTATGTATGCCCATAGCACATCATCCAACTTTAGACTCATCCTTTCTATGATCATTGTGCTCGTCTTTTCCAAGATCTTCTTCAAGCTCGGTTGCTTCGCTCAACGACCACTAGTCATCGGATGATATGGTGTGCGGTTTTGTGACGAACACCATACTTCTCGAGGACTTTTTCCAAGGGTCGGTTGCAAAAGTGTGTCCTTCATCACTAATCAAGGCACGTGGACATCCAAACCTCACAAAGATGTTTTCTTCGAGAATTGCATGACCGTTTTATGATCATTGCGAGGAGTGGCTATTGCCTCCACCCATTTCGATACATAGTCTCTACGCAGACTAAGATGTATTTGTTACCGCAAGATGATGGGAATGGTCCCATAAAATCGATGCCCCATACATCAAAGACTTCGCATTCAAGAATGGGTTTTGATGGCATGTCGAATCGCCTTGTTAGAGTACCGGTTCTTTGGCACCTATCGCAAGCTTTCTGTAAAGCTTCCGTGTCCTTAAAGATCGTGGGCCAATAAAAACCGGATTGGAAGATCTTAGCAACGGTTTTCCAAGGACCAAAGTGACCACCTGTGGGTCCACTATGGCATTGCTCAAAAATGTCGCGTTGCTCGGATTCGGAACACACCTCCTTAGCAAACCATCTTTACTGATTTTGAAGAGGTAAGGCTCATCCCAAACAAAGTATTTCATATCGAGAGAAGAACTTCTTCTTCTCACGATAAGACATTTTGGATCAAGATATTGGGAATGAAGGTAGTTTACGATGGAAGCATACCAAGGAATCTTAGGAGTGCACTTGTCTAGATGCATAACATTCTTGAGAGGAGAGGAAAGGTCTAAATCTTTGAGTTCTTCCTCTTCTTCATCCTTCATTCTCTTATCCACAATCACCTCAACACTCATGGCTTCAATGGCTCCTCTAATGTGACTTCCTCCGGGTGATTTATCTCTAATTCGAGGCACGGTGTCCTTTATATCCTCCAACACCGGGTGATTAACATCTTCAACCATCTCTAATGTCGGCCCTTTCCTAGGACAACCGTCTTTATCATCACACCTGCGCAGGAGGAAGGAAGTCTCTAACCTTTGTAACTTAAGCCGATCCACATCAGGTTCTAGCTCATCAATCGTCCCCTTGTTGCCAATGGCTTCGATCTTGACCCAACGGAGAACAAGGATAGTTACTACTCCCACCATTGTATCTTTGGTGCATAGTTGTGGTCATATTGGAATTGATTCTCATGACTTGCACCATCATTGTTGTAAGCATCTTCTCCACCATAAGGAGTGTGGGAGTTAGGTCAATGCCTTGGTCTTGAGCCATTTGCCTAATATCCATAAGCCTACCAAAAGGCGTTGGATAGTATCCTTTGCTCTTACGAAAGGATTGGAGCTCCTCCAATTTAGCTTCAAGATCGTTAGGCGAGAGTTATGGAAGTGTTGTGGAAAAGATTGGCCGGACCAACTTTGATTGGAAAAAATGATATCTTGGTGCAGTGCGAAATTCGGTTTTGATTGAAATTAGGATTACAAAATTGAAACCACGATTTTGAAAATTGCTATGGCGAGAGAACTAATTATCAAATGTCGATTGTTACGGCCAATGAAAGCGTCTTTGTCCACTTTTAGACGTGAACGAAGCGGTATGTCCCACGTTGTCACAATTACGACATGTGATCGGGTGAAATTTCACGATTATGGAAAGAATTGACTTGATATCCAGCCAGGGGAAGAGATCGACATCGCCAGCGGCATGGCGGTCGACAACATCTTCCACGAGCGAGCAGGAGAGAGTTACGTGGAAAAGACGGGTCGGATTCATAGGATTAAGCGACATTTGAAGAGATGCCATCTGCTTTTCAAAGCATGGCGATCTTACTTTGCTCATCCATGTCCTCAATCCTAGATGGAAGATTGTATGAAACAAAAGCGAAACCTAAACTACGAAAAATTTAAAAGCAGAAAAGCAGAAACACTAAAAGCGTGTTGAAATCTTACGAGCCCAAAATGGAAGGGAAAACAGTGGATTTTGACATCGAAAGCGGTGTCAGACGGCCTCTGGCCGTTTGCCACGTCGTCGGCATCGAACGAGCTTTCGAATTGGGGTCCTGGCGCCAATCCGACACTCGAGCGAAAGTTATGGCCAAAATACTAAAGAGTGCTAAAAGCGATCCCTTTTATCCAAAAATTTGATCGTTAAAAACGTGGGTCGAGATAATTCAACCTCGGATGTCCCGAATTAATGTGGAAACTAGAAAGATAGAAACAAAACCCTACCTACTTAAAAGAAGACAAGCAGGAGGAGGGCGAGGCGGGCGTTTGGAAATCGAGCGCTCGTCCGGAAGGTCAAGAAAACGAGACGGGCGTCAAATTTGATGGGCGTTCGTCCGACTTAATAAAACGATCTGAGTTGAGAATTTTAAAGCGGACGGGCGTTTGATTGTTCCGATGCCCGCCTGGGACAGAAAAAAAAAGTAGAAGCAGAGCGAAAAGCAAGCAGGAAAGCGGGGGCGAAAGGATGAAAAAGCGAGAAATAGATAGGAAAATAAAAGCGAGATAAAGTAGGAGAAACCTAATAGAATACTACAAAACCTAAGCGATTAAAAACCTAATAACCTAACTAAAGTCTACCTAAAAACAAAAATATAAAGAAATTAAAACAAGAAAAACGGGACAACTTAGAACAACTAATAAAACTAGACAACCGTACCGATTCCCCGGCAACGGCGCCAAAAACTTGTCACGGATTTTATCTAAGCAAAACAACAAGTAATAAAATTTATAAATCCGGTATTCCCCAAGTGTAGGGATCGTAGTACATCGATTAATACCGGAGTCGATCTCAGGGAATCGAGGTTGTTTAATCTAGTCCTTATTAATTCTCCTAATTTTTGTCACTACTATTTATTACTAAACTAAAGCGGAAAAATAAAGCTGGACAGAGGATTGTCGGTCCAAAGCCAGGAAGATAATTCGAACACGTATTAACTAATTCTATTCTAAAAACTAAAAGCGAAAATAAAATTCTAACTAAGCAACGAAGAACAAGGCACAAAGGTAATTTCAATTAATTTAACGAAGAACAAGCTATGATCCACCTATCTCACAACTCTCAACTTCTACCCTAGATCGTTTAGTGAAGATTTAATAAAGGTTGTGGTTCACCTACCAAACGTATGAATTCCTACTTTAAGTAGATAATCCGCCTATCAATCTCTCATCTCTCGATCTATAAGATTGATGCTATCAAAACAAGGTGTAAGATTTCTCAATCTAGCAACCTAGATATTTAACCTATCAACTCTCGTTATTTTTAGGTTAAAGATCCAAACTTTATCATGGTGATCTAGGTCTAACAACGATTCTCATCAACGTTAAACATCAAATAAGCAACCATCTCTCGATATAAATTGCATAATCAATAAAACGCATAATAAAGAAACGAACTTTAAATAAAACTCACGAAACATCCAAAGAAGAAATTGAAAGCGCTGCAGAGATTTGCTTCACACGCTTGTTCTAGGCTTAGCCTTAGCTCATCGTTGGAATAGAAATAACATAATTGAAAAGAAATTAAAAGATGTTTATTGCAGAGGAAAAGCGCAACAAAGCTGCCCCAAAGGGCTTGTGGGCGCTAGGTTCGAAATATGGTGATTAGGGTTTGAGAAATCGCGCTATTTATAGGTTTTAGGTCGGTTTAGGCCGTGGCGGTGCTTGGACGCCCGTCCGGCCTTGTGGACGCTCGTCCGGTCTGCTTTGGACGGAGGGTGAACGCTCGTTCAGAACGCGTCTGAACTCTCTGAATGTAAAATACGATTCTGGACGCTCGTCCACTTATCAAACGCCCGTTCAGTCTTGGACGCTCGTTCGGCTCAGATGAACGCTAGTCCAGCTTCGATCAAGACTTGATAATTCCATCTTTATCTTCTTTTCTTCTCTATCCAATTCACCATTATCTCTTTTAACTTGAATTAGCTCGAAATTCATCAACATTTGATCATCAATTGAGCCACATAATTGTACCTACATGACATCAAAAACACCGCAAAGCGTAACATAATTCCAATAAACATAAAATCATAATTAAAACATATAAATTCACCAACTTTGCGATTAACTCATTAAAAATGTCATTTGCTCAATAATTCATTTAAACACTTAATTCCCATGCAATTAATACGAATATGGGGGAAAACATTATAAAATATAACGTTATAAATCATATAATTTCACCCTTAACAGAAATCTTTGGTACCAGGATCGTCTGTGTGTGCCTAATATGGGTGATCTAAGACAAAGAGTTATGGAAGAGGCACATAGGATTGCTTTTGCAGTTCATCCAGGTGCTACTAAGATGTATCGGGACTTGAAAGAAAGGTTCTGGTGGCCCTCGATGAAGTTGGAAATAGCTAAGTTCGTGGCAGAATGTGACACTTGTCAAAAAGTTAAGGCAGAACACAGAAGACCAGGAGGAATTCTTAAGCCATTAGATATCCCCGAATGGAAATGGGATAATATCACGATGGATTTTATCACCGGTTTACCGAAGACTAAAGGAGGACATGATGCAATTTGGTAATTCTGGATAGATTGACCAAATCTGCCCATTTCTTACCGTATAAGGTTGATATGTCTTTGAAGAAGATGACAACACTATATTTGGATAATATAGTGAAGTTACACGGAGTTCCTATCTCGATCATTTCGGTTCGTGATCCGAGGTTTGTCAGTCGGTTTTGGAAGAGTCTACAAGCAAATTTTAGAACCAAGCTGGATTTGAGTACGGCTTTTCATCTGCAAACAGACGGACAGTCGGAAAGGACCATCCAAACACTCGAGGACATGCTAAGGGCTTTTGTTTTGGAAGTAGGTGGATCATGGGATGATTACCTACCCGTAGCGGAGTTTGCCTACAACAACAGTTATCATGCACGTGTAGGCATGCCACCGTTTGAAGCTTTGTATAGGAGAAGATGTAGAACGCCGCTGTTTTGGGATGAAGTCGGGGAAAGACAGATCACATGGCCGGAAATGGTTGAACAAGCTAAGGAAAGGGTTCAGTTGGTCAAGAAGAATCTGAAGGCAGCTCAAGATCGACAGAAAAGTTGGGCTGATGTTAGAAGAAGACCCCTCGAGTTTGAAGTCAGTGATAGAGTTTATCTACGAGCTTCACCGATGAAAGGAGTGAATTGCTTTGGACAAAATGGAAAGCTAAGGAGTTCAATTCCCAAGGACGAAACTCCTTTTAAGGGGGGAGGAATGTAATATTCCGATTTTTCAGGAAAGGGCAGACGTGTCATTTTGTGAAAACGAAATATTAATATTTCTTTTCTTTTATTTGAGTTAAGTGTATTGTTAATTATATATATGTAATTTTCGAATTTATGTATATAATTAAAGGAAATTTCTAATTTTTTTGTTATTAAGGGTGATTATGGAAAAAGGGATTTAATGGAAATTGGTATTTAAGGAAAATTAAATCAGGTTATTCCCTAACCTAGACGCTAATCAGAATTCAGACTCCACGTTCTCCTTCTCTACGCAATTTGGAGAAGAGAAAAGGCCAAGAGAGTTGTCACAATATCTGAAACATTTCTTGATCGTTTTCAGATCGGATTGGAGAATCAGGATCGTCGTGAGAAGGGCAACGTTTGGATATCAGGTTGTTGAGGAGTGTTGCAGATTTTCGAGGCTGCTTAGCCTGGTTTTTGGCTGCAAATAGGTAAGAGACTCTTCCTATGATCTCAATTATCGTTTATAGGGTTTAGATCATGTTTTAAGGCGTTTTAATGCTAGAAAGATGAGACTTTGGTTGATCAATGATCATAGGTGTTATGGAATGTTTAGATATGTTTTTCTTTGTTTGGCTGTACTTAATTTGAGGTTAATTGGGTTAGAAAAAGATTATAAACCGTTTAGGATCGAAATCAGAAGTTAGGGCAGCAGGCAAAATGCGTACGCATTGGCTAGCAATGCGCACGCATTCCTGTTGCAGGATTGCAGGTTTGGTTTCTAGACGCTGAATGCATACGCATTCCAAAGAATGCGCACGCATTCCTTGAACAGAGAGTTCTGGGTTTGTTTCTGGTAGCTGAATGCGTACGCATTCATAAGAATGCGCACGCATGTTCAAACAGAGAGTTTTAGCTAGAAGTCTTGGTCAAGTAATGCGTGCGCATTGTAGGCAATGCGCTTACACATTGTTTGAATGACGAGTTTCAGCGGAGTTTGAAGCGAGGAATGCGTCGCATTCCGGCTAATCTTATACGCATTGCCCCGATTTGCACTTAAATGATGTTTAAGCTATGTTGTTCAGTTTTAAACCCTTATTCATGATATGTTAACATGGTATAATATATACAAGCCTGAATTGAGCTTCTGATTTGTTCAGTTAAAACACCGAATATACTCTTAAAGGGAGTTGAAGTTCGGATCAGTCGGAAGAGCATGATTGGCTTGTGCTTTGATGAATTAGTATTCATCAATGTCTGTGTAATTGCTAGGCCTTGTTTATGTCTAGTGGTCTAGGAAGAGAGTAGTATTTGTGAGGGAGTTTAATTGAAAACACTTAGGTGGTTAGTTAATCATTTTAATAAATACGTACTTGACTAGTAAAAGATTAAACAACATGTCTCTCTTGGATAGGCACCAGTCTATATTGTGATGTGTGTGCTACCTCCGAAGGTGGAAGAACTCCATAGGTCAAAAAAACCCTAAGTATGGAGGGACTCCACTGAGATGCGCGTACTATCGGAGTCTACCTATTCTAGACTCCATGGATATTGGTGTGATCCACTAATATGTTGCCAAGAATATCCCTAGTTTGGATATGCGTAGTGCCTTTGAGTGCGGTTATATGAGAGATAAGGTAAGTAAAGCGTTTAGTCAATTCATGTTGATGGACATGAAATGAACCCCGATTGAGTCGGTCGCACCTAAACAACTAAACGATTAAATATCTTTTCTTTATAAATTATAATTGTGGTCATAGCTTCTTTATTTTATTAAGTACTTTATACTTACCTCAAATGCATGTTTTCTATGTGTTTGGGGGTGAGAAGACGGACAGGTTGAGTATGTTTACGAGGAGGTGTTCGATGGCGACGTTGTGATGCCTCATTGAAGACTTTTCATTTATTTATTTTGTTATTCATTATTTAACTATGCTAGTACTTTTTGGATTAGACTTTTGGTCTTTCGAGACTTGTAGTACCCCTTTACGTTTCTTTTGAGAATATCGTACGTTTCTTTTAAATTTCGTATTTCCTTGAATGTAATAAGGTTACATTTCCATCTTTAGACTGTATTCTATTCTTGGATTTTATTGGAAAATTTTTATACCCGAGTCTTTTGCTTCCGTTTGCTCGTTTTTGATACGACATAGTAGAAGCTTACGTATGAATGAATTTATTTTTATTTTATACGTGCCGAACGTTTCTTTTCTGGATAAGGACTCGGTGTCCAGGAACGGGACGTTACAACTTATTCCTCTATTTACGGATTCGATATATACGCATTCATATGAAGAAATTATTTATAAAGTTTTAATCATCTATTCTTTTTTAGTTGCCATAAAGATAAACTAAAATTGATTGGACTAAAATATCCTCTATTTTTAACGCATGTTTGCCTATTCATAAAATCAACATCTAGCGTGAATAAAAAAAATCAACATATGTCCGCTTTGTTTGTTGTTCATGAAATCCAGCTTCATCGTCTTCTCCTCCAGTTCAAGCTCCTGCGGTGGCGGCAGTGTAATTCCACGCCCTAATCCCACCAACACTGAAATCGAAGTTATATGGCGAAGGCAGTGAATCTGGAATCTCTTCCTTCTTAAGCAGAAGTGCTCATTGCATAAGAATCTGAATTTTTGTCATAGTTGATTGGATTATGTTTAGTTGCAACCTTTTTGAGATTGGAGATTCGAATCAGTTGGATATCAGATTGAAAATGGAATTACTTTGATCGGTTTGATTACTTTTCTAATTTCAGGAAATTAGATTAAGAGCTTCCCAATATGTTTTTAATTCTAGGCTTGATAACATGTTTGATTGAGCTCGATAGTCTGTTTGTGTGGGAGTTGGTTCATGATCATTTCATTTGGTATGTGGTGAATTTGGTTTTTGTGGGAGATATGTTGTTATGAACGTCCGAGATCAGAATCACTTGTTTTGCAAAAGATGGCACATTGCAGGGAAGGAAATCTATTGTTGTTCCTCCTCCTCTTTCACGGCTGTATATGATGAAATAATGATGGTTTAGGTGCTCCAAGGAAATGAAATACATTAGCTTTGAGTGACTTGCATGGCCGTACCGATGGTGACGTTGGAGAATTTTTTGATTGTTTTGGTGAGCTCCGGTTAATGCTGCTGGTGGTGAGGGGGAAATGGATTTGGTTTATGTGGTTTCTTAAGTTATGGCTTATATTCATGAAGCTACATCGGTGATGCGTTGGAGAAGAAGATGATGGTATCAATCGACATTGTCAAGATTTTTAGGTGCTTAGGTAATTATTTCCTCGATGTAACTTAAAAAATGGTAAATTCATGGATATAACTATTGAAATACTGTCCTAAACCCAATCGGGTTGGACCGGATCCGACCGGGTCGGACCATTTCTACTATTGTTGGTATATATAAAAATGGCTTTCTGCTAGTATATATTTGTTCGTTTAACGAACTAATTATGATATTGTATATATGATAACGTCCTTAGTATTAAAGTGTGATAGAGAAACCATGATAGTGATTATAGTTGATGAGATCTTGAATCACTTTAATAAATTTGATACTTAAATGTCTCTAGTCGCATGTGCTATTAAATAGGACATTAATAGTACTGTTAGGCTAACACGTATTAGATGTCTTCTATCTTGTGAATAAAGAGATAGATCTCGTCTATTGAAGTGTATGGACACTTGGACTATACGTGGATGTGTATTAGAGAATGTGTATGTTAGACTGATCCACTTTTTTTATTATGTGTCGCACTATGTGACGGTTGTGTAATTATCCTAAGACCGAAGTTTTCATGACATCACGGTGTGGATTGTCATACTTTGACGCTATTGAGGTTTCCCTTAGCCACGGGTCGATCGTGCGCTAGTGATTGGCTGTGATACTGAAGCATGCATAGGATTCATGTTGCTCGTCCGGAAATCGCATATCCTAATGATAGGAGTAAATATCCGAAGGACCGTCTTATAGGGAATGTCTTATTCTCGTAAGTCTTTGCAAAGCGGAAGGCATGTGATTTTGAGTTGATTTCATTAGTTGATTTTGATTTCCAATATGGAGGCTTTATCCGGAATTTCTTCATATGCGTTCTTCGTACTTGCTTTCTTCGTTTGACATGTTTTTCTGATGTGCTTCCCAAATGTGTTTAGAATCGAGTCTGGTATCAAAGCTCGAGTCTTTGGATTTTGTCCAAGGACCTAGTATATTTGCTTCCCATATTCATTTCATTGTCTCCTCCTCTTCTCCTCTTCTGTCATTTCGCTTTCTGAGTCTCTAGTAATTTCTGGTAGTGTAGCATATACTTCATCTTCGCATTTCTGGGTAAAGTGTGTGCCTTTTTTCCTTGTTGGCGTTTTGTTTTACCTTTTGATTTTCTGGGTATTGTTTGGCACTCTTTTGAGTTAAGAACGTAGGGGAAGGCGTCGAGATGGGTGCATTCACTCATCTTGGTCTGACTTCCGTTGTCATAGGTGACTTACATTCCGCCTTTCCCCCTACTTTTCAGGATGTCAGATAGTGAACGCACCATTAGCAGCCAGTCCGACGAAGACCAAGAGGTGCATGATTATGATATAGAAGAAGAGGTCGGCGAACCCAATGTTAGCGGATCTGTGGAGACGGATCTTGATGATGTAATCTCGGCGGCCTTAAGGATGCAGGCGGTCCTATTGATGATGATGATCTGTTCGGGATTAATAAGATTATTGAATAGCAAACCTTTTCTGATCGCCAAAGGAAGAATAAGAAAAGGTGGGCCCGCACCGCTCGAACAGATGCCAACGAGGAGGTTGGCCCAAGTGGTTCTTCTTATCAGGAACCTACAGGCGTCGGGGCCGACATCCCCGTCGTTGAGGACTTCATAAGTTGCGAGGATGAGGAGGAGGAACTATCCAGGCATATATCTTCGCCTCCCCGTCATAAAAAAAGAAAACAACACTGTACAGTTGGGAGCACGGTTGAGGAAGAATGTGGGGCCACCAGTAAGGCACAAAAAAGAGGACCCTGATTCCTAACAATCGTGAAGCCAAGATCGAGTTTGCTCGGATGGATGATCTTGATAAAATGGTTGAGAGGGAATGATTGTGGGCCCGGATAGCGAGGACATTACTTGTGCTCTTACCGAATATAACATTCCCAACACATACAGGTTTACTCGTGTTAGGCCTGCCAGAATCGTTGACCCTGATGGTGGACCTGATAAAACAGAGGATCTTTCCAATTCACATCGATCAGACGATTCTCTGATCCTTCACTTTGACAATTTTTACTCGGGCTTGCGCCCTCACTTCGAACCAATCTATGTGTACATAATGGCTTGATGGGGCCCTGCCAAGTGATTTTGTTCTGAATGCGGTGAGGGATATCATGGCCTTCATCATCCGTTGCCGGATGAACAAACATGAACCATCTCTGGGGTTTTTAATAGGTTTTACAAATTTTGCAGCACCGTGATTCCTGGACAGTTCTCCACATGGACACAAACCCCGTGTCTCTTCTTTAATCTCTTATACAAAGTTCTTAACTGGGGTGAGTAGGTTATAAAGGTAGAATCCCGTGTTGGATGGCCTTTTCCTCATTTCAAATCGAGGGTGACGGAGAAATCAACCATGGTAGCTCACGGGGTTTGGAATTATGAGGAGGATTTTGTAAAGTTCCTCTTGAAGCTGGTTGATTTTGATAGGGATGCCCAATCGAAGTGGAACGTTAGCTGGAGAGCGCTTATTGACCTGCAGGAGTGCTATGCCAGTTTAGCGGGGATCTCTGGTCCCGCGATTTCTCAACCTCTGGTCTTCATGGAGTTCCAGCCAGTTGTCCTTGATTGGGATGCGGAGTGCCTCTATATTAGGTGTTTTCCCACCGAATGTACTGTCTGTGGGGGTGATTCTAAGAAGCGACCTCGCCGTAATTCATTTTGTTGCCCTTTTACTTGTCTTCAATATTCTCTTTTCTTATATGTTGGTCCCAGAGAAGGGTGAAATACAGTTAGGGGATGAATAACTATATTGGAAGTTTATAAATATTTAAACCTCAGGAGTTGCAAAAACTTTTCTGATGAAAAGCTTTTGTGCAGCGGAATATAACAACCCTTCTGAAACATATTTTCAAGCTACTTAAGAAATCACAAACATATAAATAAAGTAATGAATGTAAATGTTGTAAGTAAATAACACAAGGTTTATAGTGGTTCAGGGTGGTGTAATCCCTTAGTCCACTCTTTTCTTGTGATGATTGAAGGAATTCACTATTGTTTTTCACCAATACAATAGTATGATTGTCCTTGGCTGAACTTCACAATCTCAAGACTATCACTCCCTGGCTACAAAAGCTTCAGTGACTCAGTCTTCAATACACTGCTCCTTGGGAACAAATCCTTCAGCAGCTATCACAAATGGTTGCAATTCCTTCTCAGACGATATGATTCAATTGCTTCAGTTGGATGTGAATTGGATTCACAATGGCTTGATCAGACTCAATACTTGAAATAGATTTGATGCTCTATTTTCTGAGTTTGATCTTCTGGATATGTTTTTTAAGTTCAGAAAAAGGCTTGTGAAATTTGTGAGTTTCAAAACACGAGAGAGTTCTTGATCGTTTTCTTGATTCCTTGTTCTTATTTTTTTTTTCTTTCATCACAACGCCTTTTATTTATAGCCTTGATTTCCTTGATTTGAAATTTCATCCGTTGGCTATTTAATGCGGAGAATAATCCTTGAGTTTTTCTTGATTTCATTCTCCTTGATTTCAGTGATCCGGATTTTCTTCAAACATTCCTCATAAAATCCGTCCTTGATTGATTTCCTGATTTTCCACGTTTTAGAGTGAATGTAGACAACGTACTTGACTCTGCAGCCCTTTTGCCGGTTCAGTGGCTCTTTTACTTATCCGCTGGTCACTGGGCTGCTATCAGTCTACTACTTCCTTTTAGCTTATCTTCGATATCTTTGAATGCTTGATGCATCTGATAGAGCTTTACTTCACTGATCCTTGATTTGTGTGGGATCGGTGTACACCATAATTAACAAATTAAGTTCCATCACTTGTAATGCATATCTTGGACTTATCCAAGGTCATCACAAACTTCCTGGTTATAATTCAGTCCATAAGACTTCACTTTACTCTCTTTGGTACTTCTTTGTCTTCACTCGGCCGATCTTACGTTTCTTCAATTTACTGAGCCATTCTACCAGTCCAGTACAATGCTTGTCTGACTGAACTTATACAACATGTTAGACTCTAAGTAAAGTCTTATACTTATATTACTAACTTAATTCAGGCTTGCTTTAACAGCTAGTATGACCATCATCAAAATAAAATGTTCCTAACAATTTCCCCCTTTTGATGATGCCAAAACCCTCATAAGCCTGAACATAAGTAAACATTTTCATATAATTAAAAGAATAGAACTCAGAAATTTAATTCATCCATGAAGGGCATCCATAGGGAAGAGTCAACGAGATTTAAAGATTATTACAACTACAAGTTTCTCACGCTCTCATTGTATCTTTTGAACTTTGTAGTTTGGATCCCTTCTATATTTGTCCAGTCAATTTCTGGAAATTTCCATTTCCAATATTCTAAGGCAGTGTGGTAAGAGATACCTAGAAATACCTTCTTGTGAATTAGCCTATTGAAGTTAGGCATAGTTTCATGTGCCTGTGGCTCTCCGGAGTGTTTTGTCAACGGACATTGCTTCAACAATGTGTGGGTTAGCAAACTTGAGATCCTTGTACATTGCCAATTTTTTGAGGATTTAATCGCCCATAGGTTTGTAAAACTTTGTCATATTATTAAACTCTTCTTGTCTTTCACTAGTGTCCTCAAGCCCCTTTGCAGAGAGAGGCACTGATTGATTTGCTTTGCTGCTTGAGCTAGATGCTCCTTCCCTTGTTCCTTGCTTCAAGGATGCACACTGTCTTTTTGTTTCATTATACATCCTTTCTATATCTACTCTCAAATCATCTTCTTGATAACTGAGCCAGTCTGACCATGCTTCATCTTGCGACCTGTTTGGATATCATTCATCTTAGACTCTGAAAAATTCTTTCACATTACTGAGTACTTCTGCTTCTCTTTCTTCACTATTTCTGAATTATGTGATGTGCCGTTTCTGACCTGAGTATCTTCCGACAGTGTGTCTTTGTCCACTTCCACTGCATCTGCTAGTGCCAGATCGATGTTGACTTTCATAACTTCTTTTTTGGCTAGACCTAGGCCTTTGCTGATTTCCTGATCTGTCTCTTTTATCATCTCTTCTTTGAACTGTAAATGGCAGTCCAAAACAAGGCTCGTTTCTAGTTCTTTCTTCCAAGGCTCTTTTTTGTTGTTCTTCAACCTCAGTTCTGATTCTCAGTTATCTATCTCTTGCTCTGAAGTTGTTCATCTATGTAGTGTGAAAGTCGACTTTGAACCTTCAGCTTATCATTTTCCCCCTTTTTGGCGGCATCATCATGTTGTTGTAACAGAATGCTATTAGTGGTCTCGGTTGTCTTGATCGATTTGTCAACTTGGATTCAATAGAAGTAAATATTTTGTCATAAGCTGATAGGTTTTGAATCACATGTTCCATTCTGGAGCCAATTGCAGAGGCCATTTCTTAAAATTGAGAGTAAAAAACCTTGAATTTCAGGAAAATGATTTCTGAATTGCAAAGAGGGCGTAAAGAATTTGTGAAAATGTATAAGTGTGGTTTATATAGCCAAACAATTCAAGTGTGAAAGGGTTTTGAATATTGAAGGATTTAGTGGAGTAATGGCGTGATTTTGTGTATAATAAATCGCGTTTATTGAGTGTAGTGGGAGAGTGGATTGAGGCAAGTAATGATAAATCCTGGGAATCGAGGTGTTGCCGTCATTCCATGATTCAAAATATAGCATCCACGATTTAAAAAGAGCTAATATCCACGTGTGTAATCCTCCATAATTATTAGGTAGTATTCTATGTTTTTCCACATGTGTAAATGATTTATTCATTTCACACTTCTTTGATAATTAAACTTTATCGGTGGAGTGATGAGCTAAGTTTTCTGATTAATCTGCCGATCTTTTACTGAGTTGCTTCATCAAAACTGTTCCTAAAACCAGTGGAGTGAACCTCCCTGGTACCAGTGCCTTACTCTGCAAAGGCCCAGTCAGCTAGTGAAGTCACTAAGCTGGTTACTCTAGTTAGCTGATCAAAAGACTTAGTCCAATTCAATCATTCCTAACTCAATCATCAATTTACAGAATATTTCATGGCTGAGTGGTTTTGTGAATATATCAGCCAATTGATCTTCAGTAGATACGTACTTTAGAGCTACATCTAATTTTCAATATGATCTCTGATGAAATGATGTCTAACATCAATATGATTTGTTTTTGAGTGAAGTATTGGATTCTTTATAATCGATATTGCACTGGTGTTATCACACATGATTGGAATTGTCTTTTCTTCTACTCCATACTGTCTTAGATGCTGTCTAATTCACATTACTTGTGCACAACAGCTACCTGCTTCTATATATCCTGCCTCTACTGTTGAAGTAGATATTGAGTTCTACTATTTACTGAACCAAGATACTAGTCTACTGCCTAGTATTTGACAAGTTCCTGAAGGGCTTTTTCTATCGATTTTGCATCCAGCATAATCTAAATTTGTGTAAGATATCAACTTGAATCCACCATCTTTTGGATACCAGATTCCCATATTTATTGTGTGTTTCAGATATTTGGTAATCCTCTTTGCTGCTAATATGTGAGATTCCTTAGGTTGAGCTTGAGATCTGGCACATACTCCTACTGCAAATGCTATATCAGGTCTGCTTTCAGTTAGGTAGAGTAATGATCCAATAATCCCTCTGTATAGATTTTTATCAACATCCTTCCCTTTTTCATCATTCCCAAGTATAGTTCTTGCACATATAGGTGTTTCAGAAGTTCAACTGATGTCCATACCATACTTGTTGATTAAGTCTTTTGTATACTCTGCTTGATTGATAAAAATGCCATCTTCCATCTGTTTCACTTTTAATCCTAGGAAGTAGTTGAGCTCTCCCATCATGCTTATTTAGAATTTTCTTTTCATTAGATTTGCAAAATTTTCACATAGCTTCTCATCTTCTGATCCAAATATGATATCATCCATATAATTTGAACAAGAAAGGTGCTTGATTCATCTTCTAGTTTGATAAGTGTCTTGTCAATGGTTCCTTTGCTGAATCTACTGTTGATCAGGAATTGTGATAATGTCTCATACCAGGCTCTAGGTGCCTGTTTGAGTCCATAAAGTGCATTTGAGTCTGTACACTTTATCTTCCTCCCTTTAACTGAAATCCGGTGGTTGTTCAACATATACTTCTTCTTCCAAGAGTCCATTCAGAAATGTACTCTTTACATCCATTTGATAGACTTTGAAATATTTGTGAGTGCAAAAGTTAGAAAGAGTCGATTGCTTCCAATCTTGCTCTTTGGTTCAAAATTTTCATCATAATGTATGCCATACGCTTATGAGTATCCTTTTGCCACCAATCTTGCCTTGTTTCTAACAATTGCTCCTTGTTCATCCATCTTGTTTCTGGATACCTATTTTATCCCAATGATATTGGCCATGTCTAGTTTATGAACAAGTTCTAAGACTTAATTTCTCTCAAATTCATTGAGTTCCTCTTGCATGGCTATAATCCAGTCAGCATCTTGGATTACATCATCTATTATTTTGGGTTCCACATGTGATAGAAAACAAGTTAACATGCTTTCCGGTAGTCTTCGGATCTACACACTGCATGAACATCTCCATTGACTTGTTCTTACGGATGATATCTAAGCCAATTCAAATCGAGTTGAACTTGTGCTTGATCCGATGCCTCTCTTGTGTCTATTTGTACATTATTTTCTAGAGTTGAGCTAGTGACTCTGCTTTGAGTGATAACATGTACATCATCTTGATTTTCAAAAGAGTGATTTAGTATATTGGTTTGGCATCTTGTTGTATCCATATAGACTTGTCTTTGTGTAGCTTCTTCTTCAAGTGTGTGTAAGTCTTTACCACTCTTTGCTTAGTTCATTGAAGACTACATGAATCGATTCTTCAATCATCAAGGTTCTTTTGTTTAATATCCTGAAAGCTTTGCTGGTATCTGAATATCCTATGAATATTGCTTCATAAGATTTTTCATCAATGGTATGTAACTGATTCCTATTCAAAACAAAACATTTAGATCCAAACATATGCAAGTGAGATATGTTAGGTTTTTTCCATTCCATATTTCATAGGGTGTTTTCCCATGATGTTTATTGATGATGGATTTGTGTTGAGTGTAACATGCTGTGTTTGCTGCTTCAGCCCAAAATCTCTTTGGTTAGTTTGCTTCTGCTATCATTGTTCTAGTAGCTTCTTTAAATGTTCTGTTCCTTCTTTCTGCTACTCCATTCTGTTGTGGAGTCCCTGCTGCTGATAGTTGATGTAGTACTTCATTTGCTTCACAGTCGGTTCTGATTGCTTCATTTAGGAATTCTGTGCCTCTATCTGATCTTATCTTGATATTCTTCAGTTCTTTTTCATTCTGAATTTTTCTCAATAAATCTGGTAGTTTCTGGAGAGTTTATGTTTTCTTGTTCATGAAAATGGTGCAAGTATATTTGGAGAAGTCATCAAACACAACTAGAGTGTATTCTTGCCACTTACACTTACTGGTGTGACTGGACCAAATAGATCCATATGCAACAGTTGTAAGATTCTTGTTGTTGATTGATGTGGCTTTTACTTGAAAGAGCTTTTGATCTGTTTTCCTTTCTGACAAGCATCACAAAGACTCTCTTTCTTGAATGTGCTGCCTGCTAGGCCTTCTACTAGTTTGTTCTTTAATAATTTATTGATTGTCTTGAAATTCAGGTGAGTAAGTCTCTTATGCCAAATCCAGCTAGGTGATTGTTTGTTCTTGAAAAGCAAACATGTTTCTGCTTTTGCTTTCTTTTAGTGTACCACATACATGTTGTCCTCTCTTTTTCCTGCAAGTACAATTTGTGTTGGTTTGGTTGTGAATGACCATGCATCCTTCTTTCTTTGAAATGCATATTGTAGCCTTTGTCACAGAATTGGTGATGCTCAAGAGATTGAAGTTCAATCCTTAAGCAACATTCTGAATCTTCAAGTGGTTCTTTGACATGGTGACTTCCCCTTAATCTTGCCAGGGTTTTCTTTGCCTCCAAAGGTAACTTTTGGTCCATCAAAAGCCTTGAATTCAGTCAACGATCCTTTATTTCCTGTCATATGTCTAGAACATCCACTGTCTATGTATCAGACATCCTACAAAACAAATTAGTAAGTTTAGGTACCCAACACTGTTTGGGTCCATACATGTTAGCAGTCACGCCTCCTACTCCAAGTGTATATCCAAAGGATCTTCTTTTTGAAGGGTTGAAGTCATCAACCTCATATGTATAAGGCATGGCAGAATATCTTCTAATAGGCATACTAAAAGTATTCTGATACATTTCTCTACTTTTTGATGTTTTAGCATCCTGTTTCACTTTTCAAAACACAACAGATGACTGTTTTCATGTTGCCTTTTGTATCCAGTCCATTCCTTTTGGATTTTCCCAAAAAATTTGGCTTTGTATGAAATGGTTTCTCTTGTATTTTTGGGGTGGAACATTCCAATCATCTTACGAAAGGTAAAGTGCGCCTTACCTTTCCGTATGCCTTTGCCTTTGGTAGGCGGGTAAGATGATTTACTCTGTTGTTTCACTTGCACTAGTATTTGGTTTCTTGGTGTAGGTGATTGCATGTAAGTCACTTACATCGATATTACTAGCAAGAGCACTAGGTCAATTGCGGTATAGCAAAAGGCGAATCAAGGTTGATCCACGGATACAATGCAACTCAAGTATAAGCGATTCTAATCTAATTAAGGAGACACATATATAGGCGGTTATCGACCAACAATGAACATAAAATAAGCGTGGTATTCCTTCCCCATCCCTTATATCTACTAACTTGGTTTAGTTAATCCTTATATTTACTTCCCCACATAATTTCCTTAAATCAATTGAGCGAGCTTTTAATTCAGTTTTAAGCTACGGGTACAATCCTTAACCCTATCTACTCCGACCATGGTAGTAGATAATCTATACGCCAGCTACCCTCCTTAATTGGTCCGTAATAGCCCATACATATAAAGAACCAGAATTGCCAGTATTGAGCGCTAACTCATACCGCTTACCCGCCTAGGCAGCTATCGACACTGATTAGCACGTTCCTAGGGTCCATCAAGACAATGTCCTAATTAACACTTCACTATGAGTACTTCATGTTAATTTATGAATTACGAATACTAGATTGGCCAGACCTATTGCTCGTTTTAATTATTTCTATCGATCAACGTAGTTGACGCTGAACCTCCAGATTAGATTTTCTAAATTTTTCCGTATAGACCACCGGTTTACCGGGGGTGGCTTTTCCTATTTCTGGATCTACATTGCTCAATGCTGATTAATCTAAGTAAATTATAGGGTCGTTAAACATGTAGATTAACTAAAACACGTAAATACAAGCAGATATACCATATTAAAGACATAAATGAACGTTCAATGCTTCATACCTTAAACAATGGATATCTAGCTTGATCCACTCAATCTAGAGATGGCAAGGAAGGGAAGGAAAGTGGAAAATAAACTCCAAAAGCTTAAAAGAACTTTATTGCATTGAAATTATATAATTTGTATTATAATTGAAGAATTCTGTCAAAACTTATGTAATAATCAGTTTGTGCGGCCTTATATAGATACATTGGCCGACTTATGACTCTCAAAAACCCTAACCGACCTAGTAGATACGGTAGAATCAATTTCTTGCCCCCTCAAGACCCTCGGTTTATCGTGCCTAGCCCACGGTAAACCGGGCCTTCAATTCCTCTTTTCTTCTGGCAGATCTCTTCCTGGACTCACTTCACTCGGCCCAATGCTTCTCTTCTGGTCCAGCTCCGTCCTTATATGCTCCGGATTTAAGATACCCTGAAAATACATAAAGGCAAAACAGTACCAAATCTTTGGGATAATGACACAGATGCAGAATTATGAACTTAGGAACATGTACTCAGCATTTAACATATATTCCTTCACAATAATGGGCTTATCTACATTCTCTAGAGCAGAATTCGGAGTAAATAAAGGTTAATTTAATGGTGCATTTAGAATGTTATCAGTAGGATGAGTGTATGCAGCACATTGGTCGTCCTTTTATGAATTTTGGACCAGTTTTGGTCTTTGATTCATTCTTGTGTTGACCATTGTGTCTTCCTTCATCTGGACTATTGTAACCAAGACCAGTTCTGGATGCAAACACCTTCTCTGCTGGTAAGTCAGTTCTCTTTGCTGGTCTGTTAACATCAGATGTTTGACCATCTGTTGTTTGTTGAACAGCTAAGTGAGTTTTCTTACTAGTTGAGTGAGACTTTTGCATATCCAATTTTCTTTTTAATCTTTCATTTTCCTTTCTCATATTCTTGCATTCTTGTTCCAGAATTTCATGATTTGAGTGAATTTCTTCAAATCTATTCATGGGATTTTGAATCAAGCTTACGAGAATCTAAAGGAGAATAGAAGATTGTGCAAAGGTCGTCAGTAGATGCATTAGATGAATATGAATTACATAGTACCTTTGTTTCTTCAATTTCCCATTAGACATAAACAAGCTTTGTCATTGTCTGAGCTGGTCCCTTCACTGGCATATGAGTCATTATCAGATGACTCTGCTACAACACTTTCACTTATGGTTTCAGCCTTTAATGCTTTCCTACTCTTCTTTTTGTCTGACGACTTGTATATATTCTTTCCTTCATCTTTGTTTTTTTCTTTTGGACAATCAGCCTTGAAGTGTCCTTTCTTTTGTTTTTTGATAGGTTTACCTTGATCTGGGCATGTGGTCTCTACAGTCATGATCTTGATAGGACCATCATTGATAACATCCAGCATCTCCTCATGAGTTGCTGCAAGATGAGATAACATTCTTATTTTGTATTCATCAAAATTGTTAACATTGAAAACATGAATTTTAGACATAAAATTTAATGACTCCATAGTGAATTTATATAAAAGATACTTAAAACATTTGAAAATACTTTTTGAAAATGATGATCTCATTGTTACCAGAAATCAGATCTGAACAGGTTCTGATACAAAGAACTCTGCTCCAATACCAATTTTTGGTCCCAGAGAAGGGTGAAATATAGTCAGAGGGGGGGGGGGGGGTGAATGACTATATTGGAAGTTTATAAAAATTTAAACCTCATGAGTTGCAAAAACTATTCTGATGAAAAGCTTTTGTGCAGCGGAATATAACAAATCTTCTAAAACATATTTTCAAACTACTTAAGCAATCACAAACATATAAATAAAGTTTGAATGTAAATGCTGTAAGTAAATAACACAAGGTTTATAGTGGTTCAGGGTGGTGTAATCCCTTAGTCCACTCTTCTCCTGTGATGATTGGAGGAATTCACTATTGTTTTTCACCAATACAATAGTATGATTGTCCTTGGCTACACAAGCTTCATAATCTCAAGACAATCATTCCCTCACTATTAAAGCTTCAGTGACTCTGTCTTTAACACAATGCTCCTTAGGAACAAATCCTTCAGCATCTATCACAAAAGGTTGCAATTCCTTCTCAGTCGATCGGATTCACAATGGCTTGATCAGACACAGTACTTGATATAGATTTGATGCACTGTTTTCTGAGTTCAATCTTCTAGATATGTCTTTTAAGTTCAAATAGAAGGCTTGTGAAATTGACAGAGTTTCAACACTTAGAGTTGTTGATCATTTTCTTGATTCCTTGTTCTTATGTTTTTTTTTCTTTTTGTCACTGCATTCTATTTATAGCCTTGATTTCCTTGATTTGAAATTTCATCCGTTGGTTATTTAATGCGGAGAATAATCCTTGAGTTTTCCTTGATTTCATTCTCCTTAATTTTAGTGATCCGGATTTTTTCGAACGTTCCTCATAAAATCCATCTGTGATTGCTTCTGCATTAATTGCTTGATTTCCTGATTTTCCACGTTCTATAGTAAATGTAGATAGCGTACTATACTCTGCTGCCTTTCTGTCGGTTCAGTGACTCCTTTACTTACCTGCTGGTCATTGGGCTGCTATAGGATGCTATCGATCTAACGCTTCATTTACCGCTTATCTGAGATATGCTTGTCTCGATGCAAGCGATAGAGCTTTACTTCACTGATCCTTGATTTGTGTGCGATCGGTGTACACCATATTTAACAAATTAAGTTCCATCACTTGTAATGCATATCTTAGACTTATCCAAGGTTTTCACGGACTTCCCTAGTTATAAGTCAGTCCATAAGACTTCACTTTACTCTGCTGGTACTTGCTGTCTTCACTCAGCTGATCTTCTATTCTTCAATCAACTGAGCAGTCCTACAAGTCTAGTACAATGCTTGTCTGACTGAACTTATAACCATGTCAGACTCTAAGTAATGTCTTACACAGATATTACTAACTTATTTCAGGCTTGCTATAATTGCTAGTATGACCATCATCAAAACAAAAATGTTCCTAACTATATATATATATATCTTGTATTGATTAGCTTTCCTTTGCAGTCGATATGGTGAGCGCTAAAAAAATACATGCCGACCAGCTTAAGCAGTCTCAAGACCAGGCCAAGACGAGAAAAGATTTGATAAAGAAGACTCCAGTATTGATGCTGCCTCTGGTCAACACAACAGTCAGCGCCGATACTCTTTTGCCACCAAAACATGGTAGGAAAGAGAAGAGCATGGTTGTTGGGTCTAAAGCTGCAGTGGAGGCTTGTAAGTGGGCGCCGACTGGTGAGCTCTCGCTATCATAGGAGGCTCGCGCTCCGAAGAAATCCAAATCTTCTACTGCCAATGTCGAGATCGTTGTTGATATCAAGTGATTTGTTGGAGGACACCAATTTGTTTTAAGAGGTTGATGATGCTGAGGCTGCGAGGAGGACCACGGATAATGGAAAGAAGGTTGCCACTGATGCGGAGGCCTGTACAGAGTTGCGAGGAGCTTTACCCATTAGGTATACTAGAAAACTAGCTATGTGGATGGACCCGGAGTATAAGAAGCAGCCCATAGACATGTCAAGGGCCTTGAATGTTACTAATTCGACATCGTTCCCTTGATGCATATTGGTTGGAACGTGCCCCCCGACACTCAGCTAGTTATCAGAAGAGGGATTCTTGACCGAGCAACGGTGGTTGACAAGGTCATCCCAGAGGCTGGGGCCACGGAGGAGATCGAGGATCTGATGGACCATTTCGGGTTGATGATAAGCATGGTAATCCTCTCTGATTACTTAGTTTCGCCTTTGTATTATTTTTTAGTTTTTCTCTTGTTATTCTACGGACTTATCTTTCCCTTATTTCAGGTTGGCACCCGCTTGTCTAGAACCAGAAATGTGGTGATGGCCGACGATGCTGCTTACTAGGGCGAGCTGAAAAAGGCCAAGTTGATCGTTAAGGCTGCCGAGGGATCTAAGGCAGAGCTGATGAAGAGAGCCGAGAAAGCGGAGTTGTAGCTGAAAGATATGGAGGCTGAGTATAGATGCCTGTTGGGCGAAAGCGCTGCCCACAAGGAGCGGTGTGAGACCACTGAGAAGCAGGTTACTGACCTTCAAGAGGCCGCAAAGGAAAACTATGAGTTCTTCGAAAGCGGAGCAATCATTATTCTTTGAGCTTAAGAAGGTGCGAGCGAAATCATCACGAAGAAGCGGAAACGCGGCCGAGGAGAGGCCATCAAAGTGTACAAAGATTCGGTGAGTTCTGGAATCTCTTGAGGTAAACCGACCAAGGTTTCTATCACGATTGCTCATTTGTTTTAGACGCTCTTATGGCGATGCTGGTCCTCCTCTCGAAGAATTGGCCCGGTGGGCCCTCGTGCTCTAGATGGATCCTTCTCTGTGGGTCTTCCACACTAAAATTCCTTACACTGATGATGATATTGCTGAGTTCAACGAGGTTCAGCTGAAGGATGGCCTTGAGATCAGGGTTCCACCACCCCGAAACGAAGTTAACTTGACCACTTTGATCAAATGTGCTTTTCTTAAAACTGCTGGTGGAGGTGATGGGGCCACAACTGAGGGTGGCGATGCTGAAGGTGGTGAGAGGAGCACTGAGCAAGAGGGCAACCAATATTAGAATCTATCCGGCGCACATACTGTGTTTAGGGCTAAATTATAGTAATTTTATAGGTATATTATATATCAATATTCCCCCGTATTTGGATTATTTTCATGGAAATCGAGCCTTATAGTTAAATATTGAGTAAATGGTGTTTTTAACGATTAAATATGAAAACGTAACGCTTTTTATGTTTAAATTGTTATTTTGTGTTATTTTGGAAATTGTTACGTTTTGGTATGTTTTTCATCCATTGTAGATACATATTTTCGACTTGGGAAAGGATTTGGAAGAGTCTAAATTCGAGGTTGAATGATTTTTGAAGAGATAGAGAGAAAAGAAGATAAAGATAGAAGGAAAAGGATAATGATCAAGAAATCCGTCCAGCATTAAGATGGACGAGCGTCCATGTTCCGTTCATAGTAAACGAAGCGTTTGGTTAGATGAACAGCGCCCGAATCGTATTTTACATTGAGTCTTGAGACGCCTCCCAAACAGCGTTCAAGGATTTACAAGATATCGAGCAGCGTCCATCAATATGAACGCCCGTCCCGCAACCGACTCAAGGCTGGCCGACTTAAAACTCTATTTAAAGGCGCGGATTCCCAACCCTAATGATTGATACAATTACACGCAGGCGGCCGAGAGAACTCTAAATTACGAGCGAGGGCTTTACCTCGGTCGATGGAGCCTTGTGCTCGATCGACCGAGGGTTAGATTAGGTAGATTAGTTATTTATTTTCGTTTCTTCTTTCCCATGATGATGTTTTGAAGCTGTCAAACTTGGAGCAGCCATGGTTAATTTTTCAAAGACATTTTTTATTTGTTTCTTTGGATGATTTGTAAGTGTTTAATTCAAAGTTCAGTATCTTTTCTATGATTATTTGTTATTGCAAATCTATATCGAAAGATGTTTGCGATTGATATTTACCATAGGACGAGAGTCGGTGTAAACCTTAGATCACCATAGGAAAGAATAGACGTTTTGATCTATGTCAAGCGAAAGTTGATAGGTTGAATGTATAGGTTGTTAGATCTAATAAATCTTGCACCTTGGTTTATGTTATGATCGTTAATCTCCGTAAATCGAAAGATAGAGATTGATAGGCTTAATTCATCTACGAAAGTAGGAATTCATACGTTTGATAGGTGAAACCACAACTTTGATTAAATCGTTAAGATAATCTAGGGAAGAATTAAGGGGTTATGGACGGTGGATCATCGGTTGTTCTATGTTTAATTGCTTGAATCATTATCATGTTAATTAGTTTTACTATTTTTCTTAGAATAGATTTTATTTATTTTGGTTCATAACTATCCTTCACGGCTTTGGATGAACAATCCTCCGTCCGATTACTTTTCCGTTTTAGTTTAGGTTTAGGTTAATAAAGAAGAATTAATAAGTTAGATTAATGACCCAATTCCACGAGGATCGATACCGTACTTATCCAACTTTACTAGCAACTACTCGGTATTCGGCCGGTTAGGAGGTAGTTTTGCATGGTAGTATAGGTTTATAAATTTTCTTTTGTTTTATGATGCAAAATCTCCCCAACAAAAGTGGCGCCGTTGCCGGGGAATCGGTGTTTTGTTGAATCTAATTGAATTAATTTTTCTATTTCGTTACGTGTTTTTTTTTTGTTTTTGTTTTTCAATAAAGGTAGCGTTGAATAAATTGAGGTTTTTTTTATTTTGCCGTGTTTCGATAACCGTTGGGTTAAGAATGTGCAAGAGTTTTTTTTTACTCGATTTATGACACGTGAATTACATGTTTGTGTAATCTAGTCTAACCCTTTTGTGCTATAATTTGATGTGGCTGCTCTGTGATATATGATGTGTGTGCTGTGATATAATTTGATGATCTGAAGTATAGGGTTTTCTGCTGTGTTTTCCTGCGTTTCTGTGCAAAATTCGATGCTTGGACGGGCGTCCAAGTAAGTGAACGCTCGTCCAGCCCCTAACTTGCAGGTGAAAGAACGGCTGGGTGTATGAACGCTCGTCCGTCCAGAAAGGTTTCAACGCTGTTCTGAGTTGAAGGATCAGACGGGCGTCTGGAATTTCGAACGCCGTGCCTGGAGGTTTTCAAGAGCAAACGAGCGTTTGAAAAGATGAACGTTCGTCCAGTTCTGAACGCTAAGTGAACGTTCGTCCGGGGTTCAGTCCAGGTTCTAAATTTCTTGATTTTATTTTCAATGCTTTTATTTGATGTGGATTTTTTTCATTAGAGCTTCTGTGGCTGTTTGTGTTTACATAGATGTCCTGAACTTATATGTTTTTACCTTTCCATCTATGAATCCATGTTAGATAATTGATCAATTCCTTATATATGATTCATCTAGGCATGTTATAGTGACTGTCGGTTCTCGTAAGCTATGACTGTTCTTATGGTTAATTAGTAGCTAATGTCGGTTCCCGTATGCTACATACCGCTCCGATGAATCTTTTAAGCTTTTAAGACTTACGTGCTTCCTTTGTTTTTATAGTTCATATGGGTAGCTACTGTCGGTTTTCCGTATGCTACGTCCTTTCTCCATATGAGTTATACATTTAGATAGATGATTTGTTGGTTTCCATAAGTCTATCACTTTCGATAAGTCTTAAGGCGCGTCGGCACTAGTAGTGACAAAGATGCTGTTTATCGTACTTTGTCATTATGTGGTAGAGCGTTTATATATATGTCGTGTTGCATATAGTGGGCTAGTTTTCTTTCTTTTATTTTATTTTCTTTTTGCATATCATTTAAATGCATTTCATTTAGTTGCATTTCATATAGTTGCATTGTTTCTCTATTTTTCCTTTTATTTTTCTTAAGTGTGGTCACTTTATCGGTTTTAAGTATTACCACCTAGTTTATTTTTCTTTTTGAGTGTAGTTAGCTGTCGGTTTCGTAATACTACCTCGTTTTTATTTTATTTTTAGGATTTTTCACGTAGATTGCATTGGAATGCATTTTCATATAGTTGCACCTAGCCCTACTATTTTGTAATATTCCATGTATATGTCCATCTTTATATGAGCTTAATCTAAAAATTCTCTAGACTTCCTTTCCTGTGCTTTATATGTTATCTTCCCCTATCCCCGAGGTATTTCATGTTTATCAAGTGCAGGGGTATTTGCATTAGCTATTGTGAGTTTTTAGACGATATCAGTTTTCTGGTGGATGGTCCACAATCTACTGATTTCTTCAAGCATTTCTGGGTGAGGTCGATCCACTTCCAGAAAAGCTCCCTTTCGAACAACGAATCAGCTAAGTTTTCTGTTTCTTTTTATTTTTGCACACCATGAGGACATGCTGTAATTTAAGTGTGGGGGAGGGGATGATTTATGTATCTACTTTCATTTGCTCATATTAGTTATAATTTTCTATGAAAAGTGCAAAATTTTCAAAATTTTGTTTCGTCCCGAGTAACATTTCAATTGCATGTTAGTTTTATAATCTGGCACCCTTTAGTTGTTATCAGTAGTCATATCATGTTCTGAGAATAGGTTTAGTAAGTCGATACTCACTTGAACTTCATTTCACGAACCTACTAGATGAAGAGCCAAATATAGAATAGTTTCCGGTTAGTTAAAGGAAAGTTAATTCTCGATGCAGATAACACTTATTTAGCATTAATGAAAGTTAAGAACTTGTGCTATACTCACAGTTAGAATGTCAGTACCTTAGTGTTCTTGAGAACTTTGAGAGTCTTGAATGTGTTAGAAATATATTTGACCGAGAGTTTCCAAAGAGTTTAAAAAATATAAAAATATATATATCTATAAATAATAAATGAATAAAATTTCTTTGCGGGAATTTTGTTTATATCTATCACCTCGAGTCCATTTGGATACTGCCCCAAATGGGGAGTGTGGTTTACCTTGGACAGTAAGGGTTTGAGTGATCTCAGGGTGACTGCCTCTAATGTAGGGGAGTGTGTTATACTTTTGAGACGCGGCGATAGGAATAATAAAATATAAAATGTACGCTTTTTGGAACTTTAAGTCAAGTTGATCTAAACCCAGTAGAGACCCGAGAGGTATTTTCTTGGCATTAAGTAAAGGAGTTTAATTGTGAGTTGGTTGTTATGTTCTTGGTAATTAGTTTTTGTGAGGTAAGTGCTGTAGATAGAATGAAGTTTTCGTTTATTTGACCGGATAACTGTTAGTTGCTTGATGTAATAAGTCAAGAGAGGATCGGTGGAAGTTTAGTAGGTTCTGCACACACATCACCGAGTGAGTTTCGATTTGCTGAATACTAGCTTGTCATGATCTTGACTATATCTCGTGTCAGGTTATGTGGATTCTTGATAGTATGTTTTTGTTTTGTTTTGCTCGGGGACGAGCAAAAAGATAAGTGTGGGGGTGTTGTTTAGGGCTAAATTATAGTAATTTTATAGGTATATTATATATCAATATTCCCCCGTATTTGGATTATTTTCATGGAAATCGAGCCTTATAGTTAAATATTGAGTAAATGGTGTTTTTAACGATTAAATATGAAAACGTAACGCTTTTTATGTTTAAATTGTTATTTTGTGTTATTTTGGAAATTGTTACGTTTTGGTATGTTTTTCATCCATTGTAGATACATATTTTCGACTTGGGAAAGGATTTGGAAGAGTCTAAATTCGAGGTTGAATGATTTTTGAAGAGATAGAGAAGAGAAAAGAAGATAAAGATGGAAGGAAAAAGGATAATGATCAAGAAATCCGTCCAGCATTAAGATGGACGAGCGTCCATGTTCCGTTCATAGTAAACGAGCGTTTGGTTAGATGAACGAGCGTCCAGAATCGTATTTTACATTCAGAGTCTTCAGACGCCTCCCAAACGAGCGTTCAAGGGATTTACAAGATATCGAACGAGCGTCCATCAATATGAACGCCCGTCCGCAACCGACTCAAGGCTGGCCGACTTAAAACTCTATTTAAAGGCAGCGGATTCCCAACCCTAATGATTGATACAATTACACGCAGCAGCCAGAGAACTCCTAAATTCTGAGCAGGGCTTTACCTCGGTCGATGGAGCCTTGTGCTCGATCGACCGAGGGTTAGATTAGGTAGATTAGTTATTTATTTTCGTTTCTTCTTTCCCATGATGATGTTTTGAAATTTGTCAAACTTGGAGCGACCATGGTTAATTTTTTCAATGACATTTTTATTTGTTTCTTTGGATGATTTGTAAGTGTTTAATTCAAAGTTCGTATCTTTTCTATGATTATTTGTTATTGCAAATCTATATCGAAAGATGTTTGCGATTGATATTTACCATAGGACGAGAGTCGGTGTAAACCTTAGATCACCATAGGAAAGAATAGACGTTTTGATCTATGTCAAGCGAAAGTTGATAGGTTGAATGTCTAGGTTGTTAGATCTAATAAATCTTGCACCTTGGTTTATGTTATGATGCGTTAATCTCCGTAAATCGAAAGATAGAGATTGATAGGCGAATTCATCTACGAAAGTAGGAATTCATACGTTTGATAGGTGAAACCACAACTTTGATTAAATCGTTAAGATAATCTAGGGAAGAATTAAAGGGTTGCGGGACGGTGGATCATCGGTTGTTCTATGTTTAATTGCTTGAATCATTATCATGTTAATTAGTTTTACTATTTTTCTTAGAATAGATTTTATTTATTTTGGTTCGCAACTATCCTTCCTGGCTTTGGATGAACAATCCTCCGTCCAGTTACTTTTCCGTTTTAGTTTAGGTTTAGGTTTAGGTTAATAAAGAAGAATTAATAAGTTAGATTCGACAGCCCAATTCCCTGAGGATCGATACCCGTACTTATCCAACTTTACTAGCAACTACTCGGTATTCGGCCGGTTAGGAGGTAGTTTTGCATGGTAGTATAGGTTTATAAATTTTCTTTTGTTTTATGATGCAAAATCTCCCCAACATACTGAGACTCCGCCTTCTGGCAAGTGAACTTGATTTGGCTCTTTTGATTGTAATCTTGACTTTGTTCCATTCAGATTTTTATCAAACAATCTATCTGTAATAACTTTATTTTGTCGCATTTATCTGAATAATTTGCGGCTGCTTTTGGGCCTTTATTTTATGCCCCGGAATTTCCTTTACTTCCGCACTATTTTGAATGTCTTTAATTTTTCTTGAAATATTCCTTTCATTAAAGTATGTGGTTTGAGTCCGCTAGATAGTACACATACGGTCCCTTTGTTTTTGGCGAGGTTGATAGCGTTAAAAATCAGGCTCTCTAAAAATAATTAAACATAGAATCTGACCTGCTTTGTTAAACTTTGTAAGCCTGAGTCGAAAATTCCGATGTGCGGCCCCCTTGTTTCAAGCAAGTTCGTTTGCGAGCTTGGTTGGAATAAACACAGTGTTTGAACATTCAGGCTTGTTTGAAAATTTCCACTCACTGCCCCATTGTTTTAGACAAGATAGAGATTGCTTGTCTAAAACAGATTCCGAGGCTAACATTCGTAATGATAATTCTTAGATGTAAAGACGTAAAATCAAAATATAGACACACGTAAAAATCGGAATTTTATATAGCCCCGCACTGCTTCAGTGGGCTGATTGGGTAATTGTACAAATCGAATAGCATAATTGTTAATGTTGATTCACTAGAAACAAGCTAATGGCTAATACAAATATAGCTCTAGCCTTCACTCAGGGTGAGGTGAGTTCCAAAAATAAAAGGAAAGTGTGGTCACTTCTAGTTCAAATGAACTGGAGTGGTCACCATAACCCATGCTGATTCTACATATAGTACCTCTTTAGGTTGTCTGCATGCCAAGGTCTGTTTTACTCGCAGCCCTGTTTGTCTTTCAGAGTGTAAGTCCATTTCTTGACAATCCTTGACACTTGAAATAGGCCTTCCTAATTTTCAGACAATTTCCCTTTAGTCGCTTTATGACCCACTGCCTCTCTTTTAAGTAAGACGAAGTTGCCAACTACGAAGAAGTGGTTGCAAACCTGTTTATCATGGTGCCGTTTTGTGGCTTGTATGTAGTTGACTAAACGGACATAAGAATTTATTTTCTTTTCTTTCAACAAATCGAGGTCGAGCTGTCTTGTAATCGGATTCTCGGTCTCGTTAAAGTGAGAGACCCTTACACTTGGCAGCGCCATTTCGACCTGTGCCATGGCCTCCGAACCTTCAGTTAGAGCAAATGGAGTTTCTTTTGTTGTCATTTTTCACGAGGTTCGGAACCCCCACAGGGCCGCTGGCAAATGATCTACCTATTTTCATGCTTTTTCGTCAAGACTTTTCTTTAAAACTTTGAGAACTTGTTTATTAGCATTTCCCACTTGACCGTTTCCTTGCGGATAACACACCAATGACTGCCAATGTTTCACGTTATGCTCTGTGCAAAACTCGGTGAATTTGTCCCTAAATTGTGCACCATGATATGATACTATTGCTCTTGGGACCCTGAAGAGAGTCCAAACCTGGTCAAGTAGGAAATAGATGATATCCTTGCAATTAATCTTTGCTAGAGCCTTTGCATTGATCCATTTTGTGAAGTAATCAACCACGACGATGATGCATTCGCATCCTGATTGACCTTTCTTGAGCGGGCCGATCAGATCGATTCCCCACCTATCGAAGGGCCAAGCCGCGATGACAATACTCTGTTCGACCGAAGGCAGTCTCAGTATGTTGGAAAAGCACTTACACTTGTCACATTCTCTAGCATATATTTGGGCATCATCAGCGAGCTCAGTCCAATAGTATCCGGCCAATATAACCTTCTGAGTGAGTGTGCGACTTCCGGGATGGCCCCCCACACACTCCCTCGTGTACTTTCAACAAAGCACTTTCTCCAGCCGTACACATCGTAGCAGAGGTTTTGATAAGGATCTTCTATATAAAACACAATTCAAGATTGTATAACGTACTGACCTTTTCTTTGAAGCCTGAGCTTGTTTGAGATTGTTAAGGAGAACTTCACTTTTGATATACGCTATGATCTCGTCGATCCAACACGGCGCAACTGGTTGGATATCCATGATTTCGGCCTGATTGATGGCGGGCTCAGAGAGGATATCAACCAGGATTGACGGCTTGTCCATTTCTTCTTCTGTTGTTAACCTTGACAAGTAGTCAACTCTCATAATCTTTTCGCGGTGTATTTTGATAAACGCGCAGTACTTGAATCCATTATTTAGTTTATGAACGAGATCGAGATACTTTTGTAGAACTTCACATTTGGTTGCACAAGAGCCTGTAACTTGAGAAACTACCAGCTGTGAGTCACAATATATTTCAACGTTCTCAACATTCATGGCTTTTGACTGCCTCGTATTCCACTTGGTTATTCGACGCCGTGAAGTCAAACCTCAAAGCCTTTTCAATTTCTTCAGAGGTTTCCGGCTCGAGAAGGATGATTCCGGCCCCACAACAATTTCGGTTCGCGGCTCCATCAACGTATAGCTGCCAGCAATGATTCGGCCGCTGCAGCATGGGGACGGTCATTGCTGGTATGCTTGGCTTGCTAATGGGATTCAAACTGGGTTGCTCTTCAGACTATTCTTCATTGAAACTTGTTTCCACTATGAAGTTTTCTAAGGATTGAGCTTTGATCGCTTTTCGAGGCTCCTAGTGAATGTCGAACTCTGTTAATTCGATCGCCCAACGTAGTAAGCGACCTGATAAGTCTGGCCTATACAACACTTGGCGAAGTGGGCTATCCGATAAAACAATAATAGTATGTGAAGAAAAGTAAGCCCTTAGTTTTTGGGCAGCAATAACAAGTGAGTAGACCAACTTTTCTATATTGAAATAGTGGCTCTCAACGGGACTGAGATCTTTTGAAACATAGTAAATGGGCTTTTGGAGGGTACCGTCCTCCTTAACAAGAACATCAGCAACAACCCGGTCTGTAGCTACCAAATACAAAATAGCCTATCACCTATCAGCAGACTGTCTAAGAGTGGTGGACTTCCCAAATAAGTTTTGAGATCTTTCAAAACTTGGGAGCACTCTTCTGTCCATATGAACGACTTATCTCCTTTCAAAACCTTAAAGAATGGAAGGCATTTATCTGCATATTTAGAAATGAAACTCCCTAATGCTATGATTCTTTGATTTAACCTCTACACTTCTTTGATGCAAGTCGGTTCCTTCATGTTTAAAAGTGCTTCAATTTTTTCTGGGTTGGCCTCAATGCCCCGCTGGCTTACCATGAACCCAAAGAATTTTCCGGCTCGGACCCCGAAGGTGCATTTGGCCGGGTTCAGCTTCGTTGAATGTTTGTTCACGTTGTGAAAAGTCTCAAGAAGATCGGCTGTGTGGTTGTTGCGGGATGACTTCACAACCATGTCATCGATGTAGGCCTCCATGTTCTTTCCAATATGCAGCCCAAAGACCTTATTTACCATTCTATGATAAGTGGACCCCATGTTTTTCAGGCCGAAAGGCATTATTTCATAGTAGTAGAGGCCACCAGCGGCCTTGAAAGCTGTCATCTCTTTCTCACAATCGGCCATTTTAATTTGATGATATCCAGAGTAAGCATCATGAAAGCTCAACGTTCCAACACCAGCGATCACATCAACCATTGGATCAATTCTTGGCAGAGCATAGAGATCCTTCGGAAAAGCCTTGTTCAAATATGTAAAGTCTACGCACATCGTCCACTTCCCATTGTGTTTATTGACCATGACTACATTGGCCAGCCATGAGGGGTATGCGAGCTCTCTTATGATTCCTTCCTGGATCAGTTTTTCCACTTTGGCTTTGATAGCGGTCTCTTTCTCACTGGAGAAATCGCGGGCTTTCTACTGTATCGGCTTGAAATTGGGGTCGACATTCAGATATTGCAAAGCAACTTCGGGCTCGATGCCCTTCATGTCAGTTATGACTCATGCAAAGGCATGCAGGTTCATCTTCAATATTGCTATCAGCTCCTCTTTCTCTTGCTCAGTCAGTTGAGCTCCAATCTTAAACTTTTGTTCTGGATATTTCTCATTCATGACCACTTAAATTAATTCATCATGAGCTGTAAAGTCTGGTTCATCTCTCACTTGCAAGAATTGACAATCAATATCTTTTTCTGTGGATTCCTTGACTATATTGACCTGGCTTGAGCCTGCTGCGAACTCGGTTAGGTCGGTCCGAGCCTTCTTGTATTCACCGTGATCTCTATAGTCGGATCGGTTCTTGGTGATATGATCAAGTGGAAAATGTGGCATGTTCACTACTAACCAAATCCCTTTGTGTGTATAAAATTTCTCTCTTTGATGGGGTACATAAACGACCATCTGAAACTTCCTGAGTGTGGGGATCCTCATGATTATAGTATAGTGAGAATATAAGTCAACCACGAGAAAATTTACCTTTTCAATGTGGTTTGGCTCGTATTCTCCGATTTCATCATCAAGATCAATTGTTCCCATGGATCTGACTTTATAATTCGAGAAATCCTCCAACATGCCCAAGTATGGCCTTAGCCTCTCTTGTCCGTAACCTATCTGTTTAAGGGTATCCAGTAGATGATATCCCTGCCGCCTCCCGTATCTAATAGAACTCTGTTCACCCTAAAGTTGTTGATTCCTACTTGAATCACGATCGGTAATTCCATTGCCCCTGACGGGCCTGCAAGCTCACTCATCGTGAAAATTATGGCCGGTTCGGAATCACCCAGAACAATCGGCTTCTCAAAATCTCAGATGTTGATAGAGTTAATCTGGATCTTAAGTTGGTTGTTGGTTGGAAAGTCCCTAAGAATAACTCTGATCTCATTCTAATATCTGCGTGGCTGCCTATCATCCTTCGTAGGGGCCGCTCCACCATCTTTCTTATACTTTGCTGTAAGCCCTTCCTGAATCAATTTATTGACCAATCTCCTCAGGGTGATGCACTCATCAGTGATGTGTTCATGATCTTTATGGTATCCGTAGTACTTCGACTCATCATGATTCTGTGGGTCGGTCTTCATGGGCCTTGGTGGAGGTAATTGATCATGAATGTCATATAAGATCTAAGAGGGTTTGATGTTGAGCGGGATGAACTCTCTTTCATCAAACTTGACTGGCTTTCTTACTTCTCATTCCTTATTTTGACCTTTAACGCGATCTTCCATGCGGTCCTCTCAGTGATCCTCCTTCTCTGGGTTGGGATCGCACCGTGCTTTGCTTTTCCCAGAGGGTGAGGGTGCTGCCTCAGTTATCCCATGCTTTCTTGCTCTGTCAAATAAATCACGCAGGTTCTTTGGAGCGTAATTGAAAAGTGGGTTTTCATGGGACCCCTGGTTATCCCAGTGGTAAAGCATTTTATGACATCACCATTTGGGAAATTTTTGGTCTGATCAAACACTCGCATGAATCTATCATAATAACTCCTGCTCAACTCACCCACTCCCTGCTAGACATTATACAAATCCTCGATTGTTTTCCTTGGACTATCCGCTTCCTTGAACTCTACTAAGAACTTTCTTTTTAGATCCTCCCAACTTTTGATTGATCCCTAGGGTATACCACGGATCCACGATGCTTCCTGGTCCTGCATGCTGCCTACAAGGGCTACACACCATGCAGATCGGTTTCAAGTCACCAGTATGATGTGGCTCTAAAAGGATGTGATCCAATCACAAGGACATGTCATTCCTTAATAATAGATGTAAGCTGGGTGGACATTTCCTTAGGCAGCGAGCTTAGGTTCTCATCAGACAAAACATCAATTCCCCTAGTTTGTTTATCTTTTTCAGATCTTCAGTTCCTTTTTGCATTTTCTCCATATATTCTACCACTGTGGGGTTGATGACTCTTTTAAGGACATCCTCCGAGTCCGCGTGATTGCGAGACTCTTCTTCCAGGTCACCCCGCCTATTTCTTATGATTTCGTGGGCATTGCGATTTTCTCTGTCCTCAAGTCGCGACATTACATTCCGCTCTGAACGATTGAGTCCCATGCGCTGTAAAATTGTCCTTCTCTCATCATTTCCCAAACTATCTAATGCCAATATCCTTTCAACATTTCTTTCAGGGCCACTTTTGTGACGCTGGCCCCCAGGAGAACGAACACTTTCTTCTTCTACCTCAATCGGTTGAGACCATCCTCGTTGGCTTGCGCTAGCGATTCTCAATATTTTCCCTGGCACTCACAGTGGGTGGTGCGAGGAGCGGTTTTGGGTGGAAAACCTTTAGCCATGAGGAAGGAGTTGGCGAGGTGTGCTTTCTCAACATAGTCAGCGTAAGCCTTAGCAGCTATTGTTTCTGGATCTTCCTCAAACCCTGATTTTTTTTCCAGGGATCACCTCTTGACTCTACTGTGGTCTCGTTGTTCCAATGCGTTCCTTCTCACGGGCATGTCCAGTACGGACTAATTCTGCGGGCCGCAAGCGCCTCCTTAGACTTAGTCTTTTGGTTTATGATATTCGGCGTCATTGCTCTCAACGTATCTTCTTGTTGGGATCGGTCCCAGTTCGAAGTTGGGTTATCATGCATTTCCTCAATGTGATCATCATGTTATGGGTTCTGTATGGTCCTTCAGGCTGGAGTGTGGGGGACCAACCAGATGTCCTGCTACCGCCATGTGGCACTTCCGGATTGGTATGTCTGCGCTAAAACACAGATAAGTACTTTGACACCTAACAACCAACTGCTGTCTCTCCTCCGACACCCACCAAACTTTTACTCTCGAATTTTAGTCGGCGTGCTTGGTATTTTGTCGAAAAGGGCGTTTCCAAAGGGTTTGTAGGCGGTCCAAGTACGGAAGTTAGAAATTCAAGGATATCTTGGATAAATCAACCGGGAAATCCAAGAAAATACTTTCCTTTGATGATTCAAATGTACTACAGCTTGATCCTAATAAAATTCCTAGAATATGCAAAGTAGTAAACCCAGAAAATACAAAACTAGAGGCGCTGGTGATACTGAAATGTAAAGAACTTCAACTAGCCTTTTCTTTGACGTGAAAATACCAAGAGTGATGAATTCTCAAGTGCAAACCCAATATTTCACGTGTCCTTGTTCACGTATACAAACACTAAACTCGAAATAAACAAAGTTTTTGCTGGAAAATGAAAGCTCTGAATGATGAATGAAGGTAACGGCTCCGGTGATGGTCTCAGACAAGAATTCACAAGAATGGTGATGATTCAAACGCAGACTCATGGATTTCCTTCAAGATTCATGGAGCTTACCTCTTTTCTGGAGTAGAAGTGATGATTTCCTGATCAATGAGTCGATATTGAGAGCTTTTTTGATGATGTGAACTCTGAAAAACCTGAGGAAGATGATGAAGATCTTTCTAGAACCACCGTGAAAGATGAAGAGGACGGCGATTCCGTACCACTGGAAGGAACAAAAGCTTGATCCTTTCCCAGTAACGGATCCAACTGATAATGTCAAAATTATCATGGGTAAAGTAGCGGTGGTTTAGTGGTTGATATCTGGTTGTGATTTGTGTAAAAAGGAGTAGAGAATAAACTTTGGTAGAGTTTGCCTATATTTTGTATTAATGTCTCCCTGTAAAATGTTTACATTGAGCCCTTATTTATAGGCAAGCCACACATTAGGGTTTAACTAATGACAATTAGAAACAAGTAAGCAATGAGATACTAACTAAGCTAATTATCGTTTGGAGGTGCCGAAGAGGTGCGGACCTAACACTTAGCCGTTTCCCGTATCCTTGTCTTGTAACCCTTGTGATGTAGCTTGTCCTTCTCGGTATAGCGGGCTTTGGTCTCTGTGGACCTGATAGACTTATGGGCTTGCGGGCCGGCCCCCTAACCTTTCCTGGTGCCACGTTGGGCTAAAGGCTTGGGTGCGGAGCCGAGAGCTCGCGGACTGCAATGGCTGATGGCCTCATCTGCTACTTTGTTTCTAGATAGGGCCAAGTGGAGATCCGTGGGCTAGATTATGGTTCAGGCATATCAGATACTTAAATGTCTCTATTTGCATGTGCTATTAAATAGGACATTAATAGTACGGTTAGGCTAGCACGTATTACATGTCTTCTATCTTATGAAGATCAGGATAGATCTCGCCTATCGAAGTGTATGGACACTTGGACTTTACGTGGATGTGTATTAGAGAATGTGTATGTTAGACTGATCCACTTACTTTATTAAGTGTTGCATTTTGTGACGGATGTGTATTTATCCTAAGACCGGAGTCTTCATGACATCACGGTGTGGATTGTCATACTTTGATGCTATTGAGGTCCCTTAGCCATAGGGTGATCGTGCGGTAGTGATTGGGTGTGATACTGAAGCATGCGTAGGATTCATGTTGCTCGTCCGGAAATCACGTATCCTAATGATATGAGTAAATATCTGAAAGGGCCTTCTTAAAAGGAATGTCTTATTCTCGAAAGACTTTACAAAGTGTAAGTAATGTGTTACTTCGAGAGAATATGATGTCCAGATTATAAGATGAAGTCGTTAATGAATGACACTTGAGATACATCTGTATGGATATTATAACAGCGATAGGATTCTATTTACACGGTAAACGTTTCACATAAAAGGTAGTAGTCATTGCATTTGACTCTTCCAATGATTGAGGGTCATGACGTGTTGCTAGACGATATTCATGATCATTAGGTATGGAGGGGATTTTAGTAAATACACTTTGTGCATGTGGCCAACATATTAGGAAGCCTATCGGTACACACACATAAGAACATCTAGCCGGATTAAATGCAGTTATAGTGATAACCAAATAAGGAAACTTTTTATCTCAACTATAAAGTGTTATAGTATTATATTAATTATGTTGATTAATTAAAAATACATTTTATATGTATGGGGAGAATTTATGTTTATATTGATACACATGGATTTTGCAAATTAATTAATCATAGTAATATATTTTTATGTATTAATATTGGATATTAATGTACATATAGATGTATGCACATATGTAAATGATATATGGAAATATAATACAATAACAATATATTCAATATTAGATATTGACGATATCTTAACATTATTTAATATAAGATATTAAATTAAATGAGATAAATCAATCAAAGATATTTTCCTTATTTTATCGGGAAATATGTTTTCTTTCTCCCCACTCCAATGAAGCTTCTCCCAATCCGTTTTTGGGGCATATAAGCGCATACACACACACACACACACACACACACACACACACACACACACATATATATATATATATATATATATATATATATATATATATATATATATATATATATATATATATATATATATATATATATATATATATATGTAGTGGGAGTCAAGCTCTTTTGTATCATCATAATTAGAAGATTTCTAATTTACTAGAAAAATAGAGAGCTTCAAGAGAGAGAGTTTTGAGAGAGAGAGAGAGAAAAAGGTCGGTCTAGCAACCCGAGTTTTTTTGGTATCAATCAAGGTGGGATTCCATCGGGTTGTTCGTGTGGATAATCGGTAGAGGCCGAATGCTTGGGCGGCTCTACGCACTACTACTCTTTCGTAGATGATAAAGCTTCAATCTTTTAGATCATCCAAGGTAATTTTCTCGTCTACTACTTTTATATTTTTTGTTTAAACAAAGTCGGTCATGGAAAAAAGAAATCAAATTTTAAATTCGCATGGCGTTCACGTGTTGATTTCCTAACAGTGATATCAGAGTGGTCTTTGATCTCAAGCAATAAGCATTAGTTAATTTACGTATTAATTATTTTAGATGCATGATTTAGATTCGCGAAAAGAAAACAAAAAAAATCGGCGGTAGGGCAACTCGGCCGATCGGCGGCATCGGCGGCCCTAGGGCTTCCAGCGTCGGCTGGTGGTTTTTTTGGTGGACCCCAAAAATTTTGTTTTGTTGTTTTTGTGAATCTTTATAATACATTGAAATCTCTTTGTTTAGTTGATGCCATGTTGCTAACTAACTGTTCAAATAGTTTGGACCATTCGGATGCCAAATGACATTACTCAATTCGTTCAGTAAAAGGGTTAGACCTATGGTCCACAATTGTTGACCTAAGGTTAACCTAGGTCATTATCAGATATTTGGTAAGGCCTAGGTTGATGCTTTTTGGTTTGGGAACAAACCAAAATCATCATTTTTTGGTTAGAAACCAAAAGGAAAGGAAACATAAGAGACTTGTTTTATTTTGATTTTATTTTAGAATAGTTCTAATTAAAAAAATTAAAAACTAAACATTATTTTAAAATTAATCTTTAATTTTAATTTCGATTAAAATTATTTAATTGATTAAATGTTAATTCATTAAATTAAATTGATGGAATAAGGCGCTTGGTTGGTAGTTTTAGATTTTATCTTTTTTAATAAGATGTTATTGCATGGATTAGATGATGTGATAGATATAATATTATTAAATGGACCCCGATTGATAATGGACTCGACCAATAGGATAGATGTGAGTGATTTATTTTTCTATTGTTTTAAAATTTGTCCTAGGCCATTATGAAAAACGAGCCTAGTTTTATTTAATGCATTTATCTCATTCCCATTAGCTCCCTCCGTGTGCGGCTGGTGTAATTTTTATTAGATAAATTTTATGTAACAAGATGGAGCAGAAGATAGAGGTCAAAGAAAGACGACATAGATATTCTATTGGTGTTGCAGCTAACCTTAGATTTGTGACCTGCGGTTTCGTCAGTTTATATTCGAAACCGCACATAGGAAAAATCTATGATCACACCGGTTACTTTACGCATTTATTTATTGTGCATGTATTTATTTTATACGATACGATAAATGCTCGACTAGGCACGATCTAGATGAATGTGTAGAGTATAGGTCTATAGAGATATATATGTTTGATGAGACCATAATTAATTAAAATTAATTAAGTGAATTAATTTGTTAATACCCCACCAACAAAAATTGAGTCGGAATTGTCTCCTAATATTATTGTGACTATGAAGAGCTCATGTTCGGATCCAATCCATCAGCCACAGTTGGGGGTTGACCTACCTCGGGCATATCGTTATTATTGAGATATGATCGTATGAGATCTCGTAAATATTGGGTTATGACTTAACTAAAAGTTATACGGCCATCTGCCACAGCAGGGGTCAGGTAATTTTTGAAACAAGGGTTGGCCACCACATTGTTATGTGTATTGTCAAAGAGTTGATTGGTCAACAATCAAGAGTCACATAGTGATGTGATTGGTGAGGTGTCACCTACTCATCGAATTATTTTGTTCACCTGACCACAACAGGAATCGACGTAACTAGGTGGGATCTTAGCCACTAAAGAATTTTTCGGGAAATTCTTGAAAGTCAATTGGGAGTAGTTGACTAGTGGGAGCAAAATTATAAACCAAAAGACAAATTTTGATTTTTCTGGTATAAACAACAACATTCTTATTATCTTTACATTATTGTAGTTTGCTAAAACTTTTATTTATGTTTTTATTCATGAGAGTTAAAACCAAAATTACCTTTTGAGAAATGTTCTCAAGTATGATTAAGTAATTTTAATCTTTTTAAAATAAGCAATGACACGAGCAACTAAGTTATAGTAGTTAGAGACAAAAGAGACTACATATTTGATGCAAAGGCTCAAGACCTTAATTACTAGTCAAAATGGAAGCTCATGATATGATTAAATCGGTTGAAATGAGTTTCAACGAATTAATCATGTATTGGATACGACAATATCCAACGAGTCATTCTGTAATATGATGACAATTAATTCAAACATTAGATGCGTTGAATGAGAATGACCATAAGGAATTTTGGAAAGGTTGTTTTTAAAATTGTAACATTTAAGTATCGACTTAATTCTTTAATCATTTCTTAAAGGTTAATTAAATAGTTCATACTTTGAATATGATTCAAAAGGTTAAATAAACTTTGGATTTTCTTTATGAAAGAAAATTAAAGACACAACTCTCGTGATTTTTCTTAAGTCTTATGAAGACAAAGCTAAGAAATATTGACAAGTGCTTAAGTGATTAAAAGGAAAGTTAGGGCATGTTCTTAATAAGAGAACTTATCGAAGTCTCTATTCTAAGCAAATTGAGAAAAATATATCTAAGCTCAAGTCAACTCTCAGATATATGATATCTTATAAGTATGATTGAATTAGAAAGATTAAACACAGAATATCCTAAGATATGGAAAGTGAAGCAAACATTGCAACTTTTTCCATATTTTATTCGGAATCTGGTAAGCTGACAAAGGAAATAAGTAAATGTTATTGTGTTCCGGTTCTTATGAAGAACATGATTTCAATTATCTGTTAAGATTTGACAAACAATTCAGTTGGAAGGAAATAATAGTCACCAAATCTAACATACTAGATTAATGTCACTAGATAGTCGATATAGATGATAAAATCTCAACTATGTAAGTGTATGGCTGTTATCCTTAATATTTTGTGGTTGTTCTAGACATAGTTTCTATTGAAGATAAACGTGTAATCAAATATCATTCTGATGGTGTATGAACCATGTGATTATGAATCATGTGGATAATACGTATCTTATCTAAAGATGACTAAAATACCCTTTTATGAAAAGGTTATAAAGTCTTGAAAATTGCCTAAAGCCTAAACATACTGATATTTGTTGGCTTATGACAATTAATGCCATAAATGATATTATTGTTTATTACTCTCTTTGACTCTTTTAGAAATAGTTGAATGTACTCAGTGAAGTATGAAATTCGGAAAGTCTGAAGGGTTCAAACTGGTATGAATATGAGATTAATGAACAACTTAGAAATTAATCTTCAATTATATTGGATCAATTAATGCATGAAGGGTCTTTTTTAAGTTTGTCTAGAAAAAGAATCGGATTCATTAGCAAGCACGCTACACATTATTTACTTACCTCGTGGAGCAAAAGTGTTTGTCTCCAAACATCTTTGTTTTCTAGAGGAAGTGTTTCTTCTAGGAGAAACAATGGGAGTAAATTGAGATCTCACATGAGTATGAGAGCCACAAAGAATATTGAACCGACAGAACGTGAGCAGGAGCCACATAGTGATGAGGTGTAAAACACTTCTTAGAGCACACATGTATTGTATAAGTCTGAAGATAACCACATGCCTAAAAAGGCTACTGGTGTGTTCATCTTAAAGAATGATGGTCTCATGACTTGTGTAGAAATGCTTGAAAGGCAAAATTAAGAGATATGGTTTGGAGCCATAGTATCTGAATTAAATTCCAAGAGTGACAAACAAATTATGAACATGGTCTGTGTTACCTAAATAGAACGTCTCTGAATGGTGTAGAATGTCTTTATGAAAGGCCGACATGGATTGTAATACGTTTGCCATAAGTCTAAGTTGATGGCTGAAGGCTACGAGGTGTAAACCTTGTAATTACCTTCTTGCTGCCAGCTATGCTTACGTCTATTTAGATTGTGCTTGTTGTAGCCGCATATCATGTCTATATGACAGTGTAGATAACGTTAGGCCAATGCCTTGATGTTCATATACGATAACATGATATGTGAGCTTGTGAGATCCACTTATGGACTCAAACAAGTCTCTCTAAATAAGTTCTTTACTTTGAGAATCAAAGGAGTTTGATTTGATTAAAAGTAGAGATACGCCTGATGTGGAAGAGGGTTAGAGATACGCCTCTCGGAAAATGTCACCCAGTGTCACAGTCAATTAATGTTTGGCAGTTCAAGGTCTTTACGAAACCTCTTGGAATAGAAGGTCTTATGTTGAAAATAATTATCTATAGTGATAGATTTTGATACTTCGCTTAATCATGATTCCACCCTTATAGATGGGATGCTAAAAGAGTTTAGCATAGATCACATCAAGAGATACCTGCTAGCTTGGTATTCTTGGGATCTATCTATGACAGGACGTCGACCCTGAAGATAAGGTGAAAGATAATACTTATGGAAGGTTCAATTTGTCTTTGCAATAGGATCCATCATAAGAGTTGTGCCAGATGTTCATACTCCATGAAAAGACATGAGTGTTGGAAGTAGCACCCGAAAGACAATTTCTGTAATTGTTTTTATAGTTAATAAATGACAGATTTATTCTCATATTATAATTTGCTTCGTGCTTCTATGTAATACACCGCTGAAAACCCCAAGTTGTATCATATGTGGCCATATAATTTGGTGTGTGTCACACGTGAGGATTAAGTTTATGGTGATACACTTGAACTGTTAGTCTATGGTGAACTTAATCAAAGTATGGGGTCTATTGATTAAACCACCATTACTGCGCCCAGAACACTTTATGGTGTGACCATCTTATCCGGACCGTCGATATTGGTTATCTAAGTGGGGCATTTATATATGATGTAGTCATGTAGGACTGGACCGATTTAATCTGCATTTCTCATATAATTCCATGATTCAGAAATCTTATTAAATCACAAGATGATCATATATGGATTAACCTTAATCCTGAAGTGATTGCAGACGCCTGCTTGTTTCAAGATAGGGTTTGACGTTCGTTAAGGATTGCTAAGAGGCACGGTCTGAATCACTTTCATGTTGGCACTATTCTGGAATGGGTGAGGAGTGTGTGTCTCATAGAATACAGTATCCATTCCTTCCTGCTGGAAGTAGAAAGACAATCCCCTTGTCTGTTAATCCTGGAAACTGATCGATCGGCCAAGTTCCTATTGGCTATGAACTAATTGATCACTAGTGGGTTAATGGTAAATAAGGATAAGATGTGATGAATAAGGTTTACAGAAACATTGCTGCTTCGGTATGAATAGTCTATGAAAGGTTAGTCTGTATGTAATGATTATATCAATGGACACTTATTGACTTGACGCTTTGAGAATAAGTTATATCTATAATAGATAGAGTTCAGTTTCGGATTTATGGTGGCGCGTAGTTCCTGAATTAATAAGTGGAGTAGATATGTTCAGTTCGATAAATATTTTATTTAATTTATTGTAGCTACTGGTTATAGGTCCATGGTCCCCGGGTTGGCTCCTAACACGCGAGTGTTTTCTTGTATTGTGGAACCTCGAGAATAAATTAAATAGTTGGCCTAATGAATATGCGAATATTATTTATTTGGTAAATAATATGTAAAATAGAAAATACATTTTCTATTATCCCATGGCACAAAAGTGGCTCCACATGTGAGGAAATTAGCAGAAGTAATTTTCCTAGATTATGTCACATGTGTAATTAATTATTTATTTGATAAATAATTAATGGATAAATTAAGAGATTGATTTTCAAATGATTATCTCTTATTCATGGTAAATATCTTTTCCTTTAGGAAAAAAGGTAATTGTCTTGTGAAAGGGATAACCCTCTCTTGATTAGTTAGTTTCCTATATATAGAGAGTTCCCCCCAACACAAAAGATACACAAAATTGCGCCAATTTCATCTAAAAGAAATGAAAAATTAGTTTCTTGTTCTAGTCATTGGGAGAAGAAAAACTAGGGTTTTTCTTGAGCATATTCGAGGAGCCTCTACTACGAGGATCGACGTCCACCAATGATCGCTTGGAGATACAATCCGGAAGATCACGGCTTCTCTTCTGTTGGGTAAATCTTCAACTTTCTTGTAGTTTGATTAATTTATTACGAATCATATCATGGTAAAATCAAAAAACGAATTTCAATTCGTTGCTTCCGCTGTGCATGATCAAGTGTCTCGATCGGTGCTGTGAATCAAATCTGATTCGGGTCCTGTATATCTAGATAAGAACGTATGAAAGTGATTCTGGTGAATATAGAGAATATCCTGAAAGGTGTTAAGGATGAGTTCCTAGTTTATTGAAACTTGGAATTGGTTAAACATAGATATACAGATGTATACCCTGAGTCTTATGAAGATAATGGGAGCTACAGTCTGTGTTTTTAATCACTATAATTAACTTATACAGTGAGCTGGAAATGTTCTCAGCAAGATGTCACTGTAAATTCTACAACTGAGCCAAAACACAGTATTCCCTTAGAGGTGCATCGGGAGCAGTACGTGGATCTAAGAGGTTCATTCCTGAAGATTGTGTGGTTCTTACACCTTTACTGTGTAGCTGATATAGTACTGGATTCATTGTTTGAAGCAAGGACCAGGGTCCCGTCAGAGATTCATGTGTGTGTTCAGGCGGTTCCTTTGACTTGATCATTTGGAGCATGATATGAAGGTAGTCTGAGTCCCCACGGATAGTTATTTGTTCACACTTAGAGTTGGTTGCGAGTATTTAATGAGATTTTTGTGTTTCAACTTGGTCTTATCTGTACGAGTGATTGACCTTAGGCCAAGTGGGAGATTGTTGAAATAATGTCCTAAACCCAATCGGGTTGGACCGGATCAGACCGTTTCGGATGATTTTTACTATTTCAATATTTCTGTACATATAAAAATGGATTTCTGTTATTATATGTTTGTTCATTTAACGAACTAATTATGATATTGTATATATGATAACGTCCTTAGTATTAAACTGTGACAGAGAAACCATGATAGTGATTATAGTTGATGAGATATCGAATCACTTTAATAAGTTTGATCCATAAATGTCTCTAGTCGTATGTGATATTAAATTGGACATTAATATACGGTTAGACTAGCACGTATTAGATGTCTTGTATCTTATGAAGATAGGGATAGATCTTGTCTATCGAAGTGTAGGGACATTTGGACTATACGTGGACGTGTATTAGATAATGCGTACGTTAGACTGACCCACTTATAGTATTAAGTGTCACACCATATGACGGTTGTGTAATTATCCTTAGATCGGAGTCTTCATGACCTCACGGTGTGGATTTTCATACTTTAACGCTATTAAGATTTCCCCTAGCCACGGGGTGATCATGCGGTAGTGATTGGGTGTGATACTGAAGTATGCATAGGATTCAGGTTGCTCGTCCGAAATCGTGTATCCTAATGGTAGAGAAGTAAATATCTGAAAGAGCCTTCTTATAAGGAATGTCTTATTCCCGAAAGTCTTTGCAAAGCGGAAGTAATGTGTTATTTCGAGAGAATAGGATGTCTAGATTATAAGCTGCAGTCGTTAATGAATGACACTTGAGATACGACTGTATGGATATTATAACATCGATATGATTCTATTTACACGGCAACCATTTCACATGAAAGGTAGTAGTCATTGCATTTGATTCTTCCGATGATTGAGGGTCATAACGTGTTGCTAGATGATATTCATGATCGTTAGGTATGAATGACATTGTAGTAAATGCACTTTGTGTGCCTACGGCCAACATATTCGGAAGCCTATCGGGTCACACACATAAGAATATCTGGCCGGATTAAAATGCGGTTATAGTGATAACCAAATAAAGAAACTTTTTATCTCAACTATAAAGTTTTATAGTGATAAATTAATATTGTGGTATTTAATTATTATGAATAAATATAATACATGATATTAATTATGTTGATTAATTTAATATACATTTTATATGTATGGGGAGAAATTATGTGTATATTGATACACATGGATTTTGTAAATTAATTAATCATAATATTATATTATTATGTAATAATATTAGATATTAATATACATATTGATTTATTCACATTAGTAAATGACATATGGTAATATAATATAATAAAGATATATTCAATATTAGATATTGACGATATCTTGATATTTATTTAATATAGGATATTAAATTAAATGAGATAAATCAATCAAAGATATTTTTCTTATTTTATCAGAAAAAAGGTTTTGTTTCTCCTCAATCCAAGCATGAAGCTTCTCCCAATCAGTTCTTGGGGCATAGGGGCGTAGACACCACTATACATATGTAGTGTGTGTTAAGCTCTTTTGTATCATTATAATTAGAAGAGTTCTAATTTACTAAAAAAATAGAGAGTTTCCAAGGAGTTTTGAGAGATAGAAAAGGTCGGTCTAGCAACCGAGTTTTTCTGGTAGCAATCCAAGGCGGGATTCCGGTGGGTAGTTCGTGTGGATTATCGGTAGAGGCCGAACGCTTGGGCGGCTCTGTGCACTACTACTATTTCGTAGACGATAAAGCTTCGGTCTTTTAGATCATTCAATGTAATTTTCTTGTCTACTACTTTTATGTTTGTTGTGTAAACGAAGTCGGTCCTGGAAAAAGGAAATCAAATTTTAAATTCCGTTGCGTTCTCGCATTGATTTTCTAACAATAACAAGCTTCAATCGAGGAATAGAGTTTTCATATAATGCTTAATATCTATGATCAGTAAGGTTTATTGGTTGGTTGACATAAATAGATTATTCAACATCAAACAACATTTTTATACCTATAATTCAACTTATCACCCCTAAATTGAAAAAACCTAACCATAAATTAAAGAAACCTAACCCTAAATTGAAATTGAACAACCCAAATCCTAAATCGAAGAACTCAAACCTTATTTGCAATTGAAGAACCCGTACCCCACCCAAACCCTAATTGCAATTGAACAACCTTGTTGGCAGAATGTTAAAAACATAATAAATAAGTTAATGTTATATGATAAACAAATAGAACCAAGTAGTATCAATTCTGTATGAACATCTCCACACATCCATAAATATTGCATGATACGGATGTGTTGCTTGAAACAATGGTGGATGCGACCCAACGGAGGAATAAGAAGATAAGGCGGGCTTAAGTGAGGGAGGCAGAAAGGAAGAAACTGCTCAAAAACAGCCAAGGCATGGATCCGCCCACTGCGAACCTCCTTACTCATCCTGGTAACCCGCCCTTGAGGGTAAGTGTTGCTGCTGCGGCCCCGACCGTGGAAAAAAAGAAGAAGACCACTGTTGTTGGCCCCACCGATACTACCGCCGCTGTTGTAGAGAGGTGAAAGTGATCTAGTGTGGGGGTCAAAATTGCGGAGAAAATGATTGATGCTACCCCGGTTAGCACTTTAGCAGTTCTCGACGAATCTGAGGGGGTTGAAGCGACCCGTATCAAAAAGAAGGCGAAGACCGGTGATAGTCAGGGTTCAGGCTCTGCCGCTTCTAACCCTATTGAGATTCTTGAGTCCCCACCTGCTAGTCAGACTAAGGATGCCGCAGTTGAAACCGCTGGTAAGGCCGCTGACAAAGGGAAAAGTATAATGCATGTTTCGACGCCGGCTCTGAAACTCAAACATGCATTGCCAGTTGGTCCCGAGGGAAAGGCGGCCCTATGGTTGGATCTGGATTTCTGGAAATAGTTGATTGATATGGCCAAGGCAGTCCCGCTGGCTGAGGAAATAGCAGATGTTGCCTCTCTGCAGACTTTGAAGTTGATCCTACCCAATGATGTATAGTTGGCTGTCGGCAGAGGGGTTCTATCTCGGGTGGTAATGTCAGATAACACAAATCCGAAGACCAGGATCTTGAGAATGTTTGGTGATCTAACTAGATTTTTCGGCGCCATGGTGAGAATGGTAAATCCTTTCTACACCTGTCCTCATTTTTTATATTATTTCCGCTTTTTGTTAATGTTGTAGTAACCGAACTTGTCTATTTTTCATTGCTTCAGGTCGTCACTGGCTTAAGGTAGGCCGAAAGAACTTACGATGAGGCAATCATTGTGTGAGATGCCGTCCATTCCGGGTTAAAGAAGAGCGGGGCTGACCTCGCTGGCGTGAAAGCGCGTCTGACCGCAACTGTCAATGAGATCACTAAGCTGAAGAAGAAGGCCAAGGAGGATTGGCACACCACTGAGGCTGAAAAAGGTGAAACTCCGAACCCTTCACGAGTAGCAGATCCAAGAGTTCAATCAAACGATAGCCGATATTAAGAAGAGGGCGAGCAAGGCCACCGAACTATAGAAGAAGAATCAAGAGGAGATCGCGGCTCTTAAGAAGAAACTTGCACACTCCGAGGCTACGATGGAGAGCAAGCTAACCGAGGTTTGAGAAAAGGAAAGTGATGAAGCCGTTGAGGCATACAAGAGCTCAAAAGAGTATGCGAAGGATATGGAGGCCAGTTTCGATCAATGGTTTTATCATATATATTGCCCGATGCCTCAGATTAGCTTGCGGCGATAAGGCCCCAGAGTTGGAGACTTTGCAGGATTGGATCATCAAGGATCAGAAAGATCCGACTCTGAGGGTTTTCCATCCTAAGATCCCCTATTTTGATGAAGTGCTGGTGACTGAGCAGATGAAAAAGAGGATAAGAGGGTCTGGGATCCGCCTCAACTAAACAATGTGAACCTCCAGTCGTTGATGAAAGAGTGGTTGTGGACGAGGAGAAAGATGCTGACGACGCGGATGAATATCTAGATGCCTCCCTGTCCAAGGCCAATCTTTCAAACGAATCAATCCGGCCTCCTGGCGGGGCAGTAGTGCCTTATTTTCTTTTGATTTTGATGATGTAATTTTTCGTAACTGTTGGACTCGCCATTCTGAAAAAACAATCATCTGTAATTATTTTTCACTTTTGTAATCAAATTTGAGGGTGGCCTCACTTTTGGCTTTTTATTGCATATATCTACTTCCGACTTTTTGCTTGAAATGCTTGAATTTCTTCTAAGTGGTGAGCTCGACCATATGCTTGAATATGTCGATCTTCTTAATTTTCTTGTTTTGATTATGAGCATTTATGTTTTTGCTCGATATTTTACCATCTTTCGAGTCCGCCGTTTGAACCCAACGATCTGATAGATAGGTATGGCACCCTTATTTTGGACAAAGTCGAAGGCGCTAAGCTGCGAGCTTGTCGAATAATATATGTCGAGTCTGATATTTTGTCGTTAAAATTTTCCCAAGATGTGGCCCCCTTGTTTTAAACAAGGTTGGAGGCGCTAAACGGTGGGCTTGGCTAAAATAGAAATCGAGCCTTGCACTTGTATAAAAAACCAGAGTATTGTAAGGAAAATTTGAATGCAGGTAAAAAGATAAATGTGAGAATCGGTCTTTAAATACCCCCGCCCCGCCGCATTGGGCGGGTTGCATACTTGTACAAATGATAAAAGTATAATTGTTAATGTTGCATCAACAATAAGCAAAAAGCTATGTTGTACAAAATAAGATAGCTCGACCCGCCATGTTCGGTAGGGTGAGTTCCAAAAACAAAGAAAGCGTGGTCGCTCAAGTTGTAGAAATGAGAGTGAACGCCATAACCCATGCCTATTCTACATGAAATATCTCTTGAGGTTGTCCGCATGCCAGGGCTAGTTAAATTTGAGCCCGTTCTTATCTTTTAAAAAATAAGTCCTTTTTTTGTTTTCTCGTGCAACTTGATATGGACATTCCCTTTGTCTGCTTTGTGTCCAGTAGGTTCTCTTTTATGTAGGACGCAGTCGCCTACTGTAAAAGAATGGTCTCGAATTTGCTTATTGTGGTGGCACTTCACGGCTTCTTTGCAATTAAGTAGTCGACTATAAGCCTTTAGCCACTTTTCTCTAGATAGGTCGAGCTCAAGTTGCATGTTCGCTTGATTGGAGAGATGATCATAGCATGATACCCTTAGGCTTGGTAGTGCCATTTCAACCGGTGCCATGGCTTCTGAACCGTGTGTTAAGGTAAAAAGTGTTTCACATGTTGTTGTTTTGTATGTTGTCAGGATAGACCATAGAACAGAGTCAACCCATCTTCCCACTTTCTCATCCAGGTCCTTTTTTAAGCCTGCTGAGAATCTGCTTATTCGCACTTTCGGCCTGACCATTTTCTTGGAGATAGCATACTGAGGACTGCCAATGCTTCACATTGTCCTCTGTGCAAAACCTTGCGAACTCATCCCTGAATTGAGGACCATCATCAGATACCACATCTCGAGGGACCCCAAAGCGAGTCCAGACCTGATCATGTAGGAAGTAGATTGCGTCCTCTGCTGAGGTTTTTACCAAGGCTTTGGCCTCGACCCACTTGGTGAAATAGTCAACTACGACGATGGTGTATTGACAGCTTGATCACCCTTTGTGAAATTGGCCAATAAGATCAATCCCCTACTTATCAAAAGGCCAGGTTGAAATGATGATACTCTGCTTGACCAAAGGTAGGCTAGGTATGTCCGTGAAGCGTTGGCATTTGTTGCAAGATTCGGTGAACTTTTGAGCATCATCAACGAGCTCGAGCCAATAATAGCCTGCTAAGATAATCTTTTTGGTCATTGTGCGACTTGCGGGATGGCCCACACATACTCCCTCATTAACCTCTGTTAGGACACCTTTCACTTCTTTTTAGGCGGACACATCGTAGTAAGCTTCGTGAAAGATCGTCTATTTAGAATGCCGTCAATGATGGTGTACCGTACCACTCTTTTGACCAAAGCACGAGCTTGATTTGCATCGGCAGGTAGTGTTCCCGCTTCTATATAGGCCTTGATCTCATCTATCCAATAGGGTGCTACTGAATCAATGTCCATGATTTCTGCCCGGCTGATGGTCGGCTCCGAGAGGTATTCGACCATAACTGTGGCGTTGCTAATTTCCCCTTCTACTGACAATTTGGAGAAGTAATCTGCCCACATGTATTCTTTGCAGCCGGTTTTGATGTATTCATAGTAGCTGAACCCACTTTTCAAGATTTTGACGATATCAAGATACTAACTTAAGGTTTCGTCCTTAGTTTGATAAGTACCTGAAATCTGTAGGACAACAAGTTGGGAGTCGTAATAGACTTCAAAATTTTCAACATTCATAGCATTAGCGAGTTCGAGACCGGCGAATATAGCTTCATATTCCGCTTGGTTGTTCGATGCAGGGAACTCAAACCTTATTGCTTTTTTGATTTCCTCCATAGTTCCTGGCTCGACCAAGATAATTACGGCTCTGTAGCCATTTTTGCTTGCTGCCCTATCAACGTTTAACTGCCAGTAGTGACTTGGACATCACAGCGCGGACAGTGTCGGAGTGTTGGATTCCGTAACGGGTGGCTGATCTGATTATTATGTGCTGAAGCTAGTTTCCGTGATGAAGTCGGCTAATGCTTACGCTTTAATTGCTTTCCGAGGTTGATAGAGGATATAAAACTCTATTAATTTAATGGCCCAATGAAGCAAGTGACCTCAAAGGTCAGGCTTATATAGAAATTGGCACAGCAAACTGTTGTGAGAACATGTATAGTGTGCAAAGGAAAATAAGCCTGTAACTTACGGGTAGCAACAACAAGCGAGTACACCAACTTTTCAATATTGAAATAACGAATCTCAACCGGAATAAGAGCCTTGCTTACATAATATATGGGGTTTTGGAGGATTCCGGCCTCCTTTACAAGAACAGCGGCGACATCCCGATCTGAGGACGCTAGATACAAATAAAAATCATCTCCATGGATGGGACTAACCAGAAATGGCGGCTTCCCAGATAGTTTTAAGAGCTTGAAAAGCTTGGAGCACTCTTCGTTTCAAGTGAATGTCTTGTAACCCTGGAGAATATTGAAGAATATGAGGCCTTTTTCTACTTTCTTGATGCATGTTGGCTCTTGCATGTTCAGAAGAGCCCCTATTTTATTTGGATTAGCTTAAATCCCCCGCTGACTAACCATAAACCCTAGGAATTTGCCTGCTTGAAAGCCAGTAGTACACTTAGCTGGATCACGCTTCATAGAATGTTTTTGAACGTTCTCAAAAGTTTCTTGGAAGTCTGCGTTGTGACTTAGGTGGGTAAATTTGACAACCACATCATCAATGTAAGCTTCCATATTTTTGCCGATTTGCGGGCTGAAGACTTTGTTAACCATTCTCTGGTAAGTGGATCCGGCGTTCTTCAGCCTGAAGATCATCATCTCATAGTAGTATAGGCGCTCAACAGCCCTAAAATCAGTCATTTCTTTGTCACAACGTGCCATTTTGACTTGATGATAACTAGAGTAGGTGTCAAGGAAACTTAGCATCTCGAACCCGGAGATGCCGTCTACCATTCTATCGATCCTTGGGAAAGGATAAAGGTCTTTCGGGCATGCCTTGTTAAGATCTGTGAAATCCACGCACATCCTCCATTTTCCATTATGTTTTTTTGACCATAACCACATTGGCCAGCCATGTCGGATATTCGAGCTCCTTTATAATACCGTTTTGTATCAGTTTGTCGACCTCGATTTTGATGGCGAGCTCTTTTCATGAGAAAATTGGTGAGCTTTTTGTTGTATCGGCTTGAAAGTCGGATCAACATTTATATAATGCAAAGCAACATCAGGTTCAACCCCTCTCATATTAGTGACTACCCATGCAAATGCGTCCAGATTGGCCTTGAGCTGGGCAATAAGTTGATCTCTCTCTTGGTCAGTCAGGTGAGCTTCAATTTTCACTTTTTGGTCGGGGTAGGCCTAGTATATGACGGTCTTGACCATTTCATTTTGGGCAGTAAAATCTGGCTCATCCCTTACCTGTAATGTTTCACATTCGATCTCTACTGGGATGAGCTCTTTGACCATATTCACATGACTGGGTTCATCACGAGCTTTGGCCCATTAGTTCAGGCTCGCTTGCCCCTTGATATTCGTATGTGCTCCAACAGATTTGAAGGCAGACTAATAGTTACCCCGACCCTCTTGTCGGCGTGAAACTTGACCCTCTGGTGTGACACCGAGACGGTCGCACACGTGATTCACCGTAGCGGAGTTCTTTGAGACAGTCGTAGTAAAGGATGTCTTGGTAGGTCCCTGTATCCACCAGGACCCGATTTATGCCACTATTGTTGATGCCTACTTGTATAACAACGGGGACATCCGCAACCCCTGGTAGGTCCATGATTTTGATCCGGGTGAAGGAAAGAGGTTGTTCAGACCCCGTTTAGGACCAATGGATTCTCAAACCCTAGTTGATTCAGAGTGTTGATTTGTGCATTAAGGTGGTTGTTGCTGGGAAAGGACTCAGTAAAAATCTAGATTTCATATCTGTACTGGTGAGGCTGGGGGTTGCCTCTGTCGGCGTTCCATTCATCTTGTTTGTACCTGTCTAGTAACCCCTGTTAATCAATTTTTCAATCTCTCGCAGTAAGATCCAACAGTCGTATGTTGTGTGGCCTTGACTCATCACGACTTTTTGCATCGGCCTACATGGGACGCAGATTTTGCAAGTGGTCTCTTGTTTCATGCATGATTTGTCCAGGCGGCGTATTGAGGGGAGTAAAAGTCTCAAGCTTTTTAATATCCCAATTTCGGTTTGAGCCTTCTTTTGGCGGGTTGGAGTCAACCTTGGACTTCCCTTTTCCAGATGGCGGTGAAGGCCCATGCTCTAATATTCCATACTTTTTGGCACTCTCCAACAGGTCTTGAAGATTTTTTGGACGGCGCAACGTGAACTCTGTTTTGAGGCCACCCTTGAGCAATCCGGTGTGAAATCCGGTGATGACCGCGTTATCCTTTAAGCCCATGGTCTGTTCGTAAACCTTGTTGAATCGCTCTTAATAAATTTGAGCCGATTCACTCTCTCCCTGACGGATATCGTAGAGATCGTTGATTGTCTTTATCGGCCTGCCTGTCGACTTGAACTCCTCAACAAATTTAGACTATAGATTTTCCCAAGAGTAGATCGATCTGGGGGGAAAGTTGCGGATCCATGATGCCTCTCTATCCAGCATGGCGCCTGCATGTGCAATGCACCATGCAGATTCATTCATGGTCGCCAAGGTGATCCTGCTCTAAAATACGGAGAGCCAGTCATAAGGACATGTCATACCCTTATAATTTTGGAAGTTGTGGTAGTGAATTCCACCCTTTGGTGATGAATTTATGATATCTTCGTCGAGGACACTAGTTCTTAGGTCAGACTATCCTCTTTACCAACTCATGATTTTTGTTTGTTGTCGAGTTGTCTCTGCATCTGGTTAACCAAAGAAGGCACTGTTGAAATAGTGTCCTAAACCCAATCAGGTTGGACCGGATCCGACCGGGTCGGATCATTTATACTATTTCTTTATGTTTATACATATATTAAATGGCTTTTCTATAGTCATATATTTGTTCTTTTAAAGAACAAATTATGAATTGTTATATGTTAACGTCCTTAGTATTAAACTATGATAGAGAAACAATGACAGGAGATTATGTTTGATGAGATCTATAATCACATTAATAAGTTTGATACTTAAATGTCTGTAGGCTTATGTACTATTAAACAGGGTGTTGATAGTACGAACATGCTAGCATGTATTAGATGTCTTCTGTCTTTAAGGGCGGGGATAGATCTCGACTATCGAAGTGTAGAGACACTTGGACTGTACGTGGACATGTATTAGAGAATGCATATGTTAGACTGACCCACTTACACTATTAAGTGTCACACTATGTGACGGTTGTGTAATTATTAGGACCGGAGTCTACATGGCATCATGGTGTGGATTGTCATGCTTTGACACTATTAAGGTTTCCCCTAGCCATGGGGTGATCATGCGGTAGTGATTGGGTGTGATACTGAAGCATGCGGAGTATACAAGTATGGTTGTCCAGAAATCACGTACCTTAATAGTAGCGGTGAATATCCGAAAGGGCCTTCTTATAAGGAATGTCTTACTCTCGTGAATCTTTGCAAAGTGGAAGTAAATGAGTTACTTCGAGAGAGCATGATATCCAGATTATAAGATACGGTCGTTGATGTTTGACACTTGACAAACGACCGTATGGATATTATTACAGCGATAAGATTCTATTTACACGGTAACTGTTTCACGTGAAAGGTAGTATTCATTGCATTTGACTCTTCCGATGATTGGGGGTCACGGTGTGTCAAATAAGGAAAGAATTTATTCGGAAGGGCATTTTCTTTAGGCATGAAGGGCATTTTCGTAATTTGCACTTTGTGTCCACGGCCAACATATTCGGAAGACTATCGGGTCACACATATATGAACATCAAGTCGGATTAAAATGTGGTTATAAATGACCAAATAAAGAAAGAATTTATCTCATACTATAAAAGTTATAGTGGTAAATTAATATGGTGGTATTTATTTAGTATGAATAAATTAAATACAAGATATTAATAATGTTGATTAATTATATATATATATATATATATATATATATATATATATATATATATATATATATATATATATATATATATATATTGATACATATATTTAGAAATATGTATATATATGATATACATGTATTTTGCAAATTAATTAATCATAGTATTATATTAATTAAAGAAAAATCTGAATTCCCAAATTTTGTGGGGAAGGGACGCCATTTGAAAAATGTATAGGAAACATTTGAATTGTGCAATTTAATTAATAAGATTATCATAATATTAATATTAGATATTAATTGATTTTGCAAAAAATATATTTATGGTAATAAGATAAAGATATTTTCAATATAAGATATTGTCAATATATAACTTAGGAAAAATATTTAATATAAGATATAGAATATTAAATGAGATAAATCAATTAAAAAGATTTTCCTTATTTTATTAGGAAAATATTTTCTCTCTCATCAATCTAGTAGAAGCTAATCCTAATCAGATTGGGTTATGAAAGTGGCGCCCAAACCTCTATTTAAGGGTGGCTTGACTAGCTCTTTTGTAAATCACAATTCCAAGAGCTAATAGTTCTTGTGAAAAATTGAGAGTTTCTTAGAGAGAGATTAGAGAGAGAAAAAAGGCCGGTCTAGCAACCAGATTTTTCTAATAGCAATCCATGATGGGATTCCGACGGGCTGTTCGTGTGGATCACCGGTAGAGGCGGAACACTTGGGCGGCTCCGTGCACCACTACTCTCCTTAGACGGTCAAAGCGTCGATCTTTTAGATCAACCAAGATAACCACCGTCTACTAGCTTATTTGTTTATTGCTTAAACGAAGTCGATCCTGGTTAAGAGGAAATAAATTTTGAATTCCGGTTCGTTGCCGCGTAGATTTCCTAACAGTGGTATCAGAGCGAGCTTCGAGCTTAAGCAATAAACATGTTATTTTGCGTAGTTAATTTAATCGTTTAAATCACGTAATTAAAATATGATAGATTTTTTATTCACAAAACGATACACGAAAAAGAAGGAATCAACGGCTTTTGGGGTGCTCGTCCGATCGGTGGCGGCACCCCAAGAAAATCGGCGCATTGGCGGGGTTTTCTTTGTCGGCGTCGGCTGTCGGTATTTTGGTGCAACCCCGATGTTTTGTTTTGTGTATTTCGTGACATATAGTTCATAATAGTAATTGATTAATATCTCTTTTGTTTAGTTGTGTCATGTGGCTAACTAATGGTTCAAATAGTTTAGGTCATTGAGATGCCACATGGCATCAAAATAATATTGGCATTTCCAAATATTTGATTTGGAAAAAGGCCTAGGCCTAGGTCTTTTTCAAAATTTTGATTTTGGAAAGGGCCAAGAGAGATTCCTTTTGGTTTAGGAAACCGAATGCACCCCTTTTGATTAGGAATCAAAAGGAAAAAAAACAAAAAGAGACTTAATTTTAATTTTGATTTATTTTAGAATAGTTCTAATTAATTTAAAATTAAAATTAAATCGTTTAAAATTAACGGTTAATTTTATTCCGATTAAAATCAATTAATTAATTAAATTTTAATTAGTTAATTTATTGGATAAAATTATTTAATAGATTAAACGTTAATCGATTAATTAAGACGGAAGTAGTTAAGTTTTAATTTTATCTTTTTCATAAGATGTTATTGTATGGATTAGATATAGTAGATATAATATGATTATATGGACCCGATTGATTATGGACTTGACCGATATGATAGATGTGAATGATTTAATTTTTCTGTTTGTTTAAAAATTGTCCTAGGCCGTTATGAAGAACGTGGCCTAGTTTATTTTCTGCATTTATCCCATTCCCGTTAGCTACCCCCATGTGCGGCGGGTGTATTTATTTTATTAGATAGAATTAAATGTAACAAGAATGAAGTGGAAGATGGAGACAAAAGAAAGACGAAAATAAATATCCCATTAGAGAATGGAGCATTAAAGATCCTATTTATGGTTGCATCTACCTTTAGATTGTGACCTGCGGTTTCGTCAGTTTGTATTCGAAACCGCACCTAGGAAAAATCCTTGATCATACCGGTTACTTTACACATTTATTTATTTTTTGTACATGTATTTATTTTATATGATACGATAGATGCATAACTGGGCACGGTCTAGATGAATGTGTAGGATGTATGTCTATAGAGATAGATATACATGATGAGAGCATAATTAAATTAATTAAGAGAATTAATTCAAAATTAATTAAGTGAATTAATTTGCATAAATACTTCCACAATAAAAATCAAGTCGAAATATTGTCTCCCAATATTATAACGACAGTGAAATGCCCTTGTTCGGATCCAACTAATCGACCACCGCCGGGAGTTGACCTACCTCGGGTATATCGTCGTTATTGAGATATGATCGAAAGAGATCTCGCGAATATTGGGTTATGACTTGACTAGAGTCTTTCGGTGATTGGCCACCGTTAGGGCCGTCTGACTTTAGAGACAATGGGTTGACTAACACATAGAGATGTGAATTGTCAAAGAGTTGACTAGTCAACCACTGAGAATCACATAGAGATGTGAATGGTAAGGTGTTACCTATCTTTCGAAATTATCTTGGTTGATCGACCACCGTCGGGAATCGAGGTAAATAGATTGAATCTCAGCCACTAAAGAATTTCGGGAAATTCTTGAAAGTCAATTGAGAGTAGTTGACTAGTGGGAGCAAAATCATAAACCAAATGACCATTTTTTATTTTACGTATATAAACAATTGGAGGCACAATGGCAACAGTACATGGATCTAGGAGGTTCATTCCTAAACCTTATACGGCTCTCCCAACTTTTCCATATAGATGATATAGTAAGTGGATTCATTGCTTGAAGCAAGGACCAGGGTCTCGTCGGAGATTCATGTGTGTGTTGAGGCGGTTCCTTTGACTTGGTCATTTGGAGCTTGGTATGAAGATAGTCTGAGTCCCCACGGACAGAAATCCGTTCACGGCTAAGGCTGGTTGCGAGTATTGCATGAGATTCTTGTATTTCAACTTGGTCTTGTGTGTGTGAGTGATTGGTTTTAGGCCAAGTGGGAGATTGTTGAAATAGTGTCCTAAACCCCATCGGGTTGGACCGGATCCGACCGGGTCGGATCATTTCTACTATTTCTTTAAGTTTATACATATATTAAATGGCTTTTCTGTTGTCATATATTTGTTCTTTTAAAGAACCAAATATGAATTGTTATATGTTAACGTCCTTAGTATTATACTGTGATAGATAAACCATGATAGGCTTTTATGGTTGATGATATCGCTAATCACTTTAATAAGCTTGATACTTAAATGTCTCAAGGCTTATGTACTATTAAATAGAGGCGTTGATAGTACGAGCAAATGTGCTAGCGTATTAGATGTCTTCGTCTTTAAGGGCATGGATAGATCTCATCTATCAAAGTGTAGAGAAACTTGGACCGTATGTGGACATGTATTAGAGAATGCGTACGTTAGACTGAACCACTTACACTATTAAGTGTCACACTATGTGACGGTTGTGTAATTATCCTTAGGACCGGAGTCTACATGCCATCACGGTGTGGATTGTCATGCTTTGACACTATTGAGGTTTCCTCTAGTCATGGGGTGATCATGCGGTAGTGATTGAGTGTGATACTGAAGCATGCGGAGTATACATGTTTGGTCGTCTGGAAATCGCTTACCCTAATAGTAGGGGTGAATATCTGAAAGGGCCTTCTTATAAGGAATGTCTTACTCTCGTGAATCTTTGCAAAGTGGAAGTAAATGAGTTACTTGAGAGAGCATGATAGCAGATTATAAGATACGGTCGTTGATGTTTGACACTCGACAAAGCGACCATATGGATATTATTACAAACGATAGGATCTATTTTCACGTAAGCTGTTTCACATGAAAGGTAGTAGTCACTACTTTTCCGATGATTGGGGGTCACGGTGTGTTGCTAGACGCTATCTCATGATCGTTAGGCATGAAGGGCATTTTTGCAATTTGCACTTTGTGTCTACGGCCAACATATTCGGAAGCCTATCGGGTCACACACATATAAACATCAAGTCGGATTAAAATGTGGTTATAGTTGAAGACCAAATAAGGAAAGAATTTATCTCATACTATAAAGGTTATAGTGGTAAATTAATATGGTGGTATTTATTTATTATGAATAAATTAAATACAAGATATTAATAATGTTGATTAATTAAATATGCATATTGATACATATATTTAGAAATATGTATATATATGATATACACGTATTTTGCAATTTAATTAATCATAGTATTATATTAATTAAAGAGAATCTGAATTCCTAGATTTTGTGTGGAAGGGACGCCATTTGAAAAATGTATTGGTTCTATTTAAATTGTGCAATTTAATTAATAAGATTACCATAATATTAATATTAGATATTAATTGATTTTGAAAAAACATATATTTATGGTAATAAGATAAAGATATTTTCAATATAAGATATTGTCCATATATATCTTAGGAAAAATATTTAATATAAGATATTGAATATTAAATGAGATAAATCAATTAAAGGGATTTTCCTTATTTTATTAGGAAAAATTTTTCTCTCTCATCAATCTACTAGAAGCTAATCCTAATCAGATTGGGTTCTTAAAGTGGCGCCCCAACCTCTATTTAAGGGAGGCTTGGCTAGCTCTTTTGTACGTCACAATTCCAAGAGCTAATAGTTTTTGTGAAAAATAGAGAGTTTCTTAGAGAGAGAAAAGGTCGGTCTAGCAACCGGATTTTTCTAGTAACAATCCATGATGGGATTCCGACGGGCTAATCATGTGGATCACCGGTAGAGGCCGAACACTTGTGCGGCTCCGTGCACCACTACTCTCTTTTGACGGTCAAAGCGTCGATCTTTTAGATCAACCAAGGTAACCACCGTCTATTAGCTTATTTGTTTATTGCTTAAACGAAGTCGATCCTGGTTAAAAGGAAATAAATTTTGAATTCCGGTGCATTCCCGCGTAGATTTCCTAACAAGCACGGCGGAGTGCCATGAGATAGTTTCTGTTCGTGCCCATTTTCTTGTCAGAATTGAGATTCGGAATGTTGTTCTCCTAATCTTTCTCTGATATTTCGGATAGCTGATTAATATTCATCGCCCTCTCTTCTTGGGGCCATGACACGCTCGCCGTTTACAGGACTTGGGCGATTTAGAGCTGACCTTCTTCCTTGACCATGTTCGTCTGAAAAATGAACACTCCCCTCTCTATGAGAGCACCCTTCTCGGGAAGAATGCTGAGAGCGCTGAGGAGGATCATTGCCGGTTTGAGCAGGTTGCTCCATTGGTGTAGCAATGTTAGGCACGGGTTTGCCTTTCATTGGTTTAGGGGGAAGCCCTATGGAGATGAGGTATTGGTTTGCCTCAACCATTCTTTTCATGTACTCGTAATGAGCCAAAGCAGCAGCTGCATTTTGGTCTTGTCGAGTAATCAGCTCCCTGCCCGGAGTCCGCCCGTGATCTCATTGTTGTCTAGAGGACTCCGCAACCTCATTTTCCATGATAACGCCCTGTTATAGCATCATGTGAATTATGGACCTCGATTTCTCATTGAGGTACACACGGCATCTTTTCATACCGGCGATCAGTCATTCTGCTCACCTTGATTGCATGCACCCTTTTCCACATCAGTGATCCTGAGTGGATTTCGATTAGTCTTCTAGGCAAGGGTAGCTGGCACCAATAACTTACTTTCAGTCATGTTGATATGATGAAAGGCTTTTGAAACACGCAAGTTGGTAAGGCAAGTGAAGGAAGGGCAAGCCTGGAGATTACGGCAAAGTTGATGAAGATTTTGGCGAGAAGATGCAGGAAATCAAGGAGATCGGCCGATAAATCAAGCGCAAACTTCAAGGATTTTATATCCATATTCCTAGACTTGCATGCAAATATGATGAACATGTTGCTGAAGATGGTGAAGACTTTAACAAGATTTTGGTGATAACACAGGGAGATTGGCGATGGTTCAAGCATAATTCTCAGAGGATTTTATGCTGAACTTGTAAAACTTTGCAAGAACTTATCGGAGCTCAGAGATTCCAACAAGATTGTATGTAATCAATGCTAAACTTGGTGAATCTAGGGTGATTCTAGTGGTTTCTAGGCTAGATAAATGAAAACCTGGAAGTACGAACGCACCGGAAAACTGAATTTTGGTGGTTTCCCTCGCCGGAGCCACAGTAAAAACATTTTTGGGTGGCATTTTTGACCAAAAAATGTTGAATAGCAAGATTTTACCGGTAACGTAGCCAACTGATAATGTCGGTATTATTACGGTGGTGTTTGTAGTGGTTTTATGGTGGATATCTGGCTATTATGAGTGATTTTGTTTGTGGTGTGTGGGGGTGATGATGAATGTGTTGTGGTCGGACAAAAAGCTTCAAAGAGGCGAGCTCGTAGTCGACAAATTGGTAGAGTGTATCTGCTTGTATTGAATAATAGAGCTTTAATGTATTACATTATGCCGCTATTTATAAGCTAATTGCTAATGTCGATTAAATTTGAGTATGACATGACATATTTAAGTATGTGTGACATAATAAAACTAGAAACTTGTCGAGGCGGGACTCGTGAGGCGGACCCAACACTTGGTCCATTTAGGTGAGCTTGAGTGCGAGTTTGAGCCTTGTAGTCATCACGTATGAATCATGTTAGCCTAGTTGAAGCGGTCATTTGCATCTGGGCGGGTTGAAGGCTTGCTAATTGATTCTTGCCCCCTTCTTTCTAATGTCGGTGTGGACTTATTGGGCGAGGACCCCATCCGTTATTAGGCTTTTGCATAGGCCCATTTAGGATTTGTAGGCTCTTTTACGGATTTGGCGTATCAACGACTAACCCAAATAGATGAGTAAAGGACAGACTACTTATTAGACACATAACATTCAAAGTTACAAAGTAACAAATGATATGATAAATAAAGGGCGTGTAGACATCCATACAATCTACACATGAACAACGGCTACAAAACAATACAAGTGAAAGACGTAGAATTTAATGCAAGTTGCAATGCTACATTCTACAGGCTCACAAGCTACAACCTTTCAGTATCAAGTATATCAACCAACGGTTATACACTGACAAGGTATTTGAATTATACAACCTGGCATTTAACGGGAGTCACACTCATGTGCCCTAACGGTTGTTGTATTCATTAAATGAATAATTCAAAGAGGCACTATAAATACAAGAAGCAAAGGGAATGAAGATAGATATCAGGAACTCAAGAGACAGAGAAAATACGAGAATAAATATATACAAGAATATATACCGTCTCTATAGTGATCATCTTTCTCAAGCTTACAAATCTACATTTAGAAAATCAAGAGATCTTCAAAGGCACTCACCAAGAATTATTCAGAGATCTACTTGATCAAAGTGCCACAAATCAAATCATACAAAGATACATCCAACAAAGCTTATATTTTGTGTCATACTTGCTACAACACCAATCTTTATCAACAACTTGTTACCAAGAAGTTGAACCCGATGAAGCATCAATGAAGGTGTGAAGGAACAGAGAAATAGATGAGTTGTTGAAGAAGAGTTCTTCAGACGAGCTGCGCAGAAGTTGACCATTAAAGCATTTGGAATTTCATCAAGGATTGGCTCTTGAAGTGTGCGACATCTCGGGATTTCAAGGACACTTGCATATTGTATTAGAGTGAGAGTACAATAGTGATACCTCCTAAGTCATAGGAGGCGTAGTCACGTAGGAGAATACGCCATTCCGAAGATCGATAAAAATTCTCTGTCTCTTTACTTTATGCAACTTTAAGCATTTATTTATTTATTTCTTTGTTGGAAATAAAATTTAAGTTTTGATGATAATTCATCATATTTATTCAAAGTATTATTTTAACCTCATTGATGAAGTGCTGAAGCTAGCTGTTATAGTGAAAAACTAAAAGATGTCTAGAACAGAATGTTTAGGTTTTACTAGAGTCTAGTATTTGTATAAGTTACATCAGACAAGCACTGTAATAGTTAGTGTGTCGTAAAACTGAAAAACTTGAAGTCATCTAGAAAACTGGAAATCACTAAGACAGACAAAATGACTCAGAATACACCAAGATTGAGTGAAGAAAATAAGTTATTTGAGGACATAGACTCGATTGACTTATCTAGAAGACTGAAGAACCGAGGGTTCAAAATCAGTTATTGAAGACTGAAGAACTGAGGGTTCAAGCTCAGTTATGAAGATTACAAGTCGAGACTATGAAGTTAGACTTCAGGCAAGTTTGTGGTGACTGAACTGACTTTATGGATCTTGTATGAAGACCTAAGATTCATAAGGACAATGAATTCTTAGATGATATTTGCTTATGGTGTACTCTGATTAAGTCAATTATAATCGGAAGGAAAATGGAATCTGAGATATTTGAAGAAGAGTAAAAATCTCGATTAATGCTCCAAGTCGGTCAAGAAGCGACAAGCTGACATTCTCGATATAGAAGCGATTAGGAACTCGATTTTACATGTCACCATCCAACAAGCTGATAGTACAAATCGAGCGTTATAAAGAAGCGATTTTATTGGATGAGTTATCTTGGCACATCGTAAAGCGGTCGAGAAAATATAGCCGTTGCAAGATAGAGGTTGATACAATTCGAATTCAAGCCAGATGAACATTGGACCTCACACTATAAATAGAGGATTGTGCACCAAGGATTAACAACATATAGAACAATAGCACACAAAGATTTAATAGCTTTACAAGCATTCTTGTGCATTAGTCTTTAATTGCTATCATCTCGGTGCTATATGAGATCCTATCTAGAATTTCTTCAAGTGTTCAAGCTGCACAGAATTTATCAAGAATTAGACAATTTGAAGAACCACAACAAGAATCAATTTATTGATTCTCAGCCCAACTTTGATTCTACATCAAAGGTTTAGACTGTGAAGCAAACCGGGATGGTTTCGCCAAGGACATGATTGTTACAAGCAATGATCAGGTATTTGTGTTTGTGGTGGTAGTGGTGAAGAGGCATACGTAACCCTTCAAGGACCAGTGTTCAAGCAAATGAAGAGCAACAATTCTACTGTTCTACAATTTGTTTAGATAGTGAAGCTAGGGATTAGCCAAGGACTATTGTTTAGGACCTTTTGTAATGATTCACCTCAAGAAGTTCTAGTGGAATTTTCCTCCGCACCATAGGGGAAGAGAGGACTTACAGGATTACACCACTTGGAACCTCTATAATATTGGCCTTATTTACTTTACGCATTTATTTACTTACTCAAACATTTAGTTCTGACATTTTGATAATTGATTGTTATACACTTCACGACTCACAAACCGACATTCCTCAAAATTCGATTTAACACACTCGACTTTCACATAGAATAACAAGATCAAGAAAAAGCTAGAATTATATCATTTGCCGGTTGATTCAGTTTGACTTAAACTCGGCTTAGTCATCTTAACTCCGCACAAGTTTTAACTAAACCTTAATTTGTTTTAAATCCAGGTTTTTAGGGACAAGTTTATTCACCCCTTCTAAACTTGTGTTAGCCTTTCCAAGGACCAACAATTGGTATCGAGCTGTGTTTCTTTAACAAGACATTGTTAAAAAGCTCATTTGCTCTAATCTCCTCTAGTTGTTCTCATAAGAAAGCTCGATTTCAGATTATTAAACAATCAATTTTCACTCACTCACAATGGATAACAATCGGTATGCAAGATGAGATGCTTATGTGCAATATGGATAGATTTGTGAATATAAACGTCGAATGCACGAGGCTTTTCTAGTGGCTACTCATGACGAAATGATGGACGTACTCACCGATTGACCAATTCGGATCACTCACATGCAAAGCGATGGTGATAGACAAGTCACGAGTTCCAAAGCCCAAAGCCGAATGGACTAGTGATGATCATAAGCGAAACAATCTCAACAATGTTGCTATGGACTTTATCCTCGAGAACTCTTGATGACAACATGTACTTAAAGGTGAAAGAATGCACTGGCTTGCTAAAGAAATGTGGGACAAAGTTCCGTTAGTTTGTGATGGAACTGACTCAATCAAGGAGAACAAGATCTCAGTTGCAAAACAAAAGTTTGAGAATTTCAAGATGAAATCTGGAGAGACCATTGACCAAATGGAAACAAGATTTAGTGCTATAATGGATGAATTAGACCTACTCAAAATTGAATACACAAAGAAATTAATCAACACAAGAATCATGAAGGCATTACCAATGTCTTTGGAAGATGAAAGTCAATTTTGCTTATGGAAGATTTTCAAAATCTTCTCAAATTTGCAATAATTAAAGCTCTGGAAGAACCAAAGACCACGACAAAGACTTGCGACATCAAATGATTCTCAAGAAGCGTATACTAATAATCTTAACAGATTGGATGAAATGGAGGAACAAATGGCTCCTATGATGAGCAGAATCAGAAGGATGAAGAATGGTCATCCTGTAACCCAGAAGTTCTTTAAGAAGACTCCTGAGAAAAGAAAAGATGATGAGTATCTTTGCTTCAACTGCAAGAAGCCTGGACATTACAAAGCTAAATGCCCAGAACTGACCAAGAAGACTCCACCAAGAAGAGTTGGAAGGAGAGCACTCCTTGCTCGAGATGAGTCAGACTATGAAGCTGGTACTGAAAGACTATCAGATGACACAGCTTTGATGGCAAACATGGAAGATACAAATGAGGTATGTGAATCCAATTCTAAATACTCTTGACTCAAATTTCCATGCAAAATGCATGTTCTTCGATTTCTTGACTCAATCCAAAAATCTAGAATTAGAAGAAACACTTGACGAATTGATGAATCAGCTAGTAACTATTCAAGCTGGTTATGAATCAATTAAAGCTGAGAAAGAAAGTCTAATTCTTGAAGTTGAAAGATTGAAGTCTGAACTAAAAATGTTGAAAGCCGACTAAAATCGATAAAGAAAAGATTCAACATCGACCTCACATCATCGACATCAATCGAATCATTTGCTCAATCAAGTTCGATTCTTTGGATTCAAATTAGGAAAGCCGTATGGAGACAAAGCAGGCTTAGGATTTGATACGACAATCTTCCAAGGATAGAACTAGCAAAGTTCTTGAACCTAATATCGAAGCGGTATTAAGTTTGTAGCTGAGCAACTTCCACAAACTGAGAAAATTACTGAACCAGTAAAGCCAGTATCACAAAGGATAAATCAGTTTTCTAAGAAGACAACTGTATCTACCAACAAAGGAAAATCAAATGGTAGATCAGCTGTATCTAAAGGAAATCGAAATGGCAAATCAATTGCCAGATCCACAAAAACCAATCAAGTCAAGAACCAGAAAAATTACAATCAAGGTAAATCCAAGAATGTCAATCATTCAAAGATTCACACATTCAGGGGGAAAGGAAGATTATATCCCACTAATGATGATTGTAATTTTACTGCATCTATTAGTAAAACTATTAATAACATTCATTCCGGACAGAAAACATATCACAAGTTTCAGTCCAAAACTCAGCAGAGAGCTAATCTCAGTCCTCAGCAAGAGTACCAAGGTCAGTCCAGACCTTAGTACACAAGGAATGACAGTTATTATTCAAGCTTCAACAATAGAAAGCATCATGGAAATAAGATTCAGTCAAAAGATCTGAGAGATCATATAAATAAGACACAGTCCAAACATAGACACTATGGGAGTGTGGCTTACATATATGAAAACAAGTGCAACAATATCCGAAGAATACCTAAAGGATATATTCCCAGAGTTGTGCTGACAACTGACCCCCATGGACCCAAACATAGTTGGGTACCTAAATTTTTTTAACTTTTATTGGAGGATGTATGGTACTTTGATAGTGGTTTCTCAAGACACATGACGAAGAGCAAGGACTGTCTCAGTAATTTTATTGCAAAAGATGGACCAAAAGTCAATTTTGGAAGTAAAGACAAACCTGGATACACCAAAGGATATTGTACCTTAATCAGGAATGGACTTACAATCAAGAATGTATCTTATGTAGAAGGATTACACTACAATCTGCTCAGCACCAGTCAATTCTGTGATATGGGATACAAAGTCACTTTTGATAAAGAATTCTGCATTGTCGTCAGCGAAACAGCATTTCAAGTTGTTTTAGCCGGAAGAAGAAAAGAGAATATGTATGTAGTTAATTGGACAACAGCCGTTGCTGAAACCTATTTGCTTGTGCATACCAAATCAGAAATCAGTTGGTTATGGCACAAGAAACTAAGTCATCTAAACTTTGATGACATCAACATACTTGTCAAGAAACAACTAGTCATTGGACTACCAGAAATCTCTTATAAGAAGGACAGCTTATGTGATGCTTGTCAACAAGGAAAACAAACAAAAGCATGTTTCAAGACCAAGTCTCGAAGATTCAACAAACCGAATCCTAGAATTATTACATATGGATTTATTTGGACCTATTACACCAATTAGTATCGGTGTGGAAAGAAATATACATTGGGGGTGGTAGATGATTTTTCAAGATACACTTGGGTTATCTTCTTAACCAAGAAAAGTGAAACCAAGCAAAGACTTACAGAATTACTTAAGAGACTTCAGAATATGAAAGGAGTATCAGTTGTGAAGATAAGATCAGATAAAGGAACTGAATTCCTCAACACTGTGATTATTGAATATTGTGAAGAAAATAGTGTCTTACACCAACTTGCTGCCACAGGAACACCTCAACAAAATGGTGTAGCTGAAAGAAGAAACAGAACACTCAAAGAAGCAGGAAGGACGATGATCTGTGAAGCAAAACTACCTGAAAGATATTGGGCAGAAGCAGTTAACACAGCTTGCTATACAAAGAACAGAGCTCTCATGAACAAAAGGCATGAGAAGACCCCTTATGAAATTTGGAATGGAAGAAAACCAAATGTTTCATACTTTCATGCTTTTGGAAGAAAATGTTTTATACACAATAATGGGAAAGATCAACTTCATGTTTTTCAGCCCAAAGCTGATGAAGGAATTTTTCTAAGATATTCAAGTGTCAGCAAAGCTTTTAGAGTACTAAATAAAAGGACACTTAAGCATGAGGAATCAATTCATGTGGTGTTTGATGAACCAAACTTTCCTGGTGAAACAACTGAAGACAGACCTGAACTAGTTTCTCAGTCTCAGTTACCAGTCATGCCAGAATAAATTTTAGTTGACATTAGGAGACTACAAATTTCAGAATCTTTAGATCAAGATCAGTCTCAGTTTCCAACTACTCAACAACTCACACCTGAACAACATGACTCTGATTCAGTTGAAGAAATTCAAGATCCAGTTCTTATAGAACCAGTCGAACAAAATGTAAACCCTTTGATGGAATCACCAGTTCATCAATGGATGAGAGATCACCCTGAAGAACAAGTTATCGGTGATACCCAAACTGGCGTTTGAACAAGACATCAACTAGATGCACTGATTGCATGTTTTCTATCTCAATCTGAACCTAAAGAAATTGAAGAAGCTTTGAAGGATCTCAACTGGATACTAGCTATGCATGAAGAACTTAATGAATTCGAAAGAAATCAAGTATGCGAATTGGTGGAAAGACCAGTTCATGTGAATATCATTGGAACCAAATGGGTTTTCAGAAACAAACTTGATGAAGATGGGAATATCATCAGAAACAAAGCTAGACTTGTAGCTAAAGGATATTCTCAAGCAGCAGGCATAGACTTTGATGAATATGCACCAGTTGCAAGATTGGAAGCAATCAGGCTATTTCTCGCATTTGCAGCTCACAAAAAGTTCAAAGTATATCAGATGGACGTTAAAAGCGCATTTTTGAATGGAATTCATGAAGAATAAGTGTATGTTCAACAACCACCTGGATTCGAGATCAAAGTTCAAGCTGATAAAGTTTTCAAACTAAGGAAAGCCTTTATGGACTTAAACAAGCACCAAGAGCTTGGTATGAAACTCTATCTCGATTTTACAGTGGATAATGGATTTATCAAAGGAACAATCGACAAAACATTATTCGTAATGAAAACGGAGAAAATACTCTACTTGTTCAAATCTATGTTGATGATATCATTTTTGGATCGGAAAATGAACAATTATGTGAGAAATTTGCAAGTTTAATGAAGAGCAAATTTCAAATGAGTATGATGGGAGAATTAAATTATTTTCTTTGATTACAAGTTAAACAATTAGATGATGGAATTTTCATTCACCAAACCAAATATGCAAGAGAACTTATCAAAAGTTTGGTATGAAGAAATCTACTAGAATTTCTACACCAATGGGGACCAACATCAGGCTAGATGAAGACAAAGAAGGCAAAGATGTTGATCAAACACTTTTGAGAGAATGATTGGAAGCTTACTCTATCTTTACGACAAGTAGGCGGATATATCTTTTCTTTGTAGGTGTATGTGCAAGATTTGATCAAAACCAAAATAAAGTCATCTCACAGTTGTGAAAAGAACATTGAAATATCTAAAAGATACAAATGGAGTTGGAATTTGGTATTCAAAAGAAGGAGAATTCAAGTTGATATCTTATTCGGACTCAGACATTATCTTTGGATGTAAAGTGGATGTAAAAAGCACCTCGTGCACATGTCGGTTATTAGAAATAGACTTGTGTCATGGTTTAGCAAAAAGAAAATTCTATCTCAACTTCAACAGCTGAAGCAGAGTATATAGCAGCTGGAAGTTGTTGTGCTCAAGTTTTATGGATTAGACATCAATTAAGAGATTATGGGATAGAAGAAGGAATGATTCCCATAATGTGTGACAACACAAATGCAATTGCAATCACCGATAATCCGTATTTTACATTCAAGGACAAAGCACATTGATGTGCGTCACCATTCTATAAGAGATCATGCAGAGAAGAAGGATATTACGATTCTTTATGTACTCATCGAAGATCGGTTTGTAGATATCTTAACAAAGCCATTGGACAAAGAAAGATTTGCCAAACTAAGAACTGAGTTGGGGATAGTCAAAGTCAGTTAAATCAGTTAAGCCAGAGATTCGTCAAGGGGATTAATCTTTGTTATGTTGGGTGCGCTCACTTAACATATTAGTCATTGACATCAACAATCTCAAATCGATTAACTAAAACTAAAAATTTGATAACTAATAGTTATTTCAAAACCGACCTCAAGATCGGTTTTTACTCAATCAAATTTAGTCAAAGGTTGATATGATAAAATCAACAGCGGTTATATAGCATTTAATTACCGCGATTCTTTTTGTCGTAATATTGCGTGTACCCACGACGGTCGTAGCAAGACATGCATCGGTTATCCAAACCATCATGGAATTTGAAAAGTTGTACTACTCAACCGCCAAGATATCCTACATATATATTCAACCCCCATTCACACTTCATCAAAAAATCAAAGTCGATTTTTCAAACCCAAATTCTTCTCAAATTCAATCAATTTTTGTGTTCACACCAATACATGGCCACTTCAAAGAAATCACAAGAAGAAAGATTAATAACAGAGCTAGATGAATTTTCATTCGAAATTTACTGAAGCAATGTGCAAAAACACTCTGTTAGTAAAAGTTGGATATGTGATAAAATCCAGAAACAACCAGGTTTGAGAAAATCTTACGGAAGTAAAGTTCAACGAAAGAACGTGATGTGGAAGGTATTTTGCAATTTTGGCAAATATACGCTTGGTAATAAGACTCTTAATCACAACTGAATTGGAGATTTCATTATTATCAATGAATGAGTTATGAAGTCACTATTTGATTTCACAAATTCATCCGTGACTTCAATAGATTTGACTACTCTACCATTGAAAAGAGAAGCTTTTCTTAAGCAACTTACTCATTCTAAGGAACCAAGAGAAATTGATACTCATGTTGAAAACTCAAGCCCGAATTTTGCACCTCGCAGAGATGGCTCAAAGCAAACATGTCATTGGAAAATCCAAAGGAATCGTCAAGACACTATCCGAAGAAAATATTTATCTCGATGAACATAATTTGGGATGAAATAAAATTCAATTGGGCAAAGTTATGTGTAGTCAATCGAGATAAAGAAGCAACATTTAGTGAATTATAAAGTGTATGAAGAGCTCAAGTCGAAGGACAAGAAATCTGTTGGTAGACACGATCAAGAAGACACTCAATGGAATCATTCAATTTTATCTCGAGAAACTCAAGGAAGGGAAGCAAGAAAGGCAAACCGCAGCTACCAAGGAAATCGCAGATGTCACAGAACAACTTCCCAACCTGGCCGAATAAAACCGTGGTCTTAACAGAAGTTGAACACAAAGGGATTAAGCAAAAAGCGGAATCAAGACAAGAAAGATCGATTGTAAGATGTTTGTACCTGTAAACTTCAAGTAAGACAAAGACCAATCGTGGGGGAACAACAACAATCGATAATAGAAGATATAAGAAAACATCTTGCCGATAATGTTTCTCAATTACAACATCAATCGGATCAAAATCATTTTCGCTTTTAAAGCCGACAAAATTGTCGACTAATGAAGATGAAGCTTAAACCGAGGATTCTCGTGATGTTAGTATCTGATCAAGAGAAACTACTCTTGGGGAAATTGGAAGTTAGAGATCTATACACTCTGCTTCCTATTTCGAATTTCTTGAAAATTGTTTCAAAAGATTTAATGAACTAGCACAAAGAAGAGAATCATGCACATCATCTATTCCCAAAGATAGTTCAAAGCAAAAGGATGATGATGAAGATGATCATACACGAAAAGAAGTTGATGTAACTACGCTTTTGCATTCGTAAGCTCCACCTCTAGCTACGCAAATCAGAATACGCCTAGAAGACTTTTCGGTTGGAGATCATACAACTAACAATCGCTACAAGTTAAATCGATGAAACTAATAATCAACAACTCATGATTATTGAAGATAATACTCAATTTATGGATCAAATAGAAGCTACATATGATCCTTCCGACATCCTAACAAAGGATGTGTTGGCCAAAGTTCATGAAAATTTGAAGATCGTGTTCACCAAAGAGACACACAAAATGGCCTTTTATCAAACATCTTTGGATATTTGGATTATAGAACTAGAAGAGATGTTTCGATTCATGCAAGACTAGAGATGATCCACAAGTCAAGTTCAAGTTCGCTCGTAAATTTTGGTACTTAAACAAAAACTTGAAGACTCAACATGATGGATAGGGAAACAAATGCACATGCTCACCGGCATATGAATCAAAGACATCTACGGGTTATAAACTCACTTAAGGAAGTACTTGCTTCTCAGCAACGTATATTAGCCGACCAACAAGCAACCCATGCTCTGGTAGATCAGTTATATGATGCCAAAAAGGGGAAGCTGAAGATGAAAAGCTGAAATTACTTAAAGAAATAAAGCGACTTGAAGACGAGTTGGAAAGATACAAATCAGATCCAAAATTCTTAAAGAAAGAGTTAACTGATGAGCAACTCATTGAAAAATACAGTCAACCTGGAGACAGAAGAGTTACTCTTACAAAGGATCTGTGGATGAAGTTTATCAAAGATCATAATCCTATCAAAGCCAAGTACAAGGATAAGACTATTGAAGAATCCTTGAACTACTTCCTGTCTGATAAATATCATGATCAGAAGATGGCACAACTCAAGAAGAATCAGAGGATTGATGATAAACTGAAGATTAAAGACAAGACTAAACAAATAGAAGTTGATATAGTAGAATTTGAAAAATACTATATGAAAGAATCAGGCTTACCAAAGTTATTTCTATGGAGGAAATGGAAGGAAGGAAGTCAAGTTGACTACAACAAGACATTTTCAAAGGAAGACTCCAAGCTAGAAAATGACTATCGCATGTATGACAAAGAGAGAAAATATGACTCAGTCATACAAAGAGTACAGAAGAGAACTTAATATCTAGTTACTCTAATTTGAACAGAATGTAACTATTCCAGTTTTTACTCATTCTAATGAAATCCATTTTCCAGTTTTACATTGTTTTGATCTTTAAGCTTTTCTTTTAGGGAGAGTTTTGGCATCATCAAAAAGGGGGAAATTGTTGGAAATAAAATTTATGTTTTGATGATAATTCATCATATTTATTCAAAGTATTAGTTTAACCTCATTGATGAAGTGCTAAAGCTAGCTGTTATAGTGAAAAGCTAAAAGATGTCTAGAACTGAATGTTTAGGTTTTACTAGAGTCTGATATTTGTATACGTTACATCAGACAAGCCTGTAATAGTTAGTGTGTCGTAAAACCGAAAACCGGAATTCATCTAAAATCGAAATCACCAAGACAGTATAAATCGACTCGTAATACACCAAGATTGAATCAAGAAAATAAGTTCACGAGGGTCACAGACTCGTTGACTTATCTAGAAGATTGAATAGAGAGGTCAAGCTCGATTATAGAAGATTGAAGAAGCGAGGGTTCAAACTCAGTTATGAAGAATACAAGTCGAGACTGTAAAGTTAGACTTCAGGCAAGATTGTGGTGACTTGAACTGACTTTATGGATCTTGTATGAAGACCTAAGAATCATAAGGACAATGAGTTCTTAGAAGATGATTAGTCATGGTGTACTCTGATTAAGTCAATTATAATTAGATGAAAAATGGAGTACTGATATTTGAAGAAGAGTAAAAATTTCAGTTAACGCTCCAAGTCAGTCAGGAAACTGACAAGTGATAAACTCAGTATAAAGCTGATAAGGAAACTCAGTTTTATATGTCAGCCATCCAACAAATTGATCGTACATTCGAACGTTATAAAGGAAGAGAATTTATTGGATGAGTTACTGACACATCAAAACGGTCAGAAAATATAGCCGTTACAAGATAGACGGTGATACAATTCGAATTCAAACCAGATGAACGTTGGACCTCACACTATAAATAGAGGACTTTGCACCAAGGAACTACAACAAGAATATAGAGATTTAACAAGAAATCAACAAGCATTTTTGTGCATTAGTCTTTCTATTCGAATTACTATCATCTCAGTGCTATAACAAGATCATATCTAGAATTTATTCAAGTGTTCAAGCTACACAGAATCTATCAAGAATCAGAAACTTTGAAGAACCACAAACAAGAATCAATTTATTGATTCTCAGCCCAACTTTGATTCCACATCAAAGGTTTAGACTGTGAAGCAAACCGGGAAGGTTTCGCCAAGGACAGTTGTTACAAGCAGTCGGGTAGACTGTGTTTGTGGTGGTAGCTGGTGAAGAGGCATACATAACCCTTCAAGGACCAGTGTTCAAGCAATTGAAGAGCAGCAATTCTACCTGTTCTATAACTATTTAGATAGTGAAACTAGGGATTATCCAAGGACTATTGTTTAGGAATTTTTTGTAATTCACCTCAAGAAGTTCTAGTGGAATTTTCCTCCTCCACTACACGTGGGAAGAGAGGACGTACATGATTACACCACCCGGAACCTCTATAATACTTGCCTTATTTACTTTACATATTTATTTATTTACTCAAAGATTTATCTACAAGATTTTGATAATTGATTGTTATACACTTCACAGCTTCACAAACTTACATTCTTCGTAATTCATTTAACACACTCAAACTTTCAAATAGAATAACAAGATCAAGAAAAAGGCTAGAATTATATCCTGCCGGTTGACTCGCTTTTAAGCTTAAGTCGGGTTTGACTTGAACTCACTTAGTCACTTAACTCCACACAAGTTTTAATCGAACCTTAATTTGTTTTAAATCCAGTTTTTAGGGACAAGTTTATTCACCCCCATCTAAACTTGTGTTAGCCTTTCCAAGGGACCAACAATTGGGTTATGTAATGTTTTTGCCATGGGTGAATATAAGCTTGAACAGGCCCAAATAATATTATATTGTGTATTAGATTGAATAAATGTAGAGTCAATGTTTAAGAATGCTGGGCCGTGAATTGTGGCTCAGCCCACTAACTTTTTAGTGTGTTTTTCATTATGTTATACAACACCATATCATATAAAATGCGATGATAAAATATAGATCATACACACATTTGTTTTAATCATTTATGGTGTATTTCAGGGTACCTGCAAAACAGATAATGCCTTTGTAAGTCATACGACTTCTCGACAAGGTTAGTGACCTTTAAAAATATATGGGCACATAAATTAAGGTACTGTAAAATTAATCAAACCATATGCGGATTATTGTGGGCACAACAATATCCCAACAAAAAGTAATAATGGTAACAATATGCGCGCAAGAGCAAACACAATTATACTTCTATAAGTTGATAAATATTAGTTCTAACTACGAGTGATTAGCTATTCCCCCCATATCATGCATCAATCATCCTCGTTGGTAAATTTTAATTCATTGTCAGCTACGGGTGGTAATCCCTAATATTACGCTAATTCCATCGAAAAGACAGTTGGTGCCTATGTGCAATTAACCTAATTCGTTGGCTGTATTAATTCACATGAAATAAGAATTAGGACTAGCCGGCTCAATACCGAAGACTTCCCTAAGCAGCTATCGTGGATTGACTAGCACGTTCCTAAGGATCGATCAAGACTATGTCCGAACTAACACTTCACTTTATCATCCTTCATGTTAATTTACGATGACATGAAAATAGATGATCAGGCTACAAACATGTAAATTAAATCTGTCGATCAGACGTAGCTGGCGCCGATTATCATGAAACATGATTTACTAGGTGTCCCGCAATTACGATAAAGACTGTTGCAATTACAGAAGAACGCAACCGCTATTCCATGAATTTTTTACCAACGATTCAGATCTATACACATATGGAGTAAAATAAACTAACTATCGTGATAGCGTAACTAATATAAACAATTAAACCATACTAATCACAACAAAAGAACGACATATCTACATACGTAAAGCCGTAAAATCATACCTCAAGACGAGAGCATATCCTTCTTAGATCGCTTCCTCAGGCGCTTAATGCATTGGATCCGTGACTAGAACTCATAGAAAAATAAAAGAATGAAAGAACTTCTATTGGACATAATGTATTTGTCTTGTTGAAAATTGTACATATAATTCGAGGTCCGATGCCTCTTATTTATAACTACATAACCGACTTAGCTAACCCTAGAAACTACCCATCGTCCAAGAAAACACATTTGCCGAAGCTTCTAGAACTCTCACGACTGCGGAAACCCCTCCCGCAACTGCGGGGGGTATTTTTGTCTTTTCCTGCTCCGTCGACTTAACTGAAGGTTCTGGAACACCCTAGGCCCAATTCTTCTGTCCAGTCCACTCTATAATCCATCCAAGCACTTGTCCCAACTCTCGTAACATGAAAATAGTCAAATAATACATGAAATAATATCGAATCGGGGAATATAAACGCTAAATGCAAATTACTCGACTCATGAACCCAACATATGACATTTAATACAATTGGTTCATACAAATGGTCGAAAACGGCTATTTTTATCTTAGAATGGGTGAAATTTTGATGCCATAAAGTGTATCATTTTGAGCGTCATCACTAGCGCCTGCGGTCCAGTGGTTGCCACACAATAAGCACCGCCACCGGAACTGGGTTTGTCCTGTCGCTGGGCATCCTGGTGGTTCTACCGCCGGGAATCTCACATTGAGAAGCAATCTCAGGACCCCGAGTCAGCCCCCGCCACTCATGTTCTTTGTACTTCCTTATTCGCTCGCCTCAGCCGAGGCGGAAGAATACGCTAAGTACTAATTGATTCGGGAACAATCCAATCATCCTCGACTAAAACGGGATATACGCGTCCCTTCGTAAATACGTTGAAAACATTCGCTTTTGTAGTACTTAGAACAATAATCGTAAGGACTCTCGCAGCTCGCCACTTATAGCAAAGGCAAGCATGTACGTTAACGATCCGAATCCCTGAAACTCCCCGTAGTAACACTTCCGCTCATGCATATTTACCGCGCTAGTATCAATGTCCCTAACTTTGAACTCGCCCCGCCGATCGGCTTCAGTATGAAGGTTCTCCTGGCTTGCGAATTCTCATTCAAGAATTTTTCGGCTTCAGGGGATAACACAGCGCGACATGAGTACGCAAGTTCTCTCCTCTTACAATGCCAATCCTGCAATGTTCCCTTGACGTGGTCAAACAGATTCACAATACTCACCTTAGGCCCATCCCTGGTCATGTTGTTTAAAGTTTCAACATAGTTGCTTATCATTATTGCATAACACGCCCCGGAAAATGCGATCCTACCCAATAAGAAAATCCAATTCCCTCCAGTGTAAGTGATGGGAGTCAACTTTATCAGACTTTGGTGTGCGCTTTAACCCCGCTTATTACTTTATTGGCATGTTTTGGGTAGTTCTAGACCTGCATTTAAGAGTAATATCAAGAGTTATATGCACGGGAGTTAAACTGTCACATCGATAGTAAACTCGCTTTTTAGCGATATTTATCTCTTTCCGAGCGCTTTTGTCTTATGGAATTACGTGTGGAGTTTGTTCATACATATTATTGCAGGACTTAGGTGACTCAAGGACCCGGAAGGCAATGTTTTGGATTGAGAAACATGGTCGTGGGCACAAAGGTAGCATAAAAGTGAAGGAAAATCAAGTTTGAGTGAAATCAAGGCAAATCGGGCGCTTGCTCTACCCAAACTAGTGTTTGAATCAAGCTCATGCCAAATCGGCGTTTGGAGAGTTCAAACGGGCGCTCACAGAATCAAGACTTGATAACCGAAAGTTGGATTTTCAGACGGATGAGAGTTCAAATTACCCCCAAACTAGCGTTTGGATGAGTTCAGCCCGAATCAAGAAAGCTCGTATAAGACAAACTAGCGTTCAAGGCAGGCCAGACACTCGTTCATGGAAGGAGAAACCCTAATAAAGAATCAGAGTTCCGGGCAAACGGGCATTTGACATGAGGCGAACGGGTGTTTGCTACCGACAGCAGAAAGAATCATACCTACACTATAAATACGCAGCTCGTTCAGGCCCTTGACATATTTTGCCAACTTTAGACATATTTAGGGAGATTTTGGTGCGGTTTTAGTGTAGGTTGATCATCCTTTGATCCTTTGATTCCATAGATAACATCCTTTGATTCTAAACATTTTTTGTAGCTTAGATTTACGTTTCAAGTTGCAAAGATTCGACTTTTGGTGGATTATTTCTTCATACTTTTCGTGATCGATTTTGCCTCAATTATATGGTAATGAATTTATTTTCTTTTATTATTTCTAGCATGATTTCCATTCTTATATCGTTTACCAGTATAATCATGAGTAGCTAATTGCATCTGTAGTCGAATTATATGAAAGCGAGTGAAAACCCTAAGGGGGGATGAGATTGGGAGTTGTGTAGTGCGTAATATCATGTTTAAACGATTAATCCACGCCCTAAAACTTATTATAACGCCTTTGAATTAGTTTGATCACCTAGTTCACCTGTCATACACATCGAACTTATAGATGCATTTTATGTGAGATGTGGGAAAAGGGGTTTTGGCATTGTTGCGTAGATTCGGCCTAGTTGTTAGGTCTGTTTCCAATACAGAGGTTTGTCATCGTTGTTCGAGCAGCTCTAAAACTTAATCATGTTAGGATAATTGGTTTTCTAAAGGGAGAGTCAGTTAGCTTCACATAGAGTGGTTAGATCGAGTTGTTCAATTCTAATCACTAGAATTAGGAGTTGGCACCGTGGATGTCGTTAGACTACATAGGATAGGTAGTTCGTTAAGACACCCTCCTCGTCAAGTCCTTCCTAAGGGGTAAAAGTAGCTCGTGGGATCATAGTTCGGCTATACCCTTTAATATTTAGAAGTAATACAGGTAGTTTAATATTTATTTCTGCATTAGCATAATATCTCCCATCGTTATTTTGGCCTGAACTAAGTTCTAAGTCAGCTTTGGTACTTAGACATTACTCCATATGAATTCGACCTTGTGACCACTATACTCCCATTGACCCGATACTCTCTCGGTGAAATTTAGCAGTTAAGTATTTTGCTATCAAGAATTTTGGTGCCGTTGCCGGGGAGTAACGTCTAATATCTTTCGAGTTGACCGAAAGCTTGGGCTTAGGTCGTTTTTTTTTCATTTTTTTGTTGTTTGTTGTTTTACAGTGGATGACCCGAAGTTCAAAAGAACCACTTATCGATCCAATAAAAGATATTGAAGCTTTTGCACGTCACAAAAATAGTCAACGCCGAGGAGAGATCCTGATTGCTAGTCCGAACCCTCTATTTGAAGAAGAAGAGATAGTAGAAAGCTCTGACTTGGATTCCTCTGAAGAAATGGATGATATAAAGACTTGTAGAGATGGCAAAGATCCCATCGATGAACATAATGCACACGGGCAAACCTCAAACACTATTGGTGGTAATGCAGCACTGCAGTTGCAAACTCCACCGAGAGACCCTCATGTAGAACAGTCAGGGGGAGACGATACAGTGTTACGGCAGTTGATCACCCCACATTTTAATCAGAGAACAGGGATTGGACAGAACAGGAGAGGACAAAATGCCTAAAACCTCAAACCGTAACTCTCACCAAGCCATCAGAATCGAGTAATCGCAAATGCTTAGGAATCATGGGAACCAATAGGTGCTCTAGAACCAAAATATTCATCAACCACCTATCCAGCAGTTCAATCAGCAGCAACCACAGCAGAACTATCAGCCACAGAGGGCTCAGCAGGTAAAAGGACCAAGATTCTGTCGAGACTATGTGACAACCCCACAGGAAGTTACAGGGCACAATCCAATTAGAGTGCCTCCTATCAATTCCAATAACATGGACATAAAGCAGAATATTTTGAACATGTTAGGGGAACATGCTTTGTTCCACAGGAAGTCGACTGAAAACCCAAACAGCTTTCCGGATCATTTTCTCCAAATCTATGGAACGATGAAGTACAATAGGGTAAGTGATGAGGCGATAAAACTGATAGTTTTCCCTTTTTCACTTAGAGGAGCAACTAAGGATTGGTACGATTCATTGCCTAATGATTCGTTACATACGTGGACAGATGTGGTCAGAGTATTTTTGAGGAAGTTCTTTCCTCCGGCTAAGATTTGAAAGAAGAAATCTCTTCGTTTGATGGTCTCGAAGGAGAGACACTAAAGGAGACGTATGAAAGATTTAGGGGTCTACTGAAGAGATGCCCTCCACACGGTTTCTCAACTGTTGAGCAAGTGATTATATTATTCAGAGCCTTAGAGCCAGTGGATCAGAACAAGATGAATGCCGCAAGTGGCGGAGATATTATGAATCTTCCACCGGATAAAACTATGAGATAGATTGAGAATATGGCTGATGGAGAAGGGCAATTGGGGTCATTTAGGAAAAAGAAGAAGGCTCCAATGGAAAGTGTGAAATCTTTGAAAGAAGATTTGGATAGAGAGACAGCCATGCATGACAAGATGCAAGAAATGGTACTGAAGATGGACCAAATGGAGTTGGCTAAAAAGAAGGCAGAGCAGTGCCAACTTTGTGGGGGTGGACATTCAGCATTGGAGTGTACATCATCGAAAAAGTTAACTTACCCACAACAGTTGACATCTACATTAGTACATCAACAGTTTGGAAATTAGAATGATCAGTAGAAGATGAATGTGTATGATGATGGGCAAACTGAATATGAATCAGCAAGAGTTTGGTCAAGATCGTTAGTGGAATCAATTTCGACAATCGGCAAGGGCCGCCAATGGAATATGGTATGGGTGATGATTCACAAGCAATATGATGTGAGCTCTGTTGGACAAGAAGAAGTGGGACAGTGGAATCGAATCGGCAAGGTCAAGGTTGGAATCAGGGCAAAATCAAAATCGAATCGTGAATAATAATCTAAACCAAGGTTTTAGGCAAAACCAAAGCGCATACAATCGACCTTGGAACCGTAATCCTCGTAATCGTAATTCATACCGTAATCGTAACAAGGCAACTATCATAGTAACCGTAATCGAAACCTCACCACAAGGCCAACAACAACAAAGAAAGTCGTAATTGGGGTCAGAATCAAGGATGGAATCAAAATAAGGGCCATCAGAATAATCAGAATCAGCAAGCAAGCCAGCCGCCAAGAAACAATAATTCTGGCACCTATCAGCATCCGAATGCTCATCTCCACCAGAACAATCAAAATAACCAGTAATCGAGTACTTCTGGTGTTCAGAAGATGTCTGCTGAGATACTCCTGGAAAGACTGGATAGGATTGTATCTGAGTTGAACAAAAATGCTTTGGAGCAAAAAGTGGCCACCCATTCTGCTATTCGGAACTTGGAGACCCAAGTAGGGCAAATCACTGACACTCTAAAGACAAATCTGAGTGGTGGGCCCCCGAGTAATACTGAGAGAAACCCAAAGGGTATGAATGCTGTGTTCACACGAAGTGGTAAAGAGGTTGGGCCAAGTGAAAAGAAGAAAGAACTATGGGCAGAGAAAGCGGAAACTGAGAAAGCCGAGAAAGAGAAGATAGTTGACCGTGAAGGGGCCATGTATGGTGAAGCCGAGATTGAAGATTTGGAAATTGGCAGTGTTGAGAAGGAAATGGCTGCAATGAGGAAAGTGTTGGGAGCCACAAAGAAAGCATTGGCAGAAGAAAACAAGAAAGCGGCAAAAAAGGCAAAACTGAAGAAAGACTATGTGGTCTTGGACATCAAAGAAGAAGAGCCCTCACCGCCTAAAGTAAAAGGTAAACAGAACAGAATCCCTGCACCCCCTGATTTTGATGTTAATACTTTACCCTACCCTCCTAAAGGACCCAGAAAAGACATACTGACCCAAGGTCAGGCGAAATTTCTAAATCTCCTAAGGAAGGTAGAGGTAAACATTCCCCTATTAGAGGCAATTTCGAGCATTCCCCCATACTTTAAATTTTTGAAAGGAATGTTGTAGAATAAGGAAAAGATGCAACAGATGGTGCATCTAAGTGAGGAGTGTTCCGCAATTTTTGAAAATAGGATACCCCCTAAGATGCAGGATAGAGGTAGCTTTACCATCCCAATTACCATTGGAGAGAGAGTGTTTAAAAATGTGTTATGTGATCTAGGGGCTTCTGTGAGCCTGATGCCTACATGAATTTATGAGAAGTTAGGATTGGGTAAGTTAGAGCCGACAGGGATGGCCCTACAAATTGCGGATAGGTCTGTTAGGACACCCATGGGGGGTAGTCAAGATGTGTTAGTTCAAAGTTGATAAGTTTGTGTTTCCGCTGATTTCAGTAGTTTTAGATATGGACATGGATGCAAAAACTCCTCTTTTGTTAGGTTGGCCTTTCTTGAATACATGAGAGACCTTGATAGACGTTAAGAGGGGGGAAATCATACAACAGTCGGGAAAGAGAGTATGTCCATTAATGCAATGAAACATCCTAACGATGAAAAGAGCGATTGTTTTTCTGTTGATGCTATATATCCTTGTATTTTGGAGCACACTAACCTGTAGGGATACCAAGAGACGATGGAGGAGTGCTTGATGAAGTCGAGTGCCGTGGAAGATGATGATCCGAGAATGAGAATTCAGGTATATCATTTGGAGTCGACTCCTTATGTCGACGCGGGATGGAACAAGAAATTAGAGCTCAGTTTGACTGGCAAGCTACCAAAGCCGTCAATCGAGGAACCACCGACTGATCTTGAGTTGAAGCCACTCCCTGAGCATTTAAAGTACATATAGAACCTGATAAATTACTTCCTCTTACTATTTCATCTGCACTAACCGTTTTGCAGGAAGCTAAGTTGATTCACGTTCTGAAGAAACACAAAAGGGCCTTCGGATGGAAGATGGTTGACATTAAGAGGATTAGTGCTGAAATCTGTAAGCACAAAATAATCCTTGAAGAGGGTGCCAAGCCGGTCCGGCAGTTTCAGAGATGGCTGAACCCACATTTGCAAGAAGTGGTGAGGAAAGACGTGGTGAAGATGCTGGAACTAAGGATAATCTACGCGATATCCGATAGTGAGTGGGTGAGCCCCACGCAAGTTGTTCCCAAGAAAAGAGGCATCACTGTTGAGCTAAATGATAAAGGTGAACCCATTCCTACTCGCTTAGTTACTGGTCATAGGGTGTGTATTGATTTTCGCATGCTTAATGACAAAACTAGAAAGGATCATTTTCCCCTCCCATTTATTGATCAAATGCTAGAGCGTCTAAGTGGGCATGCATTTTACTGCTTTTTAAATGGTTTTAGTGGATACTATCAGACCCACATTGATATACATGACCAAGATAAAACTACCTTCAATTGTCCTTATGGCACCTTCGCATTCAAAATAATGCCGTTCGGGTTGTGTAATGCACCCGCGACATTCCAGCGATGCATGGTTGCCATTTTTGCTGATATGATAGAATGTTTTATGGAAGTCTTTATGGATGACTTTAGTGTTTTTGGTGACACTTTTGATGAGTGTTTGTCTAACAAAGATAAGGTACTTGAGCGTTGTGAAGAGACAAACCTAGTTCTAAATTGGGAGAAGTGTCATTTCATGGTCACTGAGGGAATTGTGTTTGGACATAAAGTGTCGGGGAAAGGAATAGAGGTTGATAGAGCTAAGATAGAGGCAATAGCTAAGCTTCCTATGCCCAAAAATCTGAAAACCCTGAGATCATTCTTGGGTCATGCAGGTTTCTATCGTAGGTTCATCCCGGGGTTTGCCCAAATTTCTATACCTCTTACCCTTCAGTTGATGAAGGGAGCTCCCGGTGTTTTTGATGCGGCATTTCTAGATGCCTTCAGAACACTCAAGAAACTTCTTACTTCAGCTCCTATCTTAGTGGCACCTGATTGGTCCAAGGAGTTTGAAGTCAAGTGCGATGCGAGTGACTATAATGTAGGAGCTGTCTGATGAGAGATAAATTAACACTCATTATTATAACATTTCACCCCAATTCTGATACCGTTTTGAGCATTATTGTACCAATTTAAGTCATAATTACTAAGTTTTATCAAAATGTATAAGTAGTAATTATTATATAAAATATCGTATAATTTCATAAAAATATACTAAAAACTCATAAAAACCTAAATCGTTATAAATAGATATTATCGTTATAAATTTAATAAAACTTATGATTTTGTGGTCAGAATTACTGTGGCTCGTGTTTTTGACTGTTTCAGGTTACGTGTGATGAAAAAAATGAAGAATTAATATCGAAACAGTAGAAAACTGTCACGGATTTTATTAACACAAAACAAACAAGTAATAATCCGGTTAACCTCAAGTATAAGGATCGTAGTAAAGAGGTTGATGCCGGGTCGATCTTACGGGAACTAAACGATTGTGATTCTAGCTTTTGTCTAACCTAACTATGTCACTAAACTACTCTAAACAGGAATAAACATCAAACAAAACAGAAGATAAAACTAGACAGAGGATATAGTCCAAAGCTAGGAAGGATACGGGCTGCGAACCAATTTAAACTAACTAAACTAAGATGCAAGTAAAAGTAAACTACTAAACAAATTCAAGTTTTAAGGATTTAAATCAAGTTTATAACGGACAAACGAGGATTGATCCACCTATCCAACAAGCATTGACTTCCTACCTCGATTATATTGTGGTTTTTTTTATCTAGGTTGTGATTCACCTTATCTAAACATGAACCCTAATTCCTTAGAAAATTCAACTACTAATCTATTATCTTCCAATACAAGATTAACGCGTTTTCTAACCCAATGGGTAAACTTTATGTTTATAATCTAGCAATTAAACCTATTAACTTCCGTTATGATAGATTCGAATTACTATTCTTATTCATGATGATCTAGGGTTTATTAAGATTTCCATCAACAATAAACAATCACACATGCAGATCTTCCGATATAAAAGCAATTAAACGTAATAAACATGAATAAGAAACAACCTTTAAATAAAAACTCACAAGACAATCGAAGAAAACGAAATCAACAATCGTTGGACGGCTTCACAATTCTCGCTTGATGAAGCTTTTAGCCTCTGGACATTCTCAAAGAACTCAAATTTGCGAGGAATAGTGCATAAAAAGTAACTAGTTTAATCTAGATCTAAAGTGCATAAAACCGGAATAAAAGGAGAAAACGCAGCCTAAAGCCGCCCCTAGGTTTAGGGTTTTGAATAATGAGTGTATGGTGCCTTTTGTGTGGAGAAACAGCTGCTATATATAGATTTCAAGTCGGTTCAAGCAAAGTCGGCCGACGGACGCCGTCCGCGCTCTTGTGAACGCCCGTCAGTGTAGATCTCGATACCGCAGACGCGCCAGCGATACAGGGGCCAAAACTCGGTATCAAAATCGCTTCTCCGACGCCCGTCTGCTTGATCAAACGCCCGCCCACTCGGACGGGACACTCGACGCTGCTCGTGATGGTCGAATCTTGATTTCTTGATCTTTATCTCTTTTTCCTCTAAGTCATTCCTTCATTATCTCTTTTATCATTAATTAACTCGAATTTAATCAACTTTTGATCATCTCTAGAGCCTCAAACATGTATCTATAACACATAAAAACATCGCAAAATGTAATAATGTCCAAATAATCATAAAATCATATAAAAACACCAAAATCAGCCAATTTTGCGAATAACTTATTTAAAACCTCATTTACTCAATATTTCCATTAAACACTCGTTTCTTATGCAAAATTTATACAAATACGGGGAAATATCATAGAATATAGCGTTATAAATCGTATAAATTCACCCTTAACAACTCCCCCACACTTAAGCTTTTGCTCGTCCCGAGCAAAACAAAACAAAAATTAGGCTCGAGAAAAGAACAGACATCTAAACATACATAACACATATCCAATAAATCAGAAGTTCACCGTTGTGTGTGTGCATAGCCATAGAAAACTTCCACTAAATCCAAACTCGAGAAACTCAAAGCAAAACTAGCTAATACCCCCTCGTAGACTAGTAATAAATGACACTCATAAGATGCACCCTACAAACGTGATATATCCCGAAAAAGATGATAGAATATATCTAGGGCCTTTTTGAAATACTCAGAGGATAATCCCTACATCATATCTGTCAGTTTCTACTGGGGATAAGGTAGACGATAACTTAGTCTTATATACATTTCATAACACTTCATTAGTTGATTTAACTTTTTCACTTTAAACACACATTAGGATAAGCTATTGCCCTCATAGTAGAATAGGACATTTCGAGATAATCCCCTACCTTACTCCAATCATAAGGCAGCTTTCCCTAACTGTCGTGAGCTTTTAGTCATCATAGTGGTATAGGACATACGTGGTATACCCTATCGCACTCAAATCATCGACTAGCTTCCGACACACCCAATTATTTCATACTTTTTCAACTTTTTCATGTTGACATTAGTTACGTGTTACTTATCACATTCAAACCTTCAGATATTCACAGTATATCATACTCGGAGCTAAATACAGACTATCATAAATCTCAAGATATATACGTAGCACTAAGCACATGACTTATAAGAAAATCAAAAATCACTCGTCAAAAGGGGTATAACTTTATAAAATAGCTCATCATTTACTATGGCTCGTGAAAAATCGATCTCAGGTGAAACAACGAACTTATCAGACATATGATATAAAGCTTAAATGACTATAAAAATAGCGAACATTGAATCGAATTGCCTACTCGGGACAAAACAGAAACAAAAGTGTCGAAAAATTTCGAAAATTTTAGCTCATTTGCATAGAAACATTACTCATTAAGCAAATGTGGATACATATCGAACATTCCCCTCCCCCACACTTAAAAATCAACATGTCCGCATGTTGTGCAGAGCGAAAGAAAAAGGAAAAGACTTAGCTGATTTAAATCGAAATGCGAATCGTTGGTCAGGCCGGAGCCTATATAATGACACTTTAGAATGCGCAACCAGACAATGGAGCTCAACGAAACCGCTAAAAATATACCTGCACGTCTTGACAAACATGGAACCATCTCGGGGAAAACGGGGAGTTATACCAAAATGAAAAGATATATCTGACGGACCTTTTCTATGCTATCAATCCTTACCGGCAGTGTACCGGGTCAAATTGTAGTGATAGAGTGATGAGTCAGGTGTCGATCCTCAGGGAAAACTTGGTAATTCACCGTGTGATTAAACACCAAGAAACTGTTATTATCTCAATCTAAGTCGCAATTTTATCATCCAACCAAACTCTAAACTAACAAACAATAAATAAAAGCATAAAACTAAAACAGATATATATATAAGTATAAAAATATATATATAATCATATATATATAGATATAAGTATATATAGGTACCAAAACAATATCTAGGGGGGAGATAGATATTATAATTATAGACTAGCCAAGAATATGTTATTGAATCATTATATCTTTTTAGTGGAATTGGATGTGCTCGATCTTTATTTTAAATTAAATCAATTATACGAAACGGTGCACTCCTAAACTAAACAATTCATTCTCACACGAGTATCTGAAATTGTCATATGTCCAATCATTTGTCCAAGGTCATCCTCAAGCATGGGTCACTCCCGCTTTTATCATTCGCCAATTTTAAGGTATGTCAATTAAACAAACGAATTAAACGTAATAATCTCTCGAGTACATATTTCAATAAGTGTTTGTTTCTCCCAAACAAATCTACCCCGGTTTAGAAATCGGATTCCGTTGTCACGCTTTCACTCGCCAATTTTACCCTCCGGTCTTTCTATTAACGAGTTCATAACCTAACTACGAGGCGCCAATTCATAATTAGATTATGAATTCTTTCATATCAAGTAGCTAATTCAATACTTAATATAGAAAGAGATTCATTATAACCGATTTTAATCCAATTTTAGTATAGTCATCATCCATTTCCTAAAAAGATAATACTAATCCAATTTCATATCTTGGCTAGATATTAGGTTAGCCTAATATCATTATAAGTAAGATACTAATAACAACATAAATACATTAGAAAAGTTACTGATTACAATCAAGCTTCAGAGTTTTATCCTCCGGAAATAGCAACTCCTTTACATCAATGAGCCTTGATACATCCTCTAAGCATTATAACGAGACTTTATACTACAAAGATTATTCGGCAGAGTGCCGTTTATGCCTTTTATTTAACTAAAAACAACAAAACGAAACTATATAGATATATGTAAGAAAGATATATGCATTGGTACACTTCAAAATGGTTGCATTTGAGGTCTATTTATAGACCATATCACAAGGTCGGGCGCTGCCGACCACCACCACCGCGCGTGCCGGCTACACAAGATATATTCCCTTGTCGAGATTTGTGGGCCTGGGATTTGAGAGATTTTTCGCAATATTCGCCTTCTCCAAGCGCAAGGCCGGACATACAACATATCCGATGTTTGTAAAACCTATCTCGAGCTGTAGACCTCAGATTGACATGATTTGATATTCGTTGGAAAGCTCTTTGAAGGCCTACAACTTTCATCAAGGACATTTTCTCTGAAAATGCCTCTAAGTTAGATCAAATGTCCGTTGAAGATGAGTTACGGTAGAAACATTATGAGGACGCTTAACTGCTCAAAGTTGTTAGATTTTGGCATAATCTTTTATCCCACAAAACTCATGATTTATACTTCAAAGTATGTCATATTTTGGGATCTTGGTAAACATCCGATCCTCGCAATAATATCAATGAAACACCAAACGAATCGACAAAAACTATCATTTTTATCGCTTTTATAACTTATGCATCTAATTATAACTAACTATGATTTTTATAAGTTTTTAATGCATTTATATGAAATTATACTAAAATATCATACAATTAATAATAAAAAGTCTTATAATTTGATCATATATTTTTCATACATCACAACTCCCCACTTAGCTTTTGATCGCCCTCGAGCAAAATAAGCGATAATATAATTCTTCTAGATTAAATTCCTAACTTAGTAACGATATGTCAACATTATAATTATATTAATTTCATCTATCTAAGATATTTAAGAAGATAAAAGTGTATATAACTTAATAAACTAGTTATAAAATATTATTTAAATGAAATTTTTCATGAATTACTTTATAAGTATAAATAAAATATTTAGAACAACTTTTAATCTCCATCGTATGATTTATCGGAATCAATGACTAAGTCAAGTAGTTGGCAAATTGGCTTGTAACGCTCGTGCCTGTGGTAGTTGGCTAATCGAAAAGGATAACAAAGGGAAATCAAAAGAGATAGAAGCAAGTCGCACGCATTTACACCTTCATCTTCCGATCAAAAATTTCTCAATTAAGAACACTTTATTAATCGCTTTCAATTTTTAACTTTAATAACTTCCAAAATATGGTTTTTTTTTTTTTTTTTTTTTTTTTTTTAATACATAAACATAAATAATAAGAACTTAAGAACATAGGCATTGCTTTATCAAGATTGATCGGAGTAATACTTTTCGATCGAAAATCACGAATCCGGTTTTCTTAAACTCGTGATAATTCTTGATAGTTTTGATTCGACTTTTTCTTTTTCATCGATTTATAGCATATCCTTCATTCCCAAAGAATAGACATTTCGTGATAATACCCTAGTGGACTACTATCATCAGCAAATTTTTATCTCGATATTTTATTTTTGGGTTGTCGATCAAAAATGTAAAAGATACCTATAATACTGTTTAGATTTTTTTTTTTTTTTTTTTTTTTTAATAACCATATTTGATAATAAATTGCCTTCCGAATAACATTCATTTCAATCTCAAGATATACCAAATTTCGATGTCATCACCGCTATCCATAAATACATACTAAACTTATGGATTTTCAAAGAAATGTAGACCATTATTAAGTTAGGGTTGGTAATTTCTAGTTAATAATAATGGCTATTTTGAAGTGAGCGTCTTGATCACTCTACAAGGTCTACTGAGGTATGGGACAAAATTGGAAATTATGTTCGGGTAAGCTTATTTGGCTCTGGTTTATCAAAGTTATGCCAAAAATCTCATCATCCCTAATCCGATTCCAATTTCATACTTTGTCTTGAAAAGAAAATTATTCTAAAATTTCATTATAATTATAAGTAACTTTTGTCTAATTTCATAAAAAAATATTTCATAATATTTATCAAGATATATATACTTAAAATCTTATTAAAAATCTAAAATAGACATAATTAATATAAGAATAATATATCAAGATTACTTTACTTAATTAAAAATTTATTCTATCCAAATATATCATTTTTATCAAATAATTATATATTATTGCTTATTAAACTAAGTGTATAAGTATTTGATGTATTAAATTCAATTTATTTACTAACCAATCTCTACTCCCCACTTATGAATTGGCATCGTCCCGATGGCTAATGAGTAGTAAAATTTGGATTAGAAAATAAAATGAATTCTATCATGGTTAGATTATTTTGTGTCAAATAGACGAGCGCTTATATAATATAAAAGAAAACATTTAAAACATAAATTAAAAACATGCAAATATATTACAATACTAAAACACAACTTAAAAATACTAGAGTGTTAAACTAGAAAACCATAAATTAAGTTAAACTAATTTAAACTAATTTTTTAAACTAAGTTATTTTAATTTATTGTGACTTATACTAACGCATCGCACTACTTTTATTAATTTTTTTTATTCCTTCTTTTCTACCAACAAAGTTATCTAATTTTCACCACTTGACGATCCTCCCGAATATCGATCGTAAAAGCCCAACACGAGGAATACGAAATGGAAAATATTCATCCGTCGCTCTTTCCGAACCCTTGCCAAACGAACACATAACCTAGAAATCAACCATCCAAATGGTAAAGGATGATAATTCGGTCTTCTCCCGAACGCAAAACTCACAAATGATTTCGAATCAAGACTTCAATCTATAACAAATTCTTCAAAGAGTAATCGTGATATGAAGCATCAATTCATCATCACTAACTTCCGAGAAATTAACAGCTTGGATAAACACGTGAATTGATGAATCGCCTAACGCTCTAAGATGGGAAGCAAAGCAATGTAGAGACATTTTGATCAATATCATAATTGTAGAACAAGAGTGGACAAGCTTCCGAATATTTTGTAATAAAACCGTTAATGTATCCAATCTCCATTGGTACTCAAAATGACTCAGGTGAAGTTTGACCGTGGAATCAAGAAAATTTGATTTATGTTGGTGGAGGTGAAAGGAACAACAACTCCTCTCATCAGAATGCATCGTGTTAACGATACAAGATTAGCTTCGACAAGATCAATAGAATTCTCTTACCACAAGAATATTAATCCTACCTCTCGGCATACGACAAAAATAGTCCCACCCATCTATATCCATCCTCGTAAATGCCCAGCTTGTCAACCTTTCTAAAATTTAAACTCTCTCAATCAACACCGTGACTCGATTGAAATTACTTATATAAGGGTTGTGAACCAAGCATACATAGGCTCGTAAGGGATTTGATGAAAAATGGATTTGGAATGACAGAATTTGGTGTATGTGGAGGTGAATAATCTGTTTACGGATGAATGATCGGACATTTTAAACTTTTTATAGCAAGAGAATTAAAGGCAAAGGAAGGGAATGAGCATTTTAGAATGCCGATCTGCTTCTTTTATAGACAAAGCTTGGATCGAAATGGAAATATCCCGAGAAGATCCTCGCAGCCTTACTACACCGGGCGCTAAGCCGACACCAACCGCGCGCGTGCCGGTCAAATAGTGCTCACCAGAGATATTTCAATTTCTAGCTTGATCCAGATTTATTTTTCGACAATAGATTCTCGTGATATTTCTATAACGTGGGGAAAAGATCTAAAACATCCAAAACTACTAAAAAGATACAAAATAACAATGTGCACTACCCCGAGAGTGCATCAAACGCTTAACGATAAAACAAACATAACAAAACTAAGTCAAACCAAAAAGTAGATAGTTAAATAACAGAGACAAAATCACTCGCCCTCATCATAGTTAAGATCAATGTCACCAGTAAGGTCGCATCGAGATGATGATGATCCAAATGTAGATAGAAACGAAGTAAAATCAGCTCCTGCGATCGTGGTCGTATGAATACCATAATCGAATCATTGTGGATCCGAGCATGAAGTTCGAAATGATGTCTCGCCTCATCGCCGACATAGAAATCGATCCTCAAGTCCAAATGAACCAAATCCTCGCCGCCACATCTCACATGTAAGTCACTCCTCCCATGCCCAAGGATGTCCCTCGTGTACTCAGAAACATACCACCCTCGCCCTATGGATGACGGCGTATAGTCCCGATAAATAACAGTGGCGGAATCGGCGGAATCCAATCTGGCATAGTATACGGGTAAGGCCGACTATATGGGGTGTTCAGCAGATATCTCAAAGAAATATAGATCAAACTCACTCATAGCATCCCGAATCCTCTCTCGACCAACTCTAATGTCCTCAGCCCAATGTCTATTCTCGCTTCACAAAGTTAAAGTTATATTAGCATCGCCTAGCCTCGAGCTTGAACTAAATGTCAAACATAGCCTCAACTTGACTCTTGCTGTGGTCGATGTGGACTGCTCAGTGGTCCAGGTACTTGAGTGTGAATAGAGGTGGAGGTTGTGGTTGTTGTCGCCGACGATTAGGATTATTGTAATTTATTACTCCAAAGAGGTAAGGCTCTCGCCTTAAGACCAATGGGAGGAATGTAGGAGACACAGCTTCTATCCGAGGGTAAGACAGGACTTCTCGCAAGCTCACACAAGGCAGAATGAGACTAGTGGAACGGGAGACGCCCCTCGATAAACGAGTCCTGCAAACTCACATGCCTTAGAAAAGATCAATTTCCTGATTTATAGGAATATCATTAACCATGGCCCAAGCAATAACCACTTCCTCTCGACCAAATGCACAAACATGTGGAAGGACATACATTATGGCCTAAGAACTATTTTATTGCCCGTATGTCCCTAATACAATTCCCATAAGCAAACCTATTTTCTATCCATTCAAAGAGTGGGGTCAAAGGCTTGTTGGGCTTCATAAGCTTTGGTTTGTAGAGCCATAGGATGTTCTAAACCCCATACATTATGATAATCCTCCTCTTCTCGTATATCGCTTAAGCCATAGAATACATTAATCATAGCAGGTAAAAGTAACATTAACACTTCTTAGAGGGATATAGGTCATCTCTCAACCAGACAAGATCATAAGTAGATAATAATCAATAAAACTCGATACCATAGAAACGTTAATCTTATCTTTCCTATCCATAGCTACATCCAACCATCCTCTATCCTTGAAAATTTCTTTCACTTCTTTCCCAATCTTTGAAAAATCAATCCTCGCTCTAACCAAACCTTACTTTTACTAAAGTACTCATCATGTGCCCGCTTAGCTTCTCGTGACTAGCGGTTTTTCAAAGGTTAAACTTTCTCCTTTTTGGTTAAAGGTCTAGTTTGAACTACCGGTACTACGATTGGTACTTCACTCTTTTCCTCTTAGATTACTTCTAGATGATGAGGCCATCTACGATAGTGGTATGACAAAACAACAACACAAACAAACAACACCAACAACAAGAACAAACAATTACTTAGGCTATAAAATCAAAATAAATTCAAAATAAATTCAGAAAATTAACTAAAATTTGAAATATTTGAAATATATATATATTATTACCTTAAGAAGCTAGAATGAAAAGCTTAGGTCGCCGGAATTAATGGGGTCGCTGAATGAGAGAAAAGAGAGCCTTGAGCTTGCCAAGCTTCAACTTTTTCCAATGGGTTTTTTTTTATGATTAAGTTGAAGAGAGGAAGAGAGATTAACACTTATGTGATGTTTGAGTGAAGAAAATTGATGGAAAATTGTTGATTTTTGAGGAGAAAGAGAGGAGAAGTCGGGCCGTTCTTCAATTCAAATGAGGGTGTGAGAAATGAGGAAAGGGCGCATTTTTTTAGGGTTATGTGTACACACCGGGCGCGTGTGCGTAGTAGTGTACCGGGCGCTGTGCCGGTCACATAGTCCCCAAAAACGGAATTTTTGTCATTTTTTGTGTAATAAGCTCTAATTATATCACATAAAAATCATTTGATGTTAATCCTATGATTTATGTTATATAATCTAAGTTTAATACGATTTTTCTATATAAAACTTGATAAAATATAAAACTAATATAATATTGAAATCACATATTTTTGATATAATATACCTACTTTACATGATAAAATAGGTTTATTATAAATTTTTCATAAAAATATTTTTCTTTTAAGTTTAGAAAATAACTTTAAAAATACTTAAATTTAATTAAAATTTGAAAAATTAAAACACACATCGAAATTTTAGGATTTTTTGCTAACTCCTCAATCTTAGATCCTCAAGATTGTTATCATAACGGTCCCTTAACCTTTCTCCTAGAGTGATGTTTGAATTATCTCTTTGTATTCCTCGATTTTCGGATAACCACCTAATCGCTCCTTCTTAATAACATTCAAACACTCATCCCGGGATATGGTTGTATTTCTTCCACATCGCCCAAAGATGTTCCATTTTTCCATGATTCTACACTTCATTAAAAACCTTGCTCTTCTTTTATTGCACTCCTTGAATTTCCATTACAAAGTTCTCTTTCTCGACTTCGATTAATAATTCCTTATTTAATTTAGAAACTAAGGCTTCTATCTTAAAGGCTTACATCCTTATTTAGACCTAATCTTAAAAGTAAAATAAAAACTTTTATTCTATCTATGAAAGGCATCCAGCTTCTTTTACGCTCTATCCGGTAAAAGACTAAACTACTTTAAAATGCATATTAAAAGGTAAATTAGAAAGATAGTACTGTAATCGGCCGAGTTTAAAATTCGCGCTCTCAATTCGCTGGAGGGTCGATAAGTAATAATACTTCTTCCGCTTTGAGGTATCCTTCAGCCTTCCACGAACAATTTCACCCTCGTGTCCATTGGCTATAAAAGTTGTTTTTCCATCGCTTAGTTCAACAAACCTGCACTTATAGATTTTTGTTACGTCATATGGACTCGCGTCCATCTAGATTTAAGCTTTCCGAAACAACTTCAAACGTGAATTATATAAAAGTACTCGATCACCTATATGGAACTCACGACTATAGATTTTCTTGTCATGAAAAGCTGTATGCTCCTTGTAGATTCGAGCATTTTCATAAGAATCGAGTCTAAATTCTTCTAGTTCTCGTTAATCAAGTAATCTATGATCACCGATGATACCTTTAGATCAAAGTTTAGAAATTTAATAGCCCATAAAGCTCGGTGTTCTAATTCAACAGGAGATGACAAGATTTTCCGAATACTAATTTGTAAGAGAGAAAACCAATCGGTGTTTTAAAGGTCGCTCAGATGCCCATAATGCATCATCAAGTCTTTTTCGCCAGCTTTTTTTACGATTCGAGTCCACTGCCTTCTCCACGATTCTTTAATTTTCTATTAGACACCTCTACCCGCCCACTAGTTTGTGGATGATAGGTGTTCCAAGTTTATGAGTTACACCATATTTCTCAATTATCTTAGTAAATGGTCGGTTACAAAAATGTGAACCTCTATCACTAATGATAGCCTCGGAATGCCATATATCGGTGAATATATTCTTTTAAGGAACCTTAGCACTACTCGTATCATTAGTGGGAGAGCTTCAAATTTTCTACCCATTTAGAAACATAATCAACCATTACTAGAATAAATCTTTTTCCAAAAGATATAGGAAAGGTCCCATGAAATCTATGCCCCACACATCAAATAGTTCACATTCTAAAATCGGTTGCATAGGCATTTCATGTTTTTTCGATATATTTCCCCATTTTTGACATGATTCACAAGATTTTGCATATTTATATGCATCTCTATATAGTGTAGGCCAATAGAAACCACATTGTAAAACTTTGAAAGCGCTTTTCCATCCTCCATGATGACCTCCGCCTCACGATCATGACAAAATGATAATACACTTAAAATTTCATTATCAGAATACATTTCCTAATTATTCCATCCGAGCATCTTCGAAAAGATCCGGTTTATCCCAATAATAAAACTTTAAGTCATAAAAGAACTTTTTCTCGCTGCCAAGTCCAATGAGGTGGGATGTACCTACATGTAATGTAGTTAACAATATCCCCAAACCATGGCGAATCTTCCTTTGATGGTATTCTAGTTTTTAATAATCGCATGGTTGAAGGAGTATCTATCTTAAATAGCTTCTCATCCGAAACGAATCCTCGAATTTCTTTTCCTTTTCCTTCATCATTATCCATCCCGCTAGATGATCCGCTACTACATTTTCACTTCCTTTTATCCTTAATTTCAATATCGAATTCCTCAAGTAATGTAATCCACCTAAGAAGACGCGGTTTGGCATCTTTCTTACTTAAAAGATACTTCAGAGTCGAATGGTCCTGTGTAGACTATTACCTTAGAACCAACAATATATGATCGAAACTTATCTAAGGCAAATATTACACCAACAGCTTCTTTCTCAAGAGTTGCATAATTGTCGAAAATGCTTAATGTGTGAGAAGCATAGTAGATAGCTTTGAGAATTTTATTATACCGTTGACCTAAAACAGCTCCTACAAACTAAATCACTTGCATCACACATAATTTCAAACGGCAAATCCAAACTGGGTGCTACTAGTAATCGTGCAAAGAGTTAATTTCGCTTTTAGGGTCTTAAAGGCTTCCATACATTTATCATCAAAGTTAAAAGGTACTTCTTTTTCTAGCAAATGACTCGTGGGTTTTGCTATTTTTGAGAAATCTGCAATAAACCTTCTATAAAATCCTCGCATGTCCAAGAAATCCTCTTAACGCTTTCAAATTAATTGGTGGAGGTAATTTTTCAATTACTTCGACTTTAGCTTTATCAACTTCAATTCCTCGCTTCGTAGATTCTATGACCTAGTACAATTCCTTCGATACCATCAAATGACATTTTTCCCGCTTTTAGAACCAAGTTGGTATCTTCACAAAGCGTTGTAAAACACGTCTAAGTGTGATAAGCATTTATCAAAAGAATCTCCATAAACACTAAAGTCATCCATAAAGATTTCTAAGAATTTCTCAACCATATCGTAAAATATTGCCATCATACATCATCGAAATGTAGCAGGTGCATTACATAATCCAAACGGCATTCTTTTATAAGCAAAAGTTCCATAGGGACAAGTGAAAGTAGTTTTTCTCTATCTCCCGCCGCAATGAATATCTCAGAATAACCCGAATAACCATCTAAAAAGCAAAGAATACTTATGTCCACTCAATCTTTCCAACATCCGCACGATGAATGGAAGTGGATGATGATCCTTTTAGTATGATCATTCGGCCTCAAAGTCAATACACATTCGATATCCTCGTAATTTCCTTTGTCGGAATCCATTCATTTTTATCATTTTTTTACCGTGAAACCTCCTTTCTTTGGAACTACTTGAGTTGGACTTACCCATTCACTATCCGATATGGGAAAGATTATTCCCATTTCTAATAGCTTAATGACCTCTTTCTTAACGATTGTTTGCAAATTTGGGTTGAGGCGGCGCTGTGGCTGAATACAAGGTTTAGCTTCTTCATTCAAAATAATCTTGTGAACACAAATTTCGTGGCTAATTCCTTTGATATCCGCCAACGTCCATCCAAATGCTTTCTTATGTTCTCTTAACATTCTTAGTAATTGATCCTCTTGTTCTTTTGTTAAGGTTGATGAAATGATAATAGGTAAATGATTATCATTTTTAAGAAAAGCATATTTCAAATTCAAGGAAGTGGTTTCAACTCTGCATTCCTTGGTGGATCTTCTATCGATGGTTTTAAAACTGGTCCTTCCATTTCCAATTTCAAATTTTGATGCCATGGATGTTTAACAAACCCTCCTTTATCTAAATAAAGGATTACTTTTTCATTTCAAAGATCATTTTCATCTTCTTTATAGATAGAAAATGCCAAACATTCTTCTAATGTATTTTCATAATCTTTAGATTTGGCATCCCAGATAGTAGAATATTCATCTATAAAAGAACATGATTCTGGTTCTTTATATGGATGGTTTATAGCTTTGAAGATATTGAATGAAACTTTATCCTCATTAACTCTCAAGATTAGTTCACCTTTTGAACATCTATCAAAGTTCTTCCCAGAGCTAGAAATGGTCGACCTAGAATAATTGGCGCCGAATATCCTTCTTCCATTTCCATTATTACAAAGTTCATCGGGAAGTAAAATTTATCAATTTTAACCAACACGCCCTCGATTATTCCCTTAGGATGTTTAATTGATCTATCCGCCATCCAAGGGTCATTTCAAGATTCGTAAGCTCTCCTATTCCTAGTTTCTTATAATCCTCATAAGACATGAGATTGATACTTGCTCCTAGATCACACAATACTTTCTTAAACAAATCCTCCAATTTCACATGGAATAGTGAAACTACCAGATCTTTAAGTTTAGAGGTAGTCGATGTCAAGTATCAGTAACATTCTTCATTAAGGCATATATTCTCATATTCTTCTAATCGCTTTTTTTATTAGATAGGATATCTTTAAGAAACTTTCCATAGGCAGGCATGTTGACTAAAGCTTCTATAATGTGGATATTGACATGAATATGACTAAAAGTGTCAAGGAAACGAGCATATTTCTTATCGCTTTTATCTTTTAATTTGATCTTTCGTGGATAAGGCAAAGATTCTAAATTTATAGCCTTTGGTTCTCAAGTCATTTTTCTTTCCTTTCTCCTTGAATCCTTGAGCATTACTTGATCGCCAAGTTTCATTATCTTGAGATTTTTCCTTTAAAACATCCCCTCAGATCAACTTTATCCTTCTCGGTTACTTTTAAATCTTCCTTTTTTCTCCCGATTTTCTCCGACATGTTCCTTAAATAGGGTTCTCGTGTCCTTATCCATAGGATCTTTCGTAATTGTAGGACTTTTACCCATTTTTCACCTTCAATTTCGGGTTCAACATTATTCTGCTTTTAAGAATTCTTCGATAATTTCTTCCTCTTCATCGCTGAATTCAAGTTCGTCCTTTTCCTTTATGATATTACCATTTAAATCATTTTCTACCTCATTGTTTCCTCGTTCTCCGCTTCTAGTATCTTCACAATATTTCCTACTTCTTGTAATCACAGCCTTTTACCTCTCTCGGTTTCTTTCAAGATTACTTGGTAATCCTCCCGGAGGTCTCACTGTTGTTACGCTCTCCTTCTCTACTCAAATGATCTTCCATATTCCTTAACGATGCTTCTATAGTTCTCATTCTCGTATCATGTCCACCCATAGACGCTTTCAACATAGTCATATCCTGTAGAGACTCGAACCTATAGAAGTTATCATAGTTTCTATATTCTCGAGCTTGAGTAGATACTACACCCATCATATTTTCCATTAATTTATCCCATTTATCAACTCCTTCAAAGTTGGGTTGAACTTTGGGTGACTCGTATAGTTTGAGTAGTATGTTGTGGATAAGATTTAGGTAATGATTGTAGGTTCGATTTGATGTATTTCCTTGATGAACTTGATTACTATATGGATTCTTATATCGAATCGATATGGCGGTTGTCCTGGCTTATTAGGGTTTTCGCACCATCTAAAAGTTGGGTGCTCTCTTCTAATAGCATTAAAGGAGTTTGAATACGCGTTGTTCAAATTCCTATGTCGTTGTAAAAACTCACCTCTTCCCTTGAGTATCCTTTCGGTTCTTCTATCCCTAATGACACATTATCATGACTTGAGTAGTCATTTGGTATGATAGTTTTCGGTTTTACAAACCCTACTAGCCTCACGTAGGTTGTCAAACTTCCTACCCAAATTCTCCAAGTGTGCTAGAACTTCCGTATTCGATGTGTATTCTCCGCAAATGCTACTTTCCGGTGCTAGAACCGGTTTCCCACATTCGTTATTTTTGGAAATCTTTTCTATAGCATCGTAAACTATTTGGGCTTCACTCATCATTAATGAACCACCACATGCATGATCTACATCTCGCACGTGAATCTTTCCTTAATTTACTTACGTAAAAGTTGGATTTGCATTTCTAAGGAATAACCATGATCGGGACAAGATCTTAGCAACTTTTAAATCTCTCCCACGCATTCCCAAGCCGTTTCTTCAGATCCTTGTCTAAAGTTGGCAATTTCGACTTTTAATTCCAAATTTCTACCCGGAGTAAAATATCGCTTTAAAACTCGGTTTGAATTTCCTCCCAACTAGTCAATGAATGATGTGGGAGTGACATAAACCAATCTCGTGCTCTTCCTTTTAAAGAAAAAGGAAACATAGACATCCTTGTTAATTCACGATGAGCACCTTGACTTTTGGTCAGATTGCACAATTCTTCTAAAAGATAGAGATGGTGATGTGGATCCTCATCATCCTCTCCTAGAAATTGGGCTCTGCGTCAATTAGACCAAAAGATGAGATTTTATTTCAAAATTATTTGCTCCTTCATTGGGTAAACGAACTGGATTATTAGTCCGGTTTATTCTAAGGTCCGATCACAAATAGGTCTCGGATTTGGTGGGTTATTATTACGATTGTTCTCGGTTCCGATTTTGATTATTTCTATTCTCGTTATTTGGTATGGGTAGATCCCGATTAAGATTTTGGCCATGCCTTGAGCATGATCTAGCCCTTGTTCGTGTGTTTCATCAATGCTTTTACCATTTTCGTATTTTGATTTGATGATGATTCTCCGTCGATTTCCCCACCAAGATGACCTTGTTTCCTTTTCTCGCTCTTAATCGCTTTCGTAAGTATCTATGTCAGCTTATAAGGAGTAAGTGGGGCCTTACTTTCTCGGTCATCAACTAACGAAAAACGAAAATAGTTGAAATCGATAAAGTAAAGATTGGTAACTTACTTATTAGGTAAGTACCAACGAAAAAAAAAATAGAAATGGGGTAAGAAGAGTGTTGACTTATCCTCGAGACTTTTGAGTTAATATAAGTAGAAATCATTCGAACACAATGAATTAGCGCCGCTCCTCGCAACGGCGCCAAAAAGTCGACGGACCTTTTCTATGCTATCAATCTTCACCGGCAAAGTACCGGGTCAAATTGTAGTGATAGAGTGATGAGTCGTGTCGATCCTCGTGGAAAACTTGGTAATTCACCGTGTGATTAAACACCAAGAAATCAAGTATTATCTCAATCTAAGTCGCAATTTTATCATCCAACCAAACTCTAAACTAACAAACAATAAAAAAAGCATAAAACTAAAACAGATATATATAAGTATAAAAATATATATATAATCATATATATATAGATATAAGTATATATAGTACCAAAACAATATCTAATGGAGGGAGATAGATATTATAATTATAGACTAGCCAAGAATATGTTATTGAATCATTATATCTTTTAGTGAAATTGGATGTGCTCGATCTTTATTTTAAGTTAAATCAATTATACAAAACGGTGCACTCCTAAACTAAACAATTCATTCTCACACGAGCATCCGAAATTGTCATATGTCCAATCATTTGTCCAAGGTCATCCTCAAGCATGGGTCACTCCCATTTTATCATTCGCCAATTTTAAGGTATGTCAATTAAACAAACGAATTAAACGTAATAATCTCTCGAGTACATATTTCAATAAGAGTTTGTTTCTCCCAAACAAATCTACCCCGGTTTAGAAATCGGATTCCGCTTGTCACGCTTTCACTCGCCAATTTTACCCTCCGGTCTTTCTATTAACGAGTTCATAACCTAACTACGAGGCGCCAATTCATAATTAGATTATGAATTCTTTCATATCAAGTAGCTAATTTAATACTTAATATAGAAAGAGATTCATTATAACCGATTTTAATCCAATTTTAGTATAGTCATCATCCATTTCCCTAAAAAGATAATACTAATCCAATTTCATATCTTGGCTAGATATTAAGTTAGCCTAATATCATTATAAGTAAGATACTAATAACAACATAAATACATTAGAAAAGTTACCAGATTACAATCGAAGCTTCAGAGTTGTATCCTCCGGAAATAGCAACTCCTTTACATCAATGAGCCTTGATACATCCTCTAAGCATTATAACGAGACTTTATACTACAGCATTATTCCGGCAGAGTGCCGTTTATGCCTTTTATTTAACTAAAAACAACAAAACGAAACTATATAGATATATAGAAGAAAGATATATGCATTGGTACACTTCAAAATGGTTGCATTTGAGGTCTATTTATAGACCATATCACAAGGCCGGCGCGCGCTGCCGACCACCACCGCGCGCGGCGGCTACACAAGATATATTCCCTTGTCGAGATTTGTGGGCCCTGGGCCAGATTTTTTCGCAATATTCGCCTTCTTCATCGCGCGTGCCGGACATACAACATATCGATGTTTGTAAAACCTATCTCGAGCTGTAGACCTCAGATTGACATGATTTGATATTCGTTTGAAAGCTCTTTTGAAGGCCTACAACTTTCATCAAGGACATTTTCTCTGAAAATGCCTCTAAGTTAGATCAAATGTCCGTTGAAGATGAGTTACGGTAGAAACATTAAGGATGCTTAACTGCTCAAAGTTGTTAGATTTTGGCATAATCTTTTATCCCACAAAACTCATGATTTATACTTCAAAGTATGTCATATTTTGGGATCTTGGTAAACATCCGATCCTCGCAATAATATCAATGAAACACCAAACGAATCGACAAAAACTATCATTTTTATCGCTTTTATAACTTATGCATCTAATTATAACTAACTATGATTTTTATAAGTTTTTAATGCATTTATATGAAATTATACTAAAATATCATACAATTAATAATAAAAAGTCTTATAATTTGATCATATATTTTTCATACATCAATATCAAAAATGAAGATAAAGCAAAGTGAAATCATTCAATACAACCAGAAAGTATAAACACAGTAGAAGTGAAGGTACGGGTGCCTTATGGCTTACATGATCCATCGTTAATAAGAAATAGTAGCTAAATACGAAATACAATGAACCACGTAATCAAAAGTAGCAAAAATATACAATCACAGTAGCTAGTGCAAATCAAAAGTGAAAAATAGACAAAGAAAATCAAGATTGGGCCGGGGCCGGAGTATCATCAGCCGGAGGATCAGAGGGTGGTGACGTAGCCCTAGCTGCCGAATCAGGCTGCTCCTCGTCGGAAGATGACTCAGACTCGTGAAGAACATCGGCAATGGCCCGCTTCAATCTCGGAAGAATAATGGAAATCAATGAGGCTCGGATGAAAACCATGTCATCCTCGGTTGCCGGCCTTCACATATACACTTCAGGATCGTCAAAATGTTGTTCGAGACGCCCCGATGTCTTCAACCGATCCCGCACTCGCTGGCCATACTTAGCCGCATCCGACCGGCGTAAAGCAGAACCGTAGACGCCAGAGGGCGGTGCCGAAGATGAACCGGCTCTCGTGGTGTCTCCATCTCGACGGACTGAAGGCTTACCCTTCTCACGCCAGATCGGCCTCGGATTCTTCGGTTTATGATCGGCCCCATACTCAGGCACACCGGCATCGATACAGAGACTGTGGATTAAGTGAGGGATAATCAAGCATCGGGTATAGATCTTCTGATTAATAGCCACCTCATCATATAACGCCTGCCCCACATGCACGTTCAGGCCAAATGTCAATGCGTATAACATTCCTAGGTCACCAATGTGAAAGTGTGTCAGGTTGTTCTTAGGCAACAACCGACTCTGAATAAACCGACACTGGACCTTCCAGTCCTCCGTCCAGGTCGTGGTAACCAACTCCTTCCGGTCGCCTCCCGGTCTTAACGTCCACGCCACGTCCGGACACACTCGTAACCTCAACTCCTCCAAAGGATCCTGCCCCAAACTCTGTCTATGCAAAATCTCCTCCTTATAATCTCTACCCTCAAAAGCCGCTAAGTTGTACTTTGCATTGATCACCTCCGTGTAAAAGGAACTTCTACCCTCGCACCACAACTACCTTTGTCCCCAAGTCGGTTTCCGAACAGTTTGCATAAAATTCCCGAACTAGGGAGATATTGACCGGGGTAGTCGGGATTGTCATCAAAGCTTCCCATTTCCGATCCTTGAGCAACTTAACGAACCCCGGATCGACTTTGGCCTCCAAAATGGCCCGCCTACCAACATCGCCCCTCGAGAAATAATCATTTATACACATCGTGAGCTCTCAGGTTCACGAACCGACGGAGGTAAGGGCATAGGAGGTACGGTTTTGGCTCTCTTCCTAGGTGGGGCAGCCCTAGGTACAACCGGTTCCTCTTCCCGGTAGTGTCTATAGTCTCTCACCCAGACGAGGCTCCCTTCGAACTCTAGGCATCCGTACCAAAGGCACATCGTCATCAGTCTCAGAGTCAGAGGTCGGCTCATCTCTCAAAGTAGCCCTAGTTTGGGTGGTTCTAGGAGGTTGTTCTCGTATACTCACACCCCGGTTAGGATCAACTAAAGTAGGATCAAACTCCTTGCGTTTCCTTCCAGCCTCCCTAGCCACTTCCTTACCATGCCTCTTAACCACTCCCTTCTTATGAACCATATTCGAAACCTAGACTACACGAAAGCAATCCCAATTCACAACAAGAGATACCCGTTTAACATCCAAAGCGGGATTTCAAAAACAACCAAACCACAACCACAATCATCACCAACCAACCAATTCACCATCCATCACAACACCACATCACCATATCAGAGCAGAAAGAAACACAAAACCAGAAAAAAAAAAAACGAATTAAGATGACATTCAAGGGAACGAGCCGACCCAAAGATCGAACTCACAAAAACGTGAATAAAAACTGGAAAAGTTGTTACTAACTTACCGAGTAGGATGAGTAGATGCGGATTGATGTGAAGATTAGTCCAAACAACACAAATTTGACTCCAAAATCGGATTTTTCTTCCAAAAGTCGGACTAAGGAGAGTCTTTGATTCTCCAAAAATAAAGCGTGTTGGGAGTTTTGGTTATGAAAATCGAAAAGAGGGTATCAATAGCGGTCTATAGCACTTGGAATCGCTCAAAATGGTTTAGAAATGAAGATTTTAGGCCAAAAAGAGGGAGAGAAAACGGTTTTTCGATTTGAAAAGATGAAAAGTGAGGGTTCATCGAAGCAGGGGGTATATATAGGCAGATGTTGGACGCTCGTCCAACTCAGTGGACGGGCGTTCACTGGGAAATCAGATGAACTGGACGGGCGTCCCAGCAGGCAAAAATGAAAAAAATCATAAAATTCCATACAACCCAAATTTAAAAGTACATCCCTTATTAAACTTAATTAAAATTTCAAAATACACCCTTAAATCAAATAAAGTACATAAAATTCCTAGAACATAAATAAAAACAAATAGAAAAAGTGGGTTGCCTCCCACTTAAGCGCTTTTGTTTTACGTCGTTGCTCGATTTAAACAAACCTAACTAACGCTAGTCTCGCATAAATCTCGCCCCAATCCACCAAACGGATGAGATGACGAAGCATATCAATAGCGTGAGGGAAATCATAGTCGCCTTGTACGCCCGAGTCATCTCCGGCTACCTCTAAACCTCTAAAATGTGAATCTTGGAGTACGCTAGATCTCGTCAAAGATAGGGTCATTTAGGATCGTATATGGACGCCCTATAGCTTCCTCGTAGCTCCTCGGTGGTGAAGTCACTACCTCCCGAACAATGGGTACAATGAGAACATAAGTGATGGTCTTCAGACGGGTACTAAGCTCAAAATCTACGTGCAAGACTATAGTGCCTCCCTGGTCCATCACCATCAGAATCAGTGGGATCCGACTAATGATGGGGAACTCCTCAGGAAGAACTCCGTAATCCATATCTAAAAAGCACACTAACTGACAGATATAAATAGAAAAACTTAGTCAGCTAAAACTTAATTAAACTAAAACTTAAATAAATAAAACACTAACAGCGTAAGTGAATGTAACCTAACTAATATAATAGGGATATCTAGGATGCCTCCCAAGTAGCGCTTGGTTAATGTCGTTAGCTCGACCTTCATTTAAGCTCACTGGATCAAAGCCATTTAACTTTTCTCGCCACCACTACCTCGTATAAGCTCGACACAAGTGTGGCTGCAGAAACAAAGATCTCACACATGGGGTGAAATCTTTAATAGCTTTCCACATACGCTTGAACTTCCCCATGGGTGACCTCTTCATTCTCTGAGCCCTCTGATGACGCTTCAACTGACGCTCCCTCTCCAATTCTTCCATATCCCAACTACCAGCTAGAACTTCTTTAGAAGGATCACTACATCCATCCTCTGAAAACAGGTTGAGTGAAGACTCGCCGAATTCTTCGACTTCCGTAGCACCACACCCTAGGATGTCGAGGCAACGGACATTCGAAGGTCTCTCTTTAGGTTCACCAATATAGTGCTTGCACCTCTGGCCATTTACTCGAAACGGATCACCACTATAACCACGAAGTTCTAGAACGCCTCCAGGAATGATTTGGAGAATCTCGAAAGGACCGGACCAACGTGTCCTCAACTTTCCAGGAAACAGATGTAACCTAGAATTGTATAGAAGAACTTGTTCTCCGACTTGAAATTCTCTCTTCTTAATCTTAGCATCGTGGAGTAGCTTCATCTTATCTTTACTAATCCTGGCACTTTCATAGGCCTGGAGTCTGAATTCGTCTAGCTCATGTAACTGCTGTAGTCGATGTTGTCCACAAGATTGGGAATCAAAGTTCAAAAACTTTGTAGCCCAATAAGCTCTATGCTCTAATTCGACAGGCAGATGACATGGTTTCCCGTAGACCATTTGATATGGAGATGTCCCCATAGGGGTTTTATAGGCAGTTCTATATGCCCAAAGCACATCGTCCAACTTCAAACTCCATCTTCCTATGATCAAGTTTACCGTTTTCTCCAGGATTTTCTTAATGCTCTGGTTGCTCCTTTCAACCTGACCACTAGTCATCGGATGATATGGTGTGCCAGTTTTATGACGAACACCATACTTCTCAAGTACTTTCTCTAGGGTCGGTTGTAGTAAATGCGCCCCTTCATCACCGATCAAGGCACGTGGACATCCAAACCTCACGAAGATATTCTTCTTTAGAAATTTCATCACCGTCTTATGATCATTGTGAGGAGTGGCTTGGGCCTCCACCCATTTAGATAACGTAGTCTCACGCAGACTAAGATGTATTTATTACCGCAAGATGATGGGAATGGTCCCATAAAATCGATACCCCATACATCAAAGACTTCGTGATTCGAGTATGGGTTTTAAAGGCATGTCAAAACGCCTTGTCGAGTACCGGTTCTTTGGCACCTATCACAAGCTTTCTGTAAAACTTCAGATCTTTAAAGATCGTAGGCCAATAGAAACCGGATTGAAAGATCTTAGCGACGGTTTTCCACGGACCAAAGTGACCTCCTGTGGGTCCACTGTGGCTTTGCTCAATAATATCGCGTTGCTCGGATTACGGAACACATCTCCTAAGCAAACCATCTTTCTGAGATCTTGAAAAGATAAAGTTCATCCCAAACGAAATATTTCAAATCGAGAAGAACTTTTTCTTCTCCCGATAAGACATTTCGGGATCGAGATAACGAGCATGAAGGTAGTTCACAATGGAAGAATACCATGGAACATCGGGAGGACAACCGTCTATCAACATAATGTTTTCTAGGGAAAGTAAAGATCTATATCATCCGGTTCACCCTTTTCCTCATTTAACATTCTAGAAACGTGATCCGCCACTACATTTTCAACGCCTTTTGTCCTTAATTTGAACGTCAAACTCTTGTAGGGTCAGATCCAACGCAAAGCAGCGCGGTTTAGCCTCTTTCTTAGTCATCGATACGCATAAAGCGGCGTGATCACCCACACGATCACTTGAGCTCCCAACAAGTAACTACGAAACTTGTCCATAGCAAAGACTACGCCGGTAGTTCCTTTTCGATAGTAGTATAGTTAACTTGAGAGGGGTTCAATGTGTGATGGCGTAATAGATAGGTGGAACTTTCCCTTGATCTTTGCCCTAGAACAACACCAACAAAGATAGTTTGATGCGTCGCACATAAGCTCAAATGGTAGGTTCCGGTCAGGCGATATAAGAATTGGAGCGAGATATTAAGCGATCCTTGAGCTCCTCAAACGCTTGCTTGCGCTTCTCATCAAAATTAAACTCAACGTCTTCCTTTAGTAAAGTGGACAGGGTTTGGCTATCTTGGAGAAGTTTTGAATGAACCTTCAGTAAAAACCGACATGTCCAAGAAAGCCTCTAACTTCCCGCACATTCTTAGGGTAGCTCATCTTCTCGATAGCTTCTACGTTTGCCTGTCAACTTCTATACCTTTGGCGGAGATCTTGTGGCCAAGAACTATTCCTCATCTATCATGAAATGGCATTTTTCCCGATTCGAAGATTAAGTTCTTTTCCACACATCTGGATAACACTTGATCAAGATTGTCGAGGCAATCATCAAAAGACTGACCAAAAACCGAAAAATCGTCCATAAAAATCTCCATGCACTTTTCTACAAGCCCGTCAAAAATAGCCAGCATACATCGTTGAAATGTAGCTGGGGCATTGCAGAGACCGAATGGCATTCGTCTGTAAGCGAATGTACCATAAGGGCAGGTGAAGGTGGTCTTTTCTTGGTCAGCTGGATCAATGGGTATCTGGAAGTATCCTGAATATCCATCTAGGAAGCAGTAGAATGCGTGCCCCGCCAGACGCTCAAGCATCTGATCAATGAACGGAAGGGGAAAGTGATCTTTCATGGTTACCTCATTGAGCTTTCGATAATCGATGCAGACTCTGTAACCAGTGACAAGTCTCAATGCTATCTCCTCTCCCTTCTCATTCTTCTCAATCGTAATTCCACCTTTCTTGGGAACTACTTGAGTTGGGGAAACCCATTCACTATCCGCGATGGCATAAATGATTCCCATGTCCAGAAGTTTAATGATTTCTTTCTTAACCACCTCTTGCATATGAGGGTTGAGCCTTCTCTGAGGTTGTCTAACACATTTTGCACCCTCATTCGTCTTGATCTTGTGCATACAGATGTCCAGAGATATCCCTCTGATATCTCCTACTTGCCAACCAAAGGCCTTTTCGTTCTTTTTCAAGACGTTGATTAATTTCAACTCCTCTAGTCGAGACAGTTTGGCAGAAATAATTAGTGGAAGCTTGTCACCTTCTCTTAAAAACACATACTTGAGATGTTTAGGCAACGGCTTTAGCACTGAATCCGCAGGGGGGTCTTCTAAACTAGACTTGAGATCTCCACTTTTCAACTCAACATCGCTGAGTTTACTCTGTGGTCCCACTGCCAAAGCTTCTCCTTCCAACAATTCTTCCTCAAAATCAGCTGCTAATTGATCTAGATTGACCACACCATGAGTATTCAGGTTATCAACCAATCGCTCATATTCTGCGTCTACAGCCATGACTTGCTTATCCATATAATCGGTAAAATCATCCGTCATATAATCAATGGAAAAGCCGGTTGGGGGTCCAGAGGGTACTTGAATGGACTTTAAGACATTGTAACTCACCTCTTGATCACCAACTCGGATAGTCACTTGCCCACCATCGCAATCGATGAGGGCTCTAGCTGTAGATAAGAAAGGTCTTCCAAGAATCAAGGGGACGTTTTCGTCTTTCTCTATATCTAAAACATACCAATCAACTGGAAAGGTAAATCTATCAATCTGAACCAAAACGTCTTTCAGGATCCCTGAAGCTTTCTTAGAAGATCTATCCGCGAATTGTAAACTCATAGTCGTGGGTTCTAGAAGGCTTTGTAAACCGAGCTGTTTGCATACAGACATTGGCATAAGGCTTATAGAGGCACCTAGATCACACAAAGAATTAGGGAAGACTAGACCTCCCATTAATACTGTAAGTACGAATTTGCCAGGGTCACCTCTTTTAATTGGTAAGTCTTCATAATTAATCATGGAGCAATCCTCACCAATTTGCTTTTCCATGCCTGCTAACTTTCTTTTTCAAGATACAACATCCTTGATGAATTTTGTATACTTAGGCATCTCAACCAAGACATCTGATAGTGGAAGATTTACCTGAGTGTTTTTCAAAAGGTTCAGCACCTTCTCGTACTTCTTATCCTCAATCAAGGGAATGTTGCTCTTTCTTGGTGGAAATGGAAGTTTCTTAAGGTCAGTCTCAGAAAAAACTTTCTTTGAGGATGCACTTACAGCTCTATCTTCCAGATCCTTCCAACGAACAGCCTTTTCAGATTTCTTAGTAGTCGGGGATCGGCCTCCCGACTTTCGCTTGTTTTTCGAGTCCTCGAGGATCACCACTTGAGGATCACCAAATTCTTCACCTCTCGGGGATCACCACTGAGTTTTCTCTTGCGATTGAGGGAGTGTAGGTGCTCACTTCCCTCCCTTATTATCAATGACAGAGGGGCTAGTGGTTTCCCTGATGGGATGGACCACTAACTTGAGTACCACTCCTCAGATTCATTGCACTGGCCTCCTTTTTACCGTATTGAATCGATGGCACGAGGTCAAGATACATGGGCCTTTGTTCAAGTCACTGAGCAACTTGACCACCCTTCGGATTCTTCTCGGTGAACTCAGGCAATGCGCCAGGGTCTCTAAGCCAAGCGCTCAGCCAGTTGCCCAATTTGTCTCTCGAGATTTTTCATTGACCTGCTTTGCTCCTCTAACTTGGCTTCAAGATTGTTAGATTGGGAGGAGCTTTGAGAGTTTTGGAGATTTGGAGTATAGGGCTGGCTGGGCCGACTTTGAAATTGAGAGTTTGAATTGGAAGGCCAACTTTGATTGAATTTTTGCGTAGGATTGGAAAAATTCGAGTTTTGATTCTGATTAAACCCAGGGTTTCTGTTGAAATTCTGATTCGAATTAAAATTCGAATTAAGATTGAAATTTGAAGATGGATTAAACCCTTGGTTTTGAAAATTGCCCTGGCCAGGAAACTGATTGAACCTTTGATTGTTCTGGCCATAGAATGCATTCACTTCCGCATTCGTCCGCTCATAAAGCGTGAATTTAGAAGTGTGCCCCACCTCGTCACAATTCGACATGTGACTTGATTGTACTATCCATAATCATGAACAACGTTTACTTGATAAGGTGCAGGGGATTAATTGACACCGCCATTCATATGGCCCGCCTAACAACAATTTTCACAAAGATGCAAACCGAGGGTTCGTGGAAAGAAGAAGTTTGATTTATTGGATTTGAAACTTGAGGTGGTACCATCTCGCTTCAGAGTAGCATGGCGATCAAACTTTGTAAATTGACTTCCTCAACCTTGGGAGGAGGAGGTGCTTGAATTGCTTGATAAGAGGGGGAATAGTTATACTTTGCAATGTCCTCAAACAATGCCCATCCCTCATCAGGCGTTTTCTTCAGAAATGCCCCACCAGAAGAGCTATTGACCATGCCTTTTGTAAGCTCGGTCAATCCACTGAAGAATGTATTGACTTGCCTTTCCAGTGGCAAGCCATGATGGGGACATTTTCTGAGAAGAGACTTGAATCTCTTCCAACATTCAAAGAACGATTCATTTTCTTTCTGATAGAATGTGAAGATGTCGTTCAAACACTGGGTCGTCTTTGAAGGCGGAAAGTATTAACTTAGAAATTCTCTTTCAAGTTCAGCCCAGGTGGTGATAGATTCAGAGGGGAGAGAGGTGTACCACTCTTTAGCCTCTCCCTTCAAAGAAAATGGGAACAGTTTCAGCTTGATGGCATCCTCACTTACTCCTTGGATGCGTGTAGTCCCGCATATCTCTAGGAATGTATGTAAGTGGGCATGGATTCTCGATTGATAACCATGAAAAATAGATGCATGCTGCATCATCTGGATAAGTCCTGGCTTCAGCTCAAAGGTTTGTGCAGTAATGGCTGGAATAACAATAGCGGGGTTGACTTTGACTTCGCCTGGCATGGCGTAGTCTGCCAACGACGTCTATTATCGCCATTATCACAAAATCGCTGATTTCTCTAGCTAGTTGTTCTTCAAAATCTCGCCGCTCTCATGTCGCGAGAACCGCAGAACGAAAATTCCGCCTGTTTGGCCGGACTACGGTTCGCTCGGGGTCAGGGGTGTATAATAACGGTCCCTTTTGACTCCGAGTTTGCATAAACCGGACCAAAAACAAGTGAAAAGAAGCCTAAAAACTAGGAAATTAAAAACCTAACTAAAAATTAAAAGCCTAAAGAAAAGAAAGGGAAAGAAGAAAAAGAAACAAGATTATTGAAGAAAAAAGGGACCGGACGGACGTCCAAGGGTTTGGACGGGCGTCCGGGTGGAATTTGGACTAGACGGGCGTTTAGTGATCCAAACGCTCGTCTGGAAGGCAGAATACTTGAACGGGCGTCCAAATCTTATGGACGCTCGTCTAAGTGAATAAAAACGAGCGTAATTGATAATTTTCCAGCGGACGGGCGTCCAAGTTCCCAGACGCCCGTTTGGTAGCGGGAAAACTAGAACAGAAGCAGTAATTTGCAGAAACGAAAAGAAGGTACGACAGAAGGACAGAAAAACAGAGAGAAAGATGATCTAATCTCAAAGGAAACTACTAAGGGACAGTCTTAAACCCTAATTATCTACTTAACAACTACCTAGGACAATTATCAACTAAAAACAGGAATTTAAAACGAAATAAAACAGGAAAAACAAACGAAAAACGAAACAAAACTAGACAACCGTCCGGTTCCCGGCGACGGCGCCAAAAACTTGTCACGGATTTTATTAACACAAAACAAACAAGTAATAATCCGTTAACCTCAAGTATAAGGATCGTAGTAAAGAGGTTGATGCCGGGTCGATCTTACGGGGAACTAAACGATTGTGATTCTAGCTTTTTGTCTAACCTAACTATGTCACGAAACTACTCTAAACAGGGAATAAACATCAAACAAAACAGAAGATAAAACTAGACAGAGGATATAGTCCAAAGCTAGGAAGGATACGGGCTGCGAACCAATTTAAACTAACTAAACTAAGATGCAAGTAAAAGTAAACTACTAAACAAATTCAAGTTTTAAGGATTTAAATCAAGTTTATAACGGACAAACGAGGATTGATCCACCTATCCAACAAGCATTGACTTCCTACCTCGATTATATTGTGGTTTTTTTTATCTAGGTTGTGATTCACCTTATCTAAACATGAACCCTAATTCCTTAGAAAGTTCATCTACTAATCTATTATCTTCCAATACAAGATTAACGCATTTTCTAACCCAAGGTGTAAACTTTATGTTTATAATCTAGCAATTAAACCTATTAACTTCCGTTATGATAGATTCGAATTACTATTCTTATTCATGATGATCTAGGGTTTATTAAGATTTCCATCAAAAATAAACAATCACACATGCAGATCTTCCGATATAAAAGCAATTAAACGTAATAAACATGAATAAGAAACAACCTTTAAATAAAAACTCACAGTACAATCGAAGAAAACGAAATCAACAATCGTTGGACGGCTTCACAATTCTCGTTTGATGAAGCTTTTAGCCTCTGGACATCCTCAGCAACTCAAATTTGCAGGAATAGTGCATAAAAAGTAACTAGTTTAATCTAGATCTAAAGTGCATAAAAACTGGAATAAAAAGGAGAAAAACGCAGCCTAAAGCCGCCCCTAGGTTTAGGGTTTTGAATAATGAGTGTATGGTGCCTTTTGTGTGGAGAAACAGTTGCTATATATAGATTTCGAAGTCGGTCAGCAAAGTCGGCCGACGGACGCTCGTCCGCTCTTGTGAACGCCCGTCCAGGTAGATCTGGACAGCTGCAGACGCCCGTTCAGACAGCGTCCAAACTCTCTGTATCAAAATCGCTTCTCCAGACGCCCGTCTGCTTTATCAAACGCCCGTCCACTCTGGACGGGACCTGGACGCTCGTTCAGGATGGTCGAATCTTGATTTCTTGATCTTTATCTCTTTTTCCTCTAAGTCATTCCTTCAATATCTCTTTTATCATCAATTAACTCGAACTTAATCAACTTTTGATCATCTCTAGAGCCTCAAACATGTATCTATAACACATAAAAACATCGCAAAATGTAATAATGTCCAAATAATCATAAAATCATATAAAAACACCAAAATCAGCCAATTTTGCGAATAACTTATTTAAAACCTCATTTATTCAATATTTCCATTAAACACTCGTTTCTTATGCAAAATTTATACAAATACGGGGGAAAATATCATAGAATATAGCGTTATAAATCGTATAAATTCACCCTTAACAAAAACCGAAGAAGGATATTTTTCAAAGTCCGCCCGAACCGAAAAGACCGCCCGAGCCGGAATAATCATCATTACAAAGACACGGGTATGACAAGGAGAGAATCAGATCAGAGCATCGCCCGAGCCGGGAAAAGACCGGCCCGAGCCGGTGCACTACCCCTATAAATACTCCCCTCAGTCCATTTGTTCAAGATGCCCCAAAATATATATATAAATCTCTATATATATTTCCTCTACCTCTTTCTTTTTATTTCTTTTGTGTTTTGGGCCCATATATATATATATATATATATATATGTCGATGTATGTATATATATATATGCATATGTGTATAAATAAATAGAGTAGTATCGTTGTAATGCTTGGATTTATTATCGAGGATTGTTGTCTCGAAGCCGATGTTACTTTCACGAGGATTAGGCTCCAATTCAAATATGAGTTGTAATCGGTAATTTTCTAATGTTATTATGTTTATTATTTCTATCTATTTATATACATATATATATTAGTAGTAGTAATATCTAGCCAAGATATGAATCAATTAGTTAATCTTTTTGGTAAAATGGATGATCGACTCGTAATAATGATTAAAACAATTATAATGAATCTTTTTCTACGAGCTTAATGAAACGTTAATATTGACATAGCTAATCAATATAAACAGAATCGTAACCTAATGACGAACTAAACGGTGAAGTTAGGATATGAGAAAAGGTAGAAAAACCGGAGGTAAAAATGGCGAGTGAAAGCGTGACAACGGAATCCTATTTCCTACCCGGGGCGATTTGTCTTGGGAAAGATGAATCTTATTAAATTTGTGCTCAAGATCGTAATAATGTTAAAATCAACGGTTTAATTGAAACTAACACCGGAAAGTTAAATCGATCCGCGACAACCGGAGCCTTTTGAATAACATCGCCGTCGACAAACGGAATAACCTCTTTTATCCGGGGTAGATTTGTACTCGGTACCTGTTCAGACTAACTGAGATTAGCATGGGGTAGTTGTGGAGATTAAACTAATGACAATTTGACATATGACAATTTCATACGCTCGTGTGAGGAGGAGTTGTCTAGCGTAGGAGTACACACGGTTCATATATAATTGACCTCCTTGCATCAAGAAAAGATCATCTCATTTATTTCTACTAAAAGAGATCGTAATTCAGTAACGTATTCTTGGCTAGATCTCAACAATATCTATATATATATATATATATATATATATATATATATATATATATATTATATTTACTGTTTTACTAACATCTAACTACTAACGTAATCTAACCCGAGGAAACTGGTAAAAACTGCGACTTAGATCGAGTTAATAATAGCTTCTTGGTGTTTAACCACACTTTGAATTAGATCTTCATTTCCCTGAGGATACGACCTGACTAACCAGACTAGCACTACAATTTGACCCGGTACACTGCCGGTAAGGATCGTAACACCTAGAAAAGGTCCGTCAGCTTTCTGGCGCCGTTGCCGGGGAAACGACGCTAATTCATTGTGTCTATGGTTACTACTTGTATTAGCTCAAAATTCTCGAGGATAAGTCAACACTCTTCTTATCATATTTCTAATTTTATTTTCCGTTGGTATCTACCTTCTTTTAGTTACCAATTTTCTTCTTCTACCAATTTCGAGTTATTTTCTATTTTCGATAGTAGAAAGTAAACGCGGTTCGTTTTTTTTTTTTGGTACCTACCTATTGGTAAGATACCATTTAAAAAAAATAATAAAAAAATAAAAATAAAAATAAATACACTCGGTAAATACCGAGTGGAGTCGGTAATTACCAAGAGAAAAAAAAATGTGGTTTTTTTTTCGATTTCGTGTTATTCTATTCGATATTTTCTATTCCACAAGAATTGTCACATCGAGTTACGAAAATGGTCGAAACCGTTGGTGAAACACCTGAACAAGGGATTGCTCATGCTCAAGGGCATGGCCAAAACCTTAATCGAATTTACCTCAACCTAATAAACTAATCGAATAATAGAAATAATCGAATCGAATAAGCATACTCGTCGAAACCCATTTAACCCGAGACCTATATGTGATCGGACCGTAGAAGGTACCAGATTAATAATCCAATTCGTTTACCCAATAAAGGAGCAAATAATTTGAAATAAAATCTCATCTTTTTGTTTAATTGACACAAGAGCCCAATTTCTAGGAGAAGATGATGAGGATCCACATCATCATCTCTATCTTTTCAAGAATTGTGTAATACTGACCAAAAGTCAAGGTGCTCATCGTGAATTAACGAGGATGTCTTTGTTTCCTTTTTCTTTAAAAGGAAGAGCACGAGATTGGTTTCTGTCACTTCCACATCATTCATTGACTAGTTGGGAGGATATTCAAACCGAGTTCTTAAAGCAGTATTTTACTCCTGGTAAAAAATTGGAATTAATAGTCGAGATTGCTAATTTTAGACAAGGATCTGAAGAAACGTTTGGAAATGCTTGGGAAAGATTTAAGAAACTATTAAGAGCTTGTCCCGATCATGGTTATTCCTTAGATATGCAAATTCAACTTTTCTCGTCAGAATTAAGAAAAGACTCACGTCTGAGATGTTGATCATGCATGTGGTGGTTCGTTAATGATGAGTGAAGCCCAATTAGTTTACGATGCTATTGAAAAGATTTCCAAAAACAATCGAATGTGGGAAACCGGTTCTAGCACCGGAAAAGTAGCATTTGCAGGAGAAAGTACATCGAATCTGAAGTCCTAGCACACTTGGAGAATTTGAGTAGAAATTTGACGGCTTATTAGCTTGATAAAAATGTAAACTCGGAAAATATCTTACCAAATGAATACTCAAGTCATGATAATGTGTCATTAGGGATGGAAGAACCAGAAGGATATTCAAGGGAAAAAGTGAGTTTTTTACAACAGCATAGGAATTTGAACAACGCGTATTCAAACTCGCTTAATGCTATTAGAAGAGATCACCCTACTTTTCGTTGGTCTGGAAACCCTAGTAAGCAAGGACAACCACCGTATCCAGTTCAATATAAGAATCTATATAATAATCAAGTTTATCAAGGAGATACCTCGAATCAGAACCTACAATCATTACCTAGACCGTATCCACAACATACCACTCAAAGCATACCAGTCACCCAAAGTTCAACTCAACCTGAAGGAGTTGATAAATGGGAGAAATTAATGGAAAATATGATGGGTGTGATGTCTACTCAAGCTCAAAATATGGAAACCATGATGACTTCTATAGGTACAGTCACTAAGGATATGAGTACGTTGAAAACATCTATAAGTGGACATGATACCAGAATGAGAATTGTAGAAGCTTCATTACGGAATTTGGAATATCATTTGAGTAGAGAAGAGGAACGTAAAAACAAGAAACCTCCAGGAGAGCTGCCAAGTAATATCGAAAGAAACCTGAGTGGGGTAAATGCTGTTATTACCAGAAGTGGAAGGATCTGTGGAAGTAATGGATTAGAAAACATCAGAATTAATGAAGTAGAGAATGATTTAGATGGTAAATATGAGAAAAACATGGAATCTAAAGAGGAAGAGGACATTATTGAAGAATTCCTAAGACAAAGCAGATATATTGAATCTGAAAGTGAGAATGAGGAATGGGTCAAGGTTCCTAGAATATTGAAAAATCCAAGAATGAGTAGGACCTTGACCAATGATCATGTTGAGAATGAATCAAGTTTGAAAGGGCCAATTCAAACCGAACCTTATCCGGCTCAACCAAAATTCACCTCGGTTCAATCGATAGAGAGCAAACACCATATCCAAAGTGCATATTTTGAAGAAAAAGGTGCAGAATGATGACAAGCAAAGTGTCCTCAAAAGGCACAATCATTCCAGAAGCTTTACCATCTTCGTTTAACGACAAGGGTAAGGGAGGTATACATTTTAACCCTACTTTAATTGATCTTGAATTACTCCCCATTTCCTAAAAAAGGAAATCAAAGAGATGAAGTTGGATAAGAAGTATGCACATTTTCTTGACACTTTTCGGCACTTAACAATTAATAGCCCTTTCATCGATGTTTATAAGGGAGAGCTTAGTTTGGGAATGAATAATGAGCGCATTGTCTTCAACATTTACAATTCATTGAAATATCCATGCACTACACTAGAATCTTGTTCTTGTGTGGACCCTTTGTGTCCTTTTGTTGTAGATCGTACTAACACGCAGGTAATTGAAGAAGATGACTTCAGCAATAATATGAAAGCTCGCAAACCCAAAGCTCGATAATCAAAGGAAAAGGTCAAGAATCGCTTGGATTGGTGGAAATTGTCTGCTCAATGTTGGAGACCGGTATTAAAGACGGATGTGGTGCGTGAGGATGACCCACCACCTGTGCATTAAAAACTGAAGCAAGGAAAAGTCTAGCTATAGACTATAAATATAGTGAAATCACGGGTACTATCCTTCCTATTTACTCATTAAGCATTTATTTCTAGTTGATTCGTGTGCTTAATTGTTACATGCTTTGGTGAGTAATTGTTAGAAGTATCCCATTTAGTTTAGTATATTATATTAGTTGTTTAAGTGTGGAGCAAACGACGTTAACCAAAAGCGCTACCGGGAGGCAGCCCGTAAAAATGTTAAATATAATAATTACTCATACTTTGGATGATACTTTGCGAATACTTCGGATTGATTTTCATTTTGTTTCACCAAGTCTTAGGATGAATGTTTGAATGTCATTAAAAAGGGAATGATTAGGTGGTTATCCGAAAATCCCGATGGAGAAAAAAGAGAAAAATTCAAATGCGTCATTTCTTGGACTTAGGTTGTTCGAACGATTTGAAATAACCCTTGAGGATCTGGGTATAAAAGACTCAGAGTTAATACTTTGCCATACGTTACATTTCATGATCTAGTCTGTTTTAAATTTCAAATAACGTGTGACATGTATTAGTTCAAATACTATGGAATTGAGGAGGTCATAACTTTAACCCACCCACCCACCCTTTAATATCATCCGAGTATTTGTTTTGACTTGTTTTAGTGCACCATTGCTTTCCCAACAACTTATTTACACTCACTTTACATTGAGGACAATGTAAGTTCGTAAGTGGGGAGTGGAGTCGTTGGTCTAGCAATGGAATTAATGTTTATTTTGTATCAATAAATCCCTTAGTTTTCGATTTTTTTCGAGCATTATTTAGTTGATTAAAATAAATTGTATAAGGTATATATTCCATGGATTTGAAGATATAATGATCAATTTGGATGTGTATAACCAACGTGAATCGTAAGTGCATTGTAATTCCAAATATATTTGTGTAACATGAATTCCTTCACGTAAAGCCTTTGATATTGAAGCGGAAAATTTTAAATCAGTATCCATTCAAAGTATCCTAGTGGTTATTCTAGAGATAATTGCGGTAACTTAGTACCTAATTTTTGAGCGTAATCTTGTGAATATCGAAGGTTTGAATGTGATAGAAAGGATATAAGTTAAGTGGAATGAAAAAAAAAATACCAAATTAAGATAAACTATATATATGTCGGTTGTAGCTACCAATGATTTGAGTGCGGTAGGGCGTTATCACTAAAGCGCCCTATATCACTATGAGGTTTAAAAGCTCCCGACTGCCTGATGATAGTAGTCCAGCTAGGGTGTTATCACGAAACGTCCTATTGCTGGGAATGAGGGCATATGCTACATATGTGAAATTAAGTAAAAATTGGCAAATGACAATGTGGAAATTTGGTTAAGCATGGTTGAAAACTTAGTTATCTTCTGACTATCCCCAGTATAAACTGAATGATATGCTTTAGGGATTATCCTAATAAGTACACGGAAGGACTTTGTGTGGAATTGTTACTGCCTATACCTAGGAAAGTCATTAGGACTGTCTGAATGGATATTTGTGCGTTTGCTTGAATTATTCAAGAGAGGATAGTGGAAATTGAAAAGGCTTGTCACACACACACTCTGTTATACATTTATATTGAGGTTAACGCCTGGTTGTAATTCTAATGGTTGCAGCATCTGGTTGTCCCTTATATCTTATATCTTCATGAATTTATCTCTCATTCATTTTGTTTTATCGCTTGTTTTGCTCGAGGACGACCAAAAGCTAAGTGGGGGGTTGTGATGAGAGATAATTAACACTCATTATTATAACATTTCACCCCAATTCTGATACCGTTTTGAGCATTATTGTACCAATTTAAGTCATAATTACTAAGTTTTATCAAAATGTAAAAGTAGTAATTATTATATAAAATATCGTATAATTTCATAAAAATATACTAAAAACTCATAAAAACCTAAATCGTTATAAATAGATATTATCGTTATAAATTTAATAAAACTTATGATTTTGTGGTCAGAATTACTGTGGCTCGTGTTTTTGACTGTTTCAGGTTACGTGTGATGAAAAACTGAAGAATTAATATCGAAACAGTAGAAAACCGAAGAAGGATATTTTTCAAAGTCCGGCCCGAACCGAAAAAGACCGGCCCGAGCCGGAATAATCATCATTACAGCACGTGGGTATGACAATGAGAGAATCTGCACTGTAGCACCGGCCCGAGCCGGGAAAAGACCGGCCCGAGCCGGTGCACTACCCCTATAAATACTCCCCTCAGTCCATTTGTTCAAGATGCCCCAAAATATATATATATAAATCTCTATATATATTTCCCTCTACCTCTTTCTTTTTATTTCTTTTGTGTTTTGGGCCCATATATATATATATATGTCGATGTATGTATATATATATATATATATGCATATGTGTATAAATAAATAGAGTAGTATCGTTGTAATGCTTGGATTTATTATTGAGGATTGTTGTCTCGGAAGCCGTTGTTACTTTCACGAGGATTAGGCTCCAATTCAATAGCTTGTAATCGGTAATTTTCTAATGTTATTATGTTTATTATTTCTATCTATTTATATACATATATATATTAGTAGTAGTAATATCTAGCCAAGATATGAATCAATTAGTTAATCTTTTTGGTAAAATGGATGATCGACTCTGGTAATAATGATTAAAACCAATTATAATGAATCTTTTTCTACGAGCTTAATGAAACGTTAATATTGACATAGCTAATCAATATAAACAGAATCGTAACCTAATGACGAACTAAACGGTGAAGTTAGGATATGAGAAAAAGGTAGAAAAACCGGAGGGTAAAAATGGCGAGTGAAAACGTGACAACGGAATCCTATTTCCTACCGGGCGGATTTGTCTTGGGAAAGATGAATCTTATTAAATTTGTGCTCAAGATCGTAATAATGTTAAAATCAACGGTTTAATTGAAACTAACACCGGAAAGTTAAATCGATCCGCGACAACGAAGCCTTTTGAATAACATCGGCCGTCGACAAAGCGGAATAACCTCTTTTATCCGGGGTAGATTTGTACTGTACTGTTCGAGACTAAGCGAGATTAGCATGGGGCATTTGTGGAGATTAAACTAATGACAATTTGACATATGACAATTTCATACGCTCGTGTGAGGAGGAGTTGTCTAGCTTAGAGTACACGGTTCATATATAATTGACCTTTTTGCATCAAGGAAAAGATCTACATCTCATTTATTTCTACTAAAAGAGATCGTAATTCAATAATGTATTCTTGGCTAGATCTCAACAATATATATATATATATATATATATATATATATATATATATATATATTATATTTACTGTTTTACTAACATCTAACTACTAACATAATCTAACCCGAGGAAACTGGTAAAAACTGCGACTTAGATCGAGTTAATAATAGCTTCTTGGTGTTTAACCACACTTTGAATTAGATCTTCATTTCCCTGAGGATACGACCTGACTCACCAGACTAGCACTACAATTTGACCCGGTACACTGCCGGTAAGGATCGTAACACCTAGAAAAGGTCCGTCACTGTCCTAGGTCAGAAGGTTGATAAGTTGTTTTGACCTATCTACTATGCAAGTCATACCCTCAATCCAGCTCAACAAAAGTATGCTACCACTAAGAAGGAACTTCTAGCCGTCGTTTTTGCTTTCTATAAGTTCCGGTCGTACTTAGTAGGGTCGAAAGTCATAGTTCATACAGACCACGCTGCGTTGCAATATCTGAGAAAGACGCAAAACCATGCTTGTTGAGGTGGATCTTGCTCCTTCAAGAATTCGACGTAAAGATTAAGAATAGGAAGGGATGTGAGAATGTGGTAGCTGACCACCTGAGTAGGATGGAACCGGGTCAGGAGAGATGCGTTAACAAGGTGGAGATAGATGATCGCTTTTTGGGATGAGCAGTTGTTCATAGTGGATACGATGCTCCCGGTTAAGCGAGGAAATTTTATGCAGAGAGGGAAGAAAAGGGAACCCGTGGTATGCAGCATTCGTCAATTATCATGAGTGTGGGTTCGCAGATCCCGAGTTTGATAGAACCAGAAGAAGAATTCTATAGTGAGGTGAACCGTTATGTGTGGGAGGACCCCTTACTTTTTAGGTTATTTGCAGATGGAATTCTGAGGAGATGTGGTGATGACAGTGAGATAGTGAGTATTCTCTCGTTCTGCCATGCTAAAGAGGCCGGTGGTCACTTCTCGGGCGAGAGAACAGCGTTGAAGGTGTTACAGAGTGGGTTCTACTGGCCCACTATCTTCAAGGATGCACATGCGTATGTAAAGACGTGTAATGCCTGTCAACGCTCAGGACGGATCTCAAAGAGAAATGAAATGCCCTAGAAACCGATAATTGTGTGTGAAGTTTTTGATATATGGGGACTGGACTTCATGGGACCATATCCATCTTCATTCGGGAATAAGTACATTCTTGTTGCCTGTGATTACGTTTCGAAGTGGGTTGAGGCAATCGCTTCTTCTACTAACGACAAACATGTATTCATAATGTTCCTTAAGAAACATATTCTATCCCGTTTTGGAGTACCTCGAGCGATAATCAGTTACAATGGCAGTCACTTTGCAAATAGAGAGTTTGACAAGCTGCTAATAAAGTATGGGGTGACTCACAAGTTAGGCACCGCCTATCATCCCCAGACTAGTGGCCAGGTTGAGGTCACCAATCGAGGGATTAAGAGAATCTTGGAGAAGACTGTCAATTCAAACCTTAAGGATTGGTCTAAGAAGTTAGATGATGCGTTTTGGGCACACCGCACTACATTCAAGACACCCATAGGTATGTCACCCTACATGCTTGTCTTTGGCAAGGCTTGCCATCTCCCTGTAGAGGTAGAGCATAAGGCCTACTGGGCGATTAAGACTCTGAATATGGATGACGCATTAATCGATGAGAGAAGGATGGCCCAGTTAAAGGAGCTAGATGAGTTTCACCTTCAAGCTTATGATTGTTCGGCGAAGTATAAGGAGAAGACCAAGATGCTTCACAACAAGTTGATAAAACCTAGCGTTTTCAACATTGGTGATGAGGTTCTTCTCTATAACACCCGCCTTCACTTATTTCAAGGCAAGCTTAAGTCGAGGTGGTCGGGCCCTTATAAGGTTTTAAGAGTTTTCGATTCAGGGGCCATCGAGGTAACTCATCCAAAGCACATGACGTTCATCACGAACGGTCTTCGTCTGAAGAAGTATGTGAAGTTGCCTTTCGATGAGGCTCTCAAAGTTGTGCATTTAACAGATCCCGAACCTTAATCGATCTCCTATGGGTCTCGTCATGGACTTAAAATCTTGGCATTTCTGATCCTATCAATCCACCATCCTATCTTCCTATCCTCATTTCCTCATTCGTGCCGGTAGTATAACTTTGAAAATACCGGTACAGTATAAGTCATCTGTCAAGCCAACGACGTAAAACAAAGGCGCTTGGTGGGAGGAAACCCACCATTCTCTGAGTTTTTTGAGTGTTTTAGATAATAAAAGTGTTATAACGAAGGTTAGAATTGAATCGGGATCCAAAATATGAGTTTTGTCCAGATCTGGTGACAAACGGGCGTTTGACCCCTGCCAACGCACGTTCGTCCAAATCTGTCCACAAACAGGCGTTTGACTCTTGCAAACGCACGTTCATCAAATTTCCATACTCTCTGTATGTGTTTCAGGATAATCCAAACGAGCGTTTGGCTAATTGAAAACGCTCGTTCAGTTCATCACAACCCAGGTAGACGAGCATTCACCTCAGGGCAAACGGTCGTTTGCCCTTCTTCTATAAACCCCCAGGCTATTCATTGTTCCAACCCTCCATTATTTCAAAAAAACCGACTCCTCACGCCCTTGTTCACCGTTTTTCTTCGTTTTAATCCGATCGGAGCGATTTCAAGTCCCACATACACCTATTGATCTCCTCTTTTCATTTCCCTAACCCAAATCCTTCAACAATCCTGTTTTGGTCGGATTCGAGACCCTAGATTGGGCGGTTTTCAAAGTTGAAAAAGTTTGATTTTTTGGCCAATTTGTGCATCATCCGGACGTTTCGTCAACTCCATCGTCCTCCTAGCATCCTTATTGGTAAGAATAGCAAAGCTTTTAGTACTTTAATTCACATTTTTCCGAGGCTCGATTTTTGACTCGAACCTTAAATAAACTGTCACTGATTAGGCTATTTATTCTTTGTTTTGTTTTGTTTATGCTTTGGTGATGCTCGGTTGATGGTTTTGATTGGGTTGTGACGTCTGCATTAAGGTTTTGGGTTGGTTTTTGGTGGTTTTTTTGGGAAATCCCGATTGGATGATAATCGAGTTTTTTTTTGCTTGTATTGCTTTAGGTTGGTTTGGTTGTCAATGGTGGATACTATGGTGCGTGCTGGTGGTAAAGAGGGAGCCTCGGGATAGAAACGGTATGGTAAATAGATAGCTAGGGAAGTTGGGAAGAAGAAGAAAGTAGTGGACCCTATGCCGGTAAACCCCAACCGGGGGATCGAGATTAGAGAACGCCATAACCCTCTTTGGGCAACCCAAACTCAGGCTAGGGCTTCTTTGAGAGATGAATCAGAGTCTGATACAGATGACGAGCCTTTGGTACGTAAGAAGACAGTTGCTCCAGGGGCTAGGGTTGAACAAGGGGTGCAAGAACCTAGAGGTGAACCTGAGGTTAGAGCTGAGGGGGGTGAGCTGGCAGCGGAGAATGTTAGGCCCCCGAGGAAAGAGACTGCAGCCCCCCTGATCCCGTTTGATAGGCGATTTGTTAATGCTAAAGCTTGAGATATGTTTAATCATCATTAGTCACACCGCTCGATGCTGATAGAGAGAGTTTTGCACGACTACGATATCGACATGAATTTTACAAAGAATTTGACTGATCGCAAGTGGAAGGAGTTGATGACAATCCCGGATTGTAATGTTAATGCTACGGTGGTGCGTGAGTTTCACGCCCATTTTTCAAAATCGAGCTTAGGGTCGGAGATGGTTCAGGTTCGGGGAGTGAAGGTGCCGTTTACTGTGAAGGCAATCACCGAGAAATATGGTTTGACACCTTTTGAGGGTTTGGATTATAAAGAGGCGATTAAGGCAAGGCAGGATGCCGGTGGGGACCCGTTGGAGGACCTCCGGGTGTTGGTTTGCCTGGATGTTCAGTGGACACTTGGGGATGGTGGAGTGAGGAAGCAGTTAGTCACCTCGTCTTGGGGTGAGGATTGGAAGGTTCAGTGCTGGTTCATCCAAAACCGGCTGCTACCCAAGAACAACTTGACTCATTTCCACATTGCCGATCTTGGGATGTTGTATGCCCTAAACTTTAAACTGAATGTGGATGTGGGCCAGGCAATTTATGACGAGTTTGCGGCCAATCTGAAAGTCTACTCCCGTAGTTTGATTTGTCCCCATCTCATCTATAGCTTGTGCAAAGATGCCAAGGTACCGGAGTACACGGAGGACCACAAGCCCAAGAATCCTCTAGTGTTGAAGAGAGCAAAGCCGAAGACTCCTGCGCAGTTACATCGTATGGCATCACAGCATCCTAGTTCATCTTTGGCCCCTGCTCAGGCACCTCCTGCTCTCCTTTTTTCCTCCCTCGGATCGTCAGAGGTTGAGTATGGCCAAAAGGTTTAGGAACTGGATGGAGGATCTGAGATAGACACAGGATAACATCCTGACTATCCTCCTTCTATAGAGCCAAGGTAGAATGCCGACAGATCCTAAAGCATTCGCCCCGAGCACCATTGACTATCGTTTTTCAGAAGATATTGAGCGAGCGATTACACAGATTGTAGCTGAGGATGCGTCTTCGTCTGAGGAGACTGAGGCGACTGAGGAGCCGGAGACCGGAGCTGCCACTGATTCCCCTCCCACTGCTGCTGATGATGCTGCATCCGGAAAGACGTGATTTTATATTTCTTTTATGCTGTTCTTTTTGTCGTCTGTTCCCGGTGTTATGGTTAGTTAGGAGCTATTTAGCCTGTATGCTACATGTGTACTTCTTTTGATGATACTTTCAGTTTTGAGATGCTACTTTTTCACTTTGATGGTTTTGTAAGCCTTAAGGCATGCTACTACTTTCATTCATGTCTTGGATTTTATTTGTATGCACTTGTGTCTCTGTGGCTTTTCTATTCTGCTTAGATGTTCTGTGTTTTACCCGTAGGGGTTATTTATCCATCTATAGCGATCCATTTTGTGCGTTTCATTTTGCGTGTCGAGTTTTCTGACATGACAGGGCCTTATTACTGTTATACCCCCTGTATCCCTATTCTATATTTTGGCACGTGGACCATGTCCCGTGCATGCTTTGCATTGTTTCTGTTTACTTTGATATAGGGATTCGGGTGGCGCTTACACGTGGCTGTTATAGGGTTCGATAGCACCTTTCTGCCGGGTTCACAAGCTAAGTCTGTCTTCTCTATCTCATTCACGCACTGAGGACATTGCTTCATTCGAAGTGGGTGGTGGATACGACTTAGCTTTGTATGGTTTCGATTAATAAAAGTGCCGGTAATTGTGATATGCTTAGTTAATGTTCGGTTTCGAGGAAATTCGTGGCTTAAAATTTTAAAACTTTTCATGGTTTAACACCGCGTTATATGCATGCTTCTCATAATGGAATTGGTAAATTTCTTAGTAGTCGAGTAATGCGTGCAGGGCGATTTTATTTTATCACAATACGAACCCTTTTAGTGCACATAGACATTGGTTATACTTAGTTTGGTTGCTATACACACTTATACCACTAGTTTCGAGGCGAAATAGAGAGGTTCACCTAGGCCGGATACGGGATGAGAGTCCTGGCGCTTCTTTGACCCGACCAGAGCCAAATAAGCCAAAATCCCGACATTTTACCCTCGTACCCCCTCTAAGCCTTGATAGGACGGTCTGAGCACCGTCCGAAAATAAGCCGTTTTGGTTACTTAGCCTGTATTACCCTAACCCTGAGCTATATTATTGGTCACGTTTCTTTTGATCACCCTACGAGTGGACTTAATTGTTACTTTAGACACACTTTCTGAATCAACTGTGGGGTGGGAGATGGTGCGTATTTTGAAAGGAGTTGGTTAGTACGAGCTAATATAATGAAGGGGAGGAGTTTGAAAAATCTATTGTGAGGCTTGTTGGTTCGAGGAAATTTGAAAAATTATGCAAGGAAATTTGGAAAAAAAGAAAAGGAAAAAAAGAGAAATAAAAGATTGAGAATAAAAGAAAAGAAATTTTGAATAAGGTTTGAGAAAAAGAAGTCAAAGAAGGATGGTTGAGTGAATAAAAGTATGATGTTAAGGTTGGAGTTGTTTACAAATGAGTATAGAAAGATCGAAGGAGTTTGGTGTGGGTTGGTACGTTTTTGAGGAGGAGATACACATGAGACGATTAGGTCCACTTGTATTTTCTTTTCTTCAGTCCCAAATTTTCCTTTCGGTTAACCCCATCCCAAGCTCAACATTATAACCCTTCAAGTCCTACTTGACCGTATTTAGCCTCGGTTGCCTCGATTAGTGGAGATTCTAGACGGTATGAGATGTGTGTAGTCATTTGGCCGGTATTTGAAGCCGGTAATCATTTTGAGTGTAGCCCTCGGTTTTTATCACACACACTTCGTTTTCGTGGTACGATAGAGTCAAGTGGTTTACATTCAGTGTCTACTTTACATTCACCTTGATGTCGTGAGTACTATCCATGTTTAGTAAAGTTGATCCCTAGGTCTGTTTTAAAGCGCCTAATTTACTCGAGGACGAGCAAAGGCTAAGTGTGGGGTGGTTGATGGGAGTCAACTTTACTGTACTTTGGTGTGTAGTTTAACCCCCGTTTATTACTTTATTGGCATGTTTTGGGTAGTCCTAGACCTGTTTAAGAATAATATCAAGAGTTATACGCACGGGGAGTTAAACTGTCACATCGATAGTAAACTGTGCCTTTTTAGCGATATTTATCTCTTTCCGAGCGCTTTTGTCTTGCAGAATTACGCGTGGTGTTTGTTCGTACATATTATTGCAGGACTTAGGTGACTCGAGGACCCGGAAGGCAATGTTTTGGATTGAGAAACATGGTCATGGTACAAAGGTAGCATAAAAGTGAAGGAAAATCAAGTTTGTAGTGAAATCAAGGCAAACTGGCGTTTTCTCTACCCAAACTAGCGTTTGAATCAAGCTCATGCCAAACTGGAATTTGGAGAGTTCAAACAGGCATTCACAGAATCAGCACTTGATACTGAAAGTTAGATTTTTTCAAACATACGAGAGTTCAAATTACCCCCTAAACTAGCGTTTGGATGAGTTCAGCCCGAATCAAGAAAGCTCGTATAAGACAAACTAGCGTTCAAGTCAGGCCAGACGCTCGTTCATGGAAGGAGAAACCCTAATCAAGAATCAGATTTCCAGGCAAACGGGCGTTTGACATGAGGCTTAACGGGCGCTTTTTCGATGCCGAAAGAATCACCTACACACTATAAATACGCAGCTCGTTCAGGCCCTTGACATATTCAGCCGACTTTAGACATATTTAGGGCGATTTTGGTGCGGTTTTAGTGTAGGTTGATCATCCTTTGATCCTTTGATTCCATAGATAACATCCTTTGATTCTAAACATTTTTTATAGCTTAGATTTACGTTTCAAGTTCCAAAGATTCGACTTTTGGTGGATTATTTCTTCATACTTTTTCAGATCAGATTTTGCCTCAATTATATGGTAATGAATTTATTCTCTTTTATTATTTCTAGCATGATTTCCATTCTTATTTCACTTACCAGTATAATCATGAGTCGCTAATTGCATGTGTAATCGAATTATGTGAAAGCGAGCGAAAACCCTAAGGGGGGATGAGATTGGGAGTTGTGTAGTGTGTAATATCTTGTTTAAATGATTAATCCATGTCCTAAAACTTATTATAACGTCTTTGAATTAGTTTGATCACCTAGTTCACTGTCATACACATCGAACTTATAGATGCATTTTGCGGTGAGATATGGGAAAAGGGGTTTTGGGATCGTTGCGTAGATTCGGCCTAGTTGTTAGGTCCGTTTCTAATACAGAGGTTTGTCATCGTTGTTCGAGCAGCTCTAAAACTTAATCATGTTAGGAGAATCGGTTTTCTAAAGGGAGAGTCGGTTAGCTTCACATAGAGTGGTTAGATCGAGTTGTTCAGTCTAATCATTAGAATTATGAGTTGGCACCCGTGGATGTCGTTAGACTATATAGGATAGGTAGGTAGGTTTAGACACGCTCCCTGTAAAGTCCTTCCTAAGGGGTAAAAGTAGCTCGTGGGATCATAGTTCGGCTATACCCTTTAATATTTAGAAGTAAAACCGGTAGTTTAATCTTTATTTCTGCATTAGCATAATATCTCCCATCGTTATTTTGGCCTGAAACTAAGTTCTACGTCAGCTTTAGTACTTAGACATTACTCCCTGTGGATTCGACCTTGTGACCACTATACTCCCGTTGACCTGATACTCTGTCGGTGAAAGTTAGCGGTTAAGTATTTTGTTATCAGTAAGCAGATACTATGTTGGCTGGATCTTTATCTCGATCTTTTAACTGCTGAAAAATCTTTGTGAATTGCGTTTTGAAAATGTGTACGTGGCATATCTGAAAGTGTAAGGATAATATCTTATGGTTCCGATTTTTTGGTATATGACAATGTGGTGAAAGCAATAACCATGTTGGGCATTCGGAAATACTCTTACAATAGCCGCATGGATGCCTGGACCACTCTCTGATATGAACACCAAGTCGCTACGTTCTTCAATTACTGCCTTCACGCCATTCATGAAATACGCCCATGCATCGGTGCTCTCTCCGTCGGTCACGGAAAACGCTACCGAAAAGAGATGGTCAACCGCGTTTACCCTGATAGCTACAAACAATGTCCCTCGCATTTTGTTTTTAGATGTGTACCATCCACAACTAAGATAGGCTGGCAATACTTAAACCCATCAATACTAGATTTCAAAGCCATGAAAAAGTAGTTGAACTTACCAAATGCATCAAGCTGTATGTCTATGATAGTTCAAGGATTTTCACTCTTCAACATGTAAAAGTAGGCGGGTAACTTAGAATACGATAGTGTTACGCTTACACTGATCAATTACAAGGCTTTCTGTCTACAATGATACGCATGCTGATAATCCATGCCTATGTTGAATACTCTTTTGACCTCGACTATTAAATGTTTTGTCATGAAATTAGTGCCAATTTTGATGAGGTTCTCCCTTATGAAACGACCTATAGGTCCAGTCCTGGCTAGCCTACGATTGTTGGTTAATCGCTCCAATCCACAAGTGAGTTTCAGTGTATGCGGTTATTTAGAAGTTATTGCTACCGTCAACCTTCTATTCGCATTTGTCCGAAGTAAAACATCACAGTTTTAACTTCTCCTTGTCGGACCTGAAAGGTTTCCACATGTAATTATTTTTCACTACGTGGCAACTCATTTCATCTTCATACCATCCTTGTCTCTAACATTCTACCAATAAACAATAACCCCCGCATCTTAAGTCTGTAACGCCCCAACCCTTAGACACAGATGAATTTCGGAAGATGGAATGTCTGACCCGAAATGAGCACCTCTATTGCGAATAATACATGCCATACTAAACGTGTGACCAATGTCAGGTTTCTGTTCCGAATATGCTCTCAGAAAACTCATAAACGATCAACCAATATTGAGACCTGGTTGCATTGGTGTTGGCAGGACATGCGATGACGTGAAATGAGGCAGACATTCAAACTGTTGGCTTGTTCCATGTATGTGGATATTATGACTTTTCATGTCAAATTGTTTTTGGTTGTACGGTGTGTGCGTTGTCTGACCAAAATTATGCCGAGATGTTCCAACTTCAATCACAGGTTCACACTTGCTACCAATAGGTTGTTGACAGTAAGGTGTGTACGTTGGTTGACGAAGCATATTCACAATTATTCCTCAATCGTAGACAGGTTCACTTGTGATGTCAATGACTGGCTGACCTACAATTGTATTTGGTTGGATGAAAATTTCATGAGGGGCTGAAACTGATGTAGTAGGTACAACGTGCTCTCGGGAATTTTGATTACAGTCTAGTGCGGGTGTAAAATCCTCAATTCCTCTATCATTTTTATTTGTAAATTTGTTCATTTAAGTCAATTGTGTTCTCATTCTTTTCTTCTGAATGGTCATCGTCTATAACCAGTTTAGTGTTAACACATAGTTTGACGGTTTCTTTTATAAGAATATCATCAATGTAGCCTAGCCATGTATCATCGTCCAAAATATCAATCGGCGGCTCATAATCATGCTACAAAAGTTTCATGATCAATGTAATGTTTGAGACATAAATTCCTACTTTCTCACAAACTTAGTGCTTCACTTCATCCAATGTCATATCGGTTTTCACACGAATCAAATAACATTTTCCTTTTTTTATAAGACCATTAGTCTCTATCTTCGTGGTATTTCCACTATCCATCGAATACAAACTTAATGGACACCATGTCGTTAACTGTGAAACAATCATTAATTTACATCAGTAGAGAGTGGAAATACGAAAAGACAATAATATTTAAACCATTAGTATGTATATGTTTGTATATATGTATACATATGTGTCTACGTATATATGTGTGTATGTATATATATATATATATATATATATATATATATATATATATACTAGAGCCGGCAACGTGCGATGCACGTTTTTGCTCTCGTTTTTATGGTTATTTGCGTGCAAAAGTTGTGTACGTGAGTTTTAAAGCTTTTGTTAAACGCGTGTAAACGTAGTTATGTAGATAGCGCATGGGTTTGTGCTTTTGGTATTACAAAGACGAGGTGAATTTACATTGGCAAAGTAGTGATAGCAGGTTTACACCAAAGTACTTACAGAAGTTACCTAGTCGTGTTGTAGGTTACATTGTTTAGGGGCTGTTCAAAAGTTACATAGTTAGGAGCTAGAGCAAGGTCATACCAAAATAGTTACAAAATTTGGCCTTTTTTTATCAGTTGCATGGTTTAGGAGAAATTCAAAAGCTGCATTGACAGGCATGCAAATTCAAAAGCTGCATTGACAGGCATGCTCATTAGTTTATTTTGGGGGACTTGAGTTTCAATTTTTTCAAAGGGCTGGAGGTGGTGTTAGAAGCTGGAGTGTTGTCACTACTGGAACCCATCATGGTTTTCTTTATTGGGCTGCTCTCTGTGTTGGTTCCTGGGGTGGGTGGTGAAGTTTGTCCTTCGGTTGTGGCTTCGTCTGCAGAAATTGTTGTGTGCTTTGGGTTTGCATCTGTTTCACCTAGGCATTTTGAGGTAGAGGATTAGGAAAGGTGTGTACCGGGATATTGAAACATGGCGTGTGAGGGAAGTAAGGCGGAGAAGTTTGTATACCTGCCTCGTCGCTCAGCGGTGTGGTCAGCTTACCGGCTCTTTTTTCAACCCATTCTTGGATTGTGTACCGAGTGATCTTGTCGGTGAATTTTTTTTGGTTTGCATTTATCTGAGCTATGATTTGGTTGTCCTTGAGTCTGTTATTTATTTGCTCCAGGTGCGTAGCCATTGCCTTTGGTTACAAAGCCGGTTCTAATTTTAGTGTTGAAGCAGTGGTTAAAACGTGGAAGTAGGAGTAAGATAGATTGTGGTGTGTTACATGGTTGTCCATGATGTGGATTTCTTGGGGTGTGCGTTCGAGTAGCTTGTCGGCATTTTTGTCAAACAGAGTTGCAGTGATTGTGCGAGACTGATCGGTGAGCTCCACAATGACTTTGCAACTGTTGCAACAGAGTAATCATGAGGTAAATAAGTGAATTAAGAAAAACATAGGCTGCATATGTTTACAAATGTAATTGGATATTACTTACTGGGGGGTTGCTATCTGATTTTCTTTGCAGGTATGGCAAGGAAAAGTTTCGTTGGGATGCGCTTTTTGCGTTTGGTTGCATTTCGGGCATTTTGTGTATGCCACTTTTTGATGGGTGTCAGTGATAGCCATTGTAACTGTGGAATGGGCAACCAGTTGGAGCAAAGGAGCGTTTGTTATCGATTGCCAGTGTTGCAGTTTGGTATAGGGAGTGTTGCTTATTCTGCGGGGAGGACGGGTTATTTTACCTGAGAATCAGGCATTATGTGTGAGAGCTGCGTTAGTTGGAGTGTTTCGTTGTTTTTCACTGCTGTCTCTAGGTAATTGCGAGGCGGTTTGTTTGCAATTTTGGTCACGTCGTCAAGGTGGGTCTCGAGCCTGTCCATGTAAGGGAAGGGAAGGTAGGTTATGGTGAACCCGGAAAAAATCAGTACCAAGGTTAGGTGGTGTGTGCTGAGTATTCAACTGCCTTAACTAAATTAGCAAGCCAAGCAGGTATTCGGGAACGAGAGAGAGGGAGAGCGAGTATGAATGGGGGGACATACCATTCGTGGAGGTTTGTTACTTCTGGGATGCTTGGGTCTAAGCTGACAAACGAGAAAGGGATTGTGGACAAGGACAAGCCTGCATCATAGTGAAGTAGTTTGGGTGAAGCTTGTTTCCATAGTTAGGTACGTAGTTTCAGTGTTAGTCTGAACCGGTAGTACACGAGAAGGAAGCGACTCGAGGCCTTTGCAGAGTATGATTGGCATGTCGTTCTTCATGGCGAACAACTCTGACCCTTGGTGTTCCACGAAATTTCCCCACAGGGTAAGCATGAGGGGCCTCAACCTGCGTATTTTTCGTTTCATGCGTTAGTGTTAAACTTTAGGTTGACTTTGTACAACGAACGTGTGTCGATTCCTCACTCATTTTGCACCACAGTGCATTCGCGTATCGGAGTTAATCTGCCCCTGACTGAAACGAGCCTCGGTTCCTTGACATCTGTGACTGCAACTACGATAGGGAATGAAAAAGTCAGAAAGTAGTTGGTTTGAATAAATATTTGGTTTGTAGGTGTATTTTTCATAACTTAGGTGCTGGATTTGTGTTCTATTTGCATCTTTGAGTAACATGCTTATCTGCTCTCCAATTAAAATATAAAATAAAAAGGAGAAAAAAATCAGAATTAACTAGTTAACAAAGGGGGATTGATATTAGGTGTTTGTACTTGGAAGTAAAAAACCCACACAGGGTAGCAACAACAGTGAATGATACAGGTACCCATACAAATTAACACAGGCATAGTTTATCTAGTTGTGAGAGTGGATATCAAGGTTATCAAAGATGGGAGCTGCTGATGAGTTGACGGAGCAGCAAGCTCGACAACTCCATTTCGACCACGAGTCTTCTTACAACTCATTTATGGCTGCATTGCCTACTGCTGAAACTTAGGTTAAGATGATAGCAGCATGTTTCCTTGAATTCATGAGGTGGTGTTTACTACACGTTTTGCTTGACCATTATTTGTTCTATATATATATATATGGGGTTGGATCTTCAAATGTGAGGGTAGTGTGGTAAAATGTTGTTGCCCTATGGGGGTTTGAGGCATGGAAATATATAGGTAAGACTGTATATATATAGTGTATGTACAAATGATGCCTTGAGGAATCTTTTTTATAGAAGTCAATGGATCATTCGATCCCGGTGGCCTAATGATTTACGCTCTAAGATTTGCAGATACATCTGTTGCTTTCATACATAATGCTTTTTTTTCGATAGTATGAATAAATAAATAAAATTATGGTAATATGTTAAGTTATTGTAAAAGAGAAAAATGGTTCCTTAATTCTGTTTTGAATAAAGTGATTATTTTTGTCTGCAACGTGGTCAGAATTGTGCCCGAAAAAGAGAAATTCTATCCCGCACCCTCCTCACGTGCACCGCCCGCTGGATATGCACAAGACGACAAATTAGTGTTTTTTGTCTTCTTGCGCACATATCGCAAATCCAACGAAAAACGGTGCATGTGAGGACTCCCCGAGATAAAATATCCCCCGAGAGAAAATACATAACAGGACATACGATAACAAACTACCTCACGTTGGTTTTTGATGCGCAAGACGACAAATTAGTATGGCTATGGCAAGTATAGGCAGACATGACATGCAACACAGTAAGAGAAGAACCAAACCAAGCAAATCTAAAGATCAACCAATTGATGAGGCTCTGGCATAGATACTATTGTACAGGGACCCAAAAACCATGGTATAGTAAAATGAATGAGGAAAATAGCTAGGAAAAGTATATCCACATAGTACCTTGAAGAGAACTTATAACCTGGGAATATGCCACCCGTATTTGCAATTTCAACCTAACCTTTTTGTCACATGTGTTGCAAATGTAATAACTTTTTCTATGGGCCTAAATAAGTAAGCAGAAGAAGCATGTTACCTATCATAGCTCCCGTGTTTGCGAGTGAGAGGATATTTTCGAATGGGGTTACTTGAATCGGTGGGTAAGGGATTTTCTCAGTTTCTTCGGTTACCTGCCGGACAAAGGTTTCTCTAGACAGTACCCATTGTGTTGTTATTCCAGGTGTAGCGTATTGAAAACCGTCTTTTATGGGTTGAACTTTTGCTCCACCGATAATGTAGGTCGAGAATGGGAGAAAATTTCATTCTAAGATATTGATGTTGCTATTCCAGATTACCCCCTCCACTTTGTTACCCTGTTTGGGTTATTTGCACACGTAAAATTAGGAAAGTGAGAGCATATAACAGAGTATAGGGGAAATAATGGATGCATAAATCTTGTTGCTACGTACCTGCGAATCCAGAAGCAGTAATTGTTGGAGCCGTTTTCCACCTTTGTTAGTGTAGACGTTGCTCTTTTCGGCAACCAGAATTTTCACCCTCCAGTTGTCGGATTTTCCTGTAACATCATCTATGCAAATTTCATTTTCCATGACGTTGGTACCTGCTGACCACATTCGTTGCAAGATATAATAAACAATCAGGGGAAAAAAGCAGCGAATACACATATCGTGGCTAACAGTTTAACTGCTGAAAAACAACTGGGGCAGGGGAGAGGAATTTGACTAAGTAATTTTTTAAGGACCTAGTAAAGATCGTAGGGATACCTATGTTTAACTTGGCTAAAGTGGGGGAGTGTGCTGGTCACTATGTGTGAAGTTACTGGTTGTCTTGTACCCTATCATGTATCTCGCGGTAGACAACATTTTTAGTTAAGGTACTGTTTGTGCTGTCTGTGAACGTGGGCGGTGCGATAAGTACTTTGATTGAGCTGGATTTTCTCACCCTTGATAAAGCGACATACAGCTGTCCATGTGAGAAGACTGGTTCACGTAGATACACACCAACACGGTCCAGTGTCTGTCCTTGAGATTTGTTGATCGTCATCGCAAAACTCAAGCAGATGGGGAACTGGTAATGCTTAACGGTATTGCACATCTCTCATCATTCGAGGATTCTAGAGGAATCTTGTGTAAGATAGTAGTAGTGCCTGTGTATGGACCAGTTGCAATTTCAGCAACGATGGTGTGAGCTTGAAGTTGTTTACAGATCAGCCTAGTCCCGTTACAAAGTCCATGAACAGTGTTTAGGTTTCTTAGTAGCATCACGGGTGAGTTCGGTTTGAGTATTAGCTCGTGCGGTGGGAGGCTACTCGGATGTAACGAATTTAAGAAATCGTCGTAGTCTCCTCGGTGCTGGGGATCAATTACCGTGTCATTACTTATGTACTTTGTAGGGTGGCCAGGCATATTGTCCAACATAGCTTCGTTTATGTCATCCACACAATCGTTCGTAGGTGCGAGCAAAGCTCGGGACATGGCTAGGCTGTGATCGGTTGCGAAAGCATTTATGTCCGGATACACGAATTTTATCGATTCTTTGCAACGATGCATCCTCGTTGGTGAATGGGATAACCATATTCTGAGCGCAGGGTAATGTTTCCATTCTCGTCTTCAAGCTCTGCACCATCACCAATGCGAAGCAAAAAATGCGTGAAGTAAGGGTCATCTCTAGCTCGCATGTTCTCAGTCAAGTTTAGTTTCGTAAGCGCGGGCCACAAAGATGAACTGAACAAGCTTGCATCGAATTGCTGATGTTTTGTGGCATTCGTTACAACTGGCAGCACCTTCCTGAAATCACCTCCGAATATGACAACCTTGTTACCGAATGGTAGGTTAACTTCGGTGATGTCTTTGAGCATTTCTGAGAATGCCTCGACAGATTGTCTATGAGCCATTGGAGCCTCATCCCAAATTATTACCTTCGCTTCCGTAAGTAGCTTAGCTATGGTCGATTGTTTGCTGACACTGGCTATCTGATTGTTTTGATCGTGGAACGGGAGTTTGAACCGCGAATGCGCTGCCCTACCTCCTGGCAATGGACATACTGCTACACCGGAAGTAGCTGTAGCCAACACAATGTATTGCTGGGACCTAAGAGTAGCTAAGATCGCTTTGTATAAGTAAGTCTTGCCTGTACCACCTGGACCATCAATGAAGAAAGCGCAAGGTTCATTCCGCATAATTTTTCCCATGATAGTGTCGTAGGCACGGCGTTGTTGCTCGTTCAGTTTGCGGACATTGAGGAGATCGTTGTCATCTACTTCGATACTCATTTCATAATCCATTTCCTTTGATACATTGTTTCTGCGTGATATTGCATCTGCTTCCGGACCTAGATTGTAATCGGATAGCCGCTTTCCTATGTCGTCTAATAAAAGAGATAGGTCATGAAGAGCTTTCGTGTGAATTTCAGAAACATTTAGCGACAATGATGAATGTGTCCTTGCGTAATCTTTGGAAAACGAATCAGCGTATTTCTGCTAGAGCCTACTGGGATCGGAAGGTGCACAAAACACAAGGATAGAAGCAAAAAGGTGTCGAAGTTTCCTGGGCATTTGTAGAGTACTGCCTTATCTAAGCACATGTCTAAGTCAGCGTCTGTGGCAAGCAAGTTTCTTGCCTAAGCAGCTACTCTAAATGTGGAATGTGAATAACCATCTACTGTCAAAAGGTCATTGTACGATTTAGGACCTGGTACGTGATTTAAAAGCAAGCATAGGTAATATCTTTCACCCTCTCTCGGGTTAGCCGACACAATGCGGCCCACGACCTTACCTTTTTCCGTTCGGACCACATTCGTTTGCTTGAATCCCAAACGAAATATTTAGGAAAATCCTTGTATAGAGTTCGAAAGTGTACAGCCCGGTCATTGGTTCGGTTCATATCAAAGAATTGCATCAACATTGTCTTACCTAGGAAATCATTGTTGGCGATATTGTTCAGTCTTAGTCGATTCCAAAGGAGACAAGGTAATTATCGGGAGATGCAAATGCAACACGACCATCTGCAGTTGCATCTCGAATAAGTCAAACGCGTATAAACGCCAGCAACCTTTCAGTGGACCGACCCACCTCCCTTGTTGGTACTCTTTTACCTCATCTTCAAAGAGATTAGTGGTCACCATTTGGAAAGAGATTTTGTCAGCCCTTGTAAATGTACTTGTAAATATACTTCACGAGTTTAATAGTTGAGCGGATCTCCACATTAATGTGGCAATCGATTTGCGATAAGTATGGATTGTAAGGCACGATCCACCGGTTGTCAATTACATGGCACGACGACTGGTGGAGATACGGTGTCGCGCCGCTGTAATGGGATAGCTATTGCATCCATGCGTAGTATATTGAAGAAAATCCTTTGGATATTTGTTCTTGCATTTTTTATCCCGCATACAAGGGCACCTAGGATTAAGTAAACCACATGGTCCATGAACCATGTGTTTAAGAATGAGATCATGCAAACGTGGGTTTAACGAAGGGTCAGGCAACTCGGCACTGATGAATCGGTCATATGCGTCTGGATTTAAGGGCCTAGAATCCCTATCCATAATTAGAAGCAAATGTGCATGGGGCAGCCCTCGTTTCTAGAATTCTATTGAGTAAACACATGCTACCGGTACACCGAGGAGATGATTTTTTAGGAGTTCCTTTTTTAGCATCTCGAGCTTCACTTTGAATACCTGTGCAATAAAATCTGGCCGGTTTTGAGGCAGTTCATATGTAAGCAAGTGGCTACTAATCTCAGGCCAAGATGGATTGCAAGTCATTGTCAGAAAGAAATTTGGCTTCCCAAAATTCTGCACCAAACACATCGCATCCATGTAACGTTTTTTCATGTCGTGTGGACCACCCACGAACGAAGGAGGAAGAACAACTTTCCGACAAACCGCAGAGCTGGAGTTGTTTCCGCCTGCGATACTGTCAAGTATCCCCTGCAAACACTCTGTGCATATCTTCTTTTGTTGCTTGTAGATATATTCTAGCCTCGAAGTTTCAACCTTCACAAACATATCCACTATGAACTGCTGCAGTAACCTGCCCGTGCGCAAAAGCATAGAAGTATTGTTGTCACGTAATTGCAGCTTGTAGCAATAGTATTGACGGCACGAAATAGTGTTACGTTTCCTAACACCGTTCTCAAATGCTGAGGTCAAAATCAAGGAGATGAATAAGAACCGAGTCATTGCAAAAAACTACCGAAGTGTACAAAAGCAAAGGGTACCTAGCCTTTCTTGGCACAGGAGTTCATCAGCGTTAGCTGCAAAACCGTGCCTATCACCCAAAGCATCACGGCATCTGTAACCTCGTTTCCGCTTATTCGGTGAGAGTTTCTCTATATTACAATCCCATCCAATTTGACCCCGTGGAAATAGTAAAGGGTATTGCAACGAATCATAGCATCCGTAGTTGTGGCATATTCTGAAAGGCATTGCATCATTCGAATATATTTGGATATGGCATCCGGGATTGGAGGCATCTTCCTCATCGATAGAAAGAATCGCAGACACATCGTCGCATGTGGGCTCATTATAAACACGTTGATCGAGTCTGGGGTTGCTAACAAGGCACAACTTGTAGCTATCCACACATCCTAAATCCCTAACTTGGCGCAAGAAACGTGCGTACGGGTTTTCAGCAAGCACATGCATCAATGTGGTCATGACATCCTTAGAAAATCATGATGACGTAGCCAAGCGCTCCTCGAGCTCAGTCTGAGGGTCATAGAAATAAAATTGTACACCAGTAGGCGTAACAGTGTTTCCGTTAAAGCAAGGAAGGTAGTGGTGTATTTTGCCTTGGACCTTGAATGTGTATATACCTTGCTTATTTTTCATAAGCTCGTTATCTTTTTTGGCTGCGAATGTGGTGAATGCTATGTTATTGTTATAGCTCCTTGCATATTGCCTAAAAGTTACTGATTGAATGTCTGAGTCAGTAAATAATCGAGCAAGGGCAGATGGTATCGGTGGGGAGGCAATACTTATCTCGCCTTCTGAGCAACAAAATCCTGTAGATTCATGGTAGAAACGCTGGCATGGCAATAGGTACAGCTTGGAGCACTTGGTAAGAGACTGGAATATGATTCAGCACGTGGCACGTGCAATACGTGAGGTAATTCAGCGAAAACAAAGCCTGCCCTAAGCCTGCCAGAAGGATAGAACTCATGTTGGATATGAGCTGTCCAACATAACGCAGTACCAACACGAGTCGAGGCAGTGTAGACACGACCTCTTTCCTCTGCGATACCCTGGTCATGAGAAAGTGCATTGTGCAACCCTGTGTTGGTGGCCGGAGAGTGCGTTGCAGGATCAGTCACAGAGGAGATTCCTTGGTCACAGGCAAGTGCACATTCGGTGTCACCTACCAGCTGAGAGCCTTGAGCAACCCTACCTTTTGACGTATAGCGCATACGCCGTTGCATCAGAAAGTCACTTTTTTTACCAGCATCCATAGCTGCGTACGCTTTTATCCTCCTTTCATTTCTCTCTGCTCGACTTTGGTCATCCATCACCCTGGTAAGTAATTCTACCACAACTGCTAAGCCTAACCTAGTGATGGTAAATAGAAGGCAACTAAAGCTAAGTGCAACGTACAAGACATACGTACAGAGCTACTAACTAATTGACCGAAGTCAGTACATAACTAAGAGAGGAAAAGGGTAAACCGAGAGCTACTAACAGAGGCATGCAAGAAGAAGCAAAGGACAAGGGGAAAAACGCATCTACAGAAGCAATTCGCAGAACAAATAACCACAGAAACCAAAGGCACCAAGAAACGAGCACTTGCTGAGAGGAAACAAATGAGCACAACCTAATATACACATCACCACTGGCAAGGGAACAACGTAAACCACACACATCAGACCCCACACGTAGAAAACATGAGGAGAATGTACCAAACATGGCACATCACCCGTGGCAACAATGAAAGGATCAATGTCATTATCAAGCCCATGTAAAAAAAGGTGTAGACACACCGGAAAAATATAGCATACAGACACAAGAACGGACACATAATGCACCGAGTGAATGGGAAAAAAGAAACAAACATTCAAGGCACATGGCCTCAGAAACTGCAGGTTGCACAAGAACAAACGGCACCGTTTTTTTCATTTCACACAGGATGACTACCACAAAATTCATCGGAATGACCAAGTATTGTAACCCAGGTAACAACAGAAAAACCAAACTCATTGACCAAAGTCAGTACATAACTACAAGAGAAAAAGGGTAAACCGAGAGAAAAGACAAGGCAACAGGGGCAGAAACCTAAGACACGGAAAATTATAGCAGAACTTAGACGCAGAAAATTGAACAGGCACAAAACTAAACCATTAGATTCAATCCTGGCCACTGCAAAACGCGAAACACAATCTAAGACAACATATATTTCCTTTAATCTGTACCCGGGAAAATCCAAAACCAATAGACGACATAGTAATTTTTGACTACCTAGTACGAAAGCAGTACACCGCACCATCAGATTCAGTCATGAGTATCCCAGAGCAACAAAGACAAACCTAAAAACCATTTATCTCCTTTGATTCCTAACCCTGAAAACCCACGACCAACGAAAAACTTTATACTAAGCTAGGAAATGTACCAAACATGGCACATCACCCGTGGCAACAATGAAAGGATCAATGTCATTATCAAGCCCGTGTAAAATAGGTATACACACACCGGAAAAATATAGCATACAGACACAAGAACGAACACATAATGCACCGAGTGCGGGGAAAAAAAAAACAAACATTCAAGGCACATGGCCTCAGAAACTGCAGGTTGCAGAAGAACAAACGGCACCGTTTTTTCATTTCACACAGGATGACTACCACAAAATTCATCGGAATGACCAAGTATTGTAAACCAGGTAACGACAGAAAAACCAAACTCATTGACCAAATTCAGTACATAACTACTAGAGAAAAAGGGTAAACCGAGATAAAAGACAAGGCAACAGGGGCAGAAACCTAAAACACAGAAACTTATAGCAGAACTTAGACGTAGAAAATTGAACACGCACAAAACTAAACCATTAGATTCAATCCTGGCCACTGCAAAACGCGAAACACAATCTAAGACAACATATATTTCCTTTAATATGTACCCGGGAAAATCCAAAACCAATAGACGACATAGTAATTTTTGACTACCTAGTACGAAAGCAATACACCGCACCATCAGATTCAGTCATGAGTATCCCAGAACACGTATCAAGCGATTAGCAATTAGCGATTAAGCTAGGAAATTACTAAAACAACAAAATAAATAACCAATTATCAGTTCCACCTTTTTGAGAGCCTCATGAGCTAGCAAATTTATCATTTCCATGACTAAACTTCAGTGCCGTTAAGCATGAAATGCATGCCTAAATAGTCCATAGAATTTAGACCAAGGGGGAAAAAATAAGCAGAATCAGCATAAAAACCTCGTAGCTCTTCAAGGCTACTGCACATACGGTACTGACCGGCTCTTAATTTACTCGTACATGGAAAATGGAAGCTTGGATTACTGGTTGCACGAAACATTTGATGGGACTTCAAGCCTTAACTGGGAAACAAGATTAAAGATAGCTCAAGGGGCAGCCCGCGGATTGGTCTATTTACACAAAGAGCCGGATATAATTCATCGAGACATTAAAAGTAGCAATATTCTTTTGGATGAAAGACTTGAAGCTCATCTAGCTGACTTTGGTCTCTCGAGGTTACTTCATCCGTACAATACGCATGTAACTACGGATTTGGTTGGCACGTTAGGATACATACCGCCTGAATATAGTCAAACATTGACCGCGACTTTCCGGGGTGATGTTTATAGTTTTGGGGTTGTTCTACTTGAGCTTCTTACAAGAAGGAGACCTATGGAAGTTAGTAAGGGAACGAATTGCCGGGATTTGGTGTCGTGGTTGTTTCAGATGAAAGAAGAGAAGAAAGTGGAGCAGATATTTGATTCATTCATATGGAATAAAGATTCTGAAAAGCAACTAAGAAGTGCTTTCTATAGCATGTAAATGTATAGACAAGGATCCCAGAAGTAGGCCCTCTATTGATCAAGTTGTTTCATGGCTTGATGCAATTGAGACTGATAAAATAAAGCTAGAAAATAATTCTCATGTTTACAACTGATGAATGTAGCAAATATAATGAAACTGCATTTTGGGTTTTTCTAAAATGCTTTGGGTTTGAAAACCAAATTGCTGCTTTACATTTTCTGTTATAAGATAGATGTTGTATGTTCTTGATAATATTTTAAGGAATTCATCTCATCCTTCACAATTTCAATGAAAAAAATAAGAATGTAGAGCTTTTTTTTTTCTTTTTCTTTTTCTTTCAATTCAAGCAATCATACTTCTATTTCAAAACCTAGGCTTATAGTTAGAGATGGTTTACAGTTTACACATATGCAGTATTAGTATACTGACATTTGATGATACTCAAAACGACGAAAGAAAAAACCGTAGACAAAATCACACACACTGAAATTGATTAGCCGTTAAACAAACATGCATCCTCACTAACTGTGACAAAACCTCATTAAAACACAACATGCACCCTAACTAAACACTAAAAACAGTAAAAGCAGCAACTCTGTATCTAAGCAATAAACAAAAGATGATATATTCACCTCAAACACGATGCAAGCAAAGCAGGATGTACTAACATCTAACACAGACAAAGCTATAAAAATGAATGAGTAAGCATTTAGGCAATAAACAAACATGCATCCTCATCAACAGCCGAAGAACACCATCAAAACCCAGCATGCATCCTAATTAACTATCAAAAACACCAACACAAGGAAGTGAATAAGGAAGAGATGGAAGAAAAACAACGTACATGAAATGACACACTGAAATTGCAAAGAAATTGAAGCCAAAAAGCAGCGAGATAATACACGCGCGCACGTACATACCTGTTGTGATACCACACGATTCTTGTTGTGACACTGTTATTTAATTTTCTTGTGCTATAGTGTATATATATATATATATATATATATATATATATATATATATATATATATATATATATATATATATATATATGTGTGTGTGTGTGTGTGTGTGTGTATACATATATATAAGTGTATATATATAACTACATAGGGTTGTGTGTATATATATATACACACACACACACACTTATATAAATGTAAATATAAATATAAATACACACACACACACACTATTATATATATATATATAAGTATGTTAAGTATATTGGGTTTAGTATATATACACAATGGTTAGTTTTTTCCGAATGTTATTGTGTTGGGTTGTTTATGTATTTGTAGACGGTTAATTGAAGAGTGTTGTCGCCACCGCCATACAATAATTGATAATGACAAGGAGAAGCGATGATGGGTAGAGCCCGTGAGAACATAGCTTAGATTTTCGATTTAGCGGATGCCTCTTTTCCGGACGAGGTTTTACCAAGCTGTTGAGAACGAGAAAAGATATTCTATTGAGCAGATCTAATGAAATTTTCAACGAGCTACACTTTATAATGAGCCCCAATATAAGGCCTGAGGATTGAACGACAAAGCGGATCGGAATAAGTTGAAAACACCCTGGGGAAGCATGAATTTCTAAGAACCTCATCAGGTCGAGGTGTACCGTAGAATATGTCGAGATTCTTCGTATGGTTCATTTTATTAAAAAAATTCATTATGTTGTTATCGATAATATCATGGGATGTGCTGATACGATCACAAAAACCGTAATAAAATACAAATAAATTTATCAATTTCACATGCGAATTTTTATCGTCAACAACAAAAATAGCATAATCAACTTATAACCCATAAAACACAAGAAGACCGTCTGTTGCTAAAATACAGATTGAGTTTGATCTATTAAAGCCTCTCCCACAGCACATTTGGATTCAGCAGGGTGAAAACTCCGGGTTTTGGCAAACAATAGAGCTTGTGGATCCTCTTCCTCATTACTGCAAACATTGTCAACATATAGGGCATTCTGAGGCTGTACGTATGATCAAGCACCCTGAATTGAAGCCGGAAAGATTCAGACCGAGCGATGATCCTCAGGATAAAACAGCAGCCCCTGTTCCACAATATCAAATACTTCAGAGAATAACAACTAATGAGAAGGAAGCATCTACTAACGCTACCAAGGAAGTTGTGGCAAGTGCAGCAGCCACAAAAAGTGGTTTCCAGAAGACTGGTAATGAGGGAACCTCCTTGGATCATAATCGCCCCCATCTCCCCATAAGGACGATATTGTGCATAGTCCTGGGAAGGCACCAATGTTGGATCAATCCCCTGTGAAGCTGCCAAGAAGTGACAAAATAGTGATTAATCCTGTAAATAATCTCCCTATAGATGACCTAGGGATTCAAGTCTTGCAGCAGCTTGAGAAGGAACAATATCAGGGGTACAATTCAGCTTCAGGCATATCTCCTCTCCCATCTACACCATAATCTCCAAATAGTTTAATGCTAGCTACTGACTCTTTACACAGCACAAACTTGAACTTGTTACTAGAGAATGATCAGGTCCAAGCAGAAGACAACCATCGAGTGGAACATGAAGCAGATGAGAATCAATGTGAATATCTTGAAAACGATGAAACTTTTAGTATGGCATTGAGTAGCAAACACAAAAAAGAGTACCATGGCCATAAGCCTTCACGTCGGAATAGATCAAAACCTGCTAGATATAATGTTAAATAGTCTCTCCTGGAATATAAGAGGTATGAGAGGTAAAACCTCGTTCAGGAGATTGAAAAAACTATTAAAACTATACAAAATAAGTTTCTTAGCTATTCTTGAACCTATGATTGAAGTCTCAAATCTTGAGGAATACAGACAGAAGCTTCATTTTGCAAAAGCTGTAGTGGCTACGGGAAACAAAATTTGGATCTTCTGGAATTTCCCTTGGAATGTGGAGCTTACTTTGGTTGATGACCAATTTATTCATGCTAAATTTGTTGGTGCTTCGGTTTTTATTATCTCAAGTGTTTATGCTAAATGTTCTCGTCTCCTAAGGCTTCCTTATGGGAATCTATGATTGAAATTGCCCAACTAGGTCTACCTTGGATGATTGGGGGGACTTCAATGTGATTAGATCATTAGAGGAGTACAAGGGTTCTTCTCAGCCAAACTTGGGGGCTATGGCAGATTTTAATGCCACTATAGCAGAGTGTGGCTTGCATGAAGTACATATCATTAATGGTAGTTTCACTTGGGCTGGATGGAGAAATGCTACCCATGTTACTAAATAACTGGATAGAATTCTGCTTAATACTCAATGGGTTTCTATTTCTGGGGATGGTAAAGTTAAAGCACTCAATAGATTGGGGTCTGATCACAAGCCTTTGGTCTATGAAGTTACATCCATTCCTAGAGGGTCATCAATTTTTTGATTTCATAATATGTGGTTACAACATGCTGATTTCCATCAAATTGTCCTAACCAGTTGGCAGATGGTTGGGGCTAGATCAGGGGTGGCTAACTTTATGTGCAAGCTCAAACACCTTAGAACTATTCTTAGAATCTGGAACAAGTCTTACTTTGGCAATGTGCATCAGAAAGTCATTGATCAAGAAAAGGCTGTCATATTACAAGAAGAAGCCTTTGATGCAGATCCATCAGATGATCATAAGTTAGCTCTTAAGCAGGCTCAAAATCAATATTCACTCTATTTGGATCAGCAGGAAACCTTTGGGAAGCAAAAATCTCAGTTCAAATGGTTCTCAGATGGGGATAGAAACACTGCCTTTTATCAAGCAACTGCTAAGGAAAGGCAAAGGAAACTACATATTCATAAAATTGGTGCACTGAAAGATCTGACATTGAAAAAGCAGGCGTGGACTACTTTAGTACTCTTTTACACTCTGATGGGCCAGGTAATCCAAAAGCTGTCTCTTACTGTTTACAATTCATTCCCAATTTAATGACAGCTGATCAGAATCAAGTCCTTACTGGTCCTGTTATTTTAGATGAAGTTAAACAGGCTGTCTTTGATTTGGACCCTAGCAGTGCTGCTGGCATAGATGGTTTTTCTGGCATTTTTTTCAGACACTTTTGGGAATTAATTGCTGCTGAAGATCTTCTAAAGGCTTCCCAAGACTTTTTCAATGGTAATGTTTTGCCAAAATCTGTGGGCACAACTTTAGTTACTCTTATTCCTAAAGCTGCAGAACCAACGTCATTTGCTGAATTTAGGCCTATTTCTTTAAGTACTTTTGTTAATAAAATTTTCACTAAAATCTTAAGCTCTAGATTGAGTACTATCATGCCCTTTTTTATCTCTGAGGAACAGTCTGCTTTTTTAAAAGGGAAGAACATTATTGACAGTGTCCTCATGGTGAAAGAGATGGCTCAATTCCTACATAAAAAGACTAGAGGGCATAATATCATCTTTAAATTTGATGTTATGAAGGCCTTTGATAGAGTGTCCTGGGATTTTTTTGGAGAAATTACTTGAGAAGTTTGGTTTTTCTGGAGTCTTTATAAATTTGATTATGAACAATTTTAGGGGTAGTTGGTTCTCTTTGCTAATAAATAGTAGTCCTGCAGGGTTCTTTCAGTCCTCTAGAGGCATTAAACAGGGAGATCCACTCTCTCCATACATATTTATTCTGGTCATTGAAGCTCTTTCTAGGGGCTTAAAGAGTATTTATAAATTGGGTCCTAAAGGCTTTCCTACTGTCACTCATTCTCTTTATGCTGACGATCTGATTGTCTTTTCTAATGGCAGCAAGTCCACTTTAGATAAGCTGATGCAATTCTTGGCCACCTACGAGCAAGCCACGGGCTAGAAAATCAATAAACATAAGAGCTCTTATATCATTGGTAAGGGAGCAAAAAGCAAGACTATTGAGCAGGTTGCTTCCATTACTCAGATGAGGCACTCTACTTTTCCATTTACATATCTTGGTTGCCCTATATTTGTGGATAGAGCTAAGGCTACTTATTTTCAGCCTCTTATATAGAAGTTTGAAAAGAAATTGCAGGGCTGGTACTCAAAATTGTTATCTTTAGGGGGTAGAATTATTTTGATAAAGCATGTTTTATCATCAATACCCATTAATCTTATGGCAGCGGTGCGGATCCCAGTTTCTGTTAGATCCAAGTTGGAAGCCATAATGTCACAATTTTTGTGGAATGACACCTTAGAAAAAAGGAAAATAACTTGGCGTAAAAGGGGTGATTTATGCTTTCCAGTTTCAGAAAATGAGTGCAGGGTTTCAAGTTTGCAAAATATATAGGAGAGTTTTTCTTGTAAACTTTGGTGGAAGCTAAAGATGGGGCGGTGGACTATGGGAATCAAAGATCATGGGTAGCACTTTTCCCTTGTATAAAGCGCATGCTTGAAGCTGCTATCTTCATCTCAAGAGGAAATGGATGAATACTCAAGATATAAAGGTGGGGTCACTAAGCAATGGATATGGACACCAAATACTTGGGAGCCTTCAACGTGGCATCACTTATAAACTTCTCAGGAAAAGAGACCTTCAAAATTTGAGTTGGGTGAGATATGGAAGCAGATATCCCTCTGAAAACATTTTTCTTTATATGGAGGCTTTACAATGACTTACTTCCTTTCCCTCCTCAACTTCACAAGCTTAAAATCCATGGGCCTTTTAAATATGATTTTTGTGCTTCGATGACTCTACTATCCATACATTCCGAAATGTTCCTTCTCACAATAAGTATGGTTTCACTTTGATCAGTGCATTTTAAACCTCGGCAAAAATTCTTGGAAGAACTTTATGGAATCTTGGTTTCAAAATCCTATTGGAGGCTCTTATAGTCAAGTTCTGAGGGTTCTCTTCATCTTTATATTGTGGGAATTGTGGAAAAGCAGAAATGCTATTTTGTACGGGGATTCTAATATTTCTACTCAAACATTGCATATAGGCTATCCAACATTAGCTTCAATTTGCCACCCAAATCATAAAGCTGCACCGTTTTTCTGATGATGATAGCATCTTGGTTGAAAGTGGGTTGATAAAGCAACTAGCTCCTCCTCCTTTAAAGAAAATCAAAATTGTGCTTTGGAAACTTCCTGCGGAGAAGCAGCTAAAAGTGAATTGTGATGGTTCCTCTTTGGGTAATCCTGGATTAGCAGGAGGGGGTTTAGTTGTTAGAAATTATGCAAGGAAGGTTTTACAAGCAGGTTATTCAGCTTATGGTATTTGTACTAATATGAAAGCAGAAATTAGGGCAATGGCGGATGGAATTGGTCTTTGTTCCTACAAAACTGCGCACTTGATACATGTGGAAGTGGACTCTAAAATGCTAGTTGACATGCTCCTTGGGAAAGCAGTTGTCCCATGGAACTACCTTGACGATATCACTGATCTGCGCTCATTGATAGCAGAGTATAATATCCAAGTTTCTCATGTGTATAGAGAAGGAAATGCAGTTGCTGATTATCTTTCTAAACTAGGAAGTACCACACATGTCACAAAACAGTTGGATTGTTCTGCACTCCCCAGCTCTCTTGGTCTTTTGGTCTTGAGGGACAATTTGCAACTTCCAGCTCTGTGTATATCTTGGGTAGTGTTATACTAATACTGCTGGACTACCTGGAAGCACTCTTCATATTATGAAGAATGCAAACAGGTTGTGTCTTAACCTTTTTTTTACTCCTTCTCTTTCTAGTTTTGGTTTTTGGTCTCCAGTTTGGCCTTCTGTGTGATACAGGCCCAGCAGGGAAGTTTGGGAAGCACCTGTCAGAAGATTGCACGCAGGCGTTCGCTGCTTTAAGGATGCTGGATGTGAAGAAAATGGATCATCTCCTTCATTAATCTCAAGCTTTTGCAGCTGTTTTCAAGATCCTAGTTTTCCTTTTTTTGGTTTTTCTCCCTTGTACTCCCTGACTAGATCAGTTTTGGGTCTATTATTTATTTTGTTTTCCCAATGTACGGAGGCCCATACTCTTTCCCTAGCACCCGGGTTTTTCCATAATGGATTTTCCGGACTAGGGTTTTGAGGAGGTGGGGGAAGTACATTGATGACATGTATTCTTGGAGGAGGCCGGGAGGGCCCTAACCTTTGTAACTTTTTCCCTCCATCAATAAAGGTTCAAGGTTAAAATAAAAAAAAATAAAAAACCCATAAAACACAATCTAATACAGGTTTCGTATTTTACTACGAGCAATCACATTGATATCAACCAAAGTACAAATGTATCAACTACATAGTTCTCCAACGAATGTCAATTTCATTATCGAACTATCTAATCAAAATTAATCCTTTAAGTACCCTAAAAATCGAAACTTTATCCTTTCACTACCCTAAAAATCGAAATTTTAGAACTTTAACAAATTAATTACCTCAAACATAATCATTTATTGATGTGTAAGAAGAACAATTAAAAAAATACGATATTTAAAATTATTCAAACAAAAATCTTAAGTGAAATGCTTACCCATTTGGTTAAAGAAACAAGACCGGTGTAGTTTGATTTCCCCTTGCAATTAAAAAATATGATGATTTGCTTTTATCAGATTTGTGGAGAAATAGAATGAGTAAGTATATGGGTGAAGAAGATAATGATATTGGGTGAAAAATAGGAAGATACGAAGTTATTCAACATTTAATTACACACCACGTGCAAGTTAGAACGGGTAAATCGTACACCGCTCAAATCCTCTTTGCCTCGTTCAATTTTCGACAGGCTGGCAAAGCGTCCCGATTAATTTGAAATCCAAGCTTGGCCCCATGACTTTTGGACACCACACGTGTAAATTAGGGCGTGCTCGTTCAAAATGGAACGTGCTTCTTACTGGCCCGTTACAATTTAAACGAGGCGGCCCAATTTTTTGCTTTCTGAAATTCAACGAGGCCATGTTTGGACCCCGTGACATTTTGAACATGCCTAGCTCAGCCCCTTGCGATTCCAACGTGGGACTAAAAAAATCATCAGGTCTGACCCGATCCGAAATAAAATAGAGGGCTACAATGACATAAAAGTATAAATTCTCTTTTATTTGGTCATTGTTGATGACATTGTGAGAGAGGTGGCAATTTTATGCCAACTAGGGCCATTTCACGATGATTCATGTCAATTGACAATGGAAAGCAAGAGAGTCATTGTGAACGACCTTCAAAGAACTCAAAAGTCAATGATTTATTATACTTCTTCCGTTTTTTTATCTGTCGTATAGAGAATATTTACACAGATTAAGAAAGTGAATAATATATGTCTAAAAAAAATGGAAAAATAACACAACTATCCTTCACTCATTGTGCATGGAAAATTGTACCAAAATATGGGTTATTAAAATGAAGGGTAAATGTGGAAAAAATAATAATTAATATTGCATTGGTATTTTAAAATGATAGATAAATAAAATCAAAACAAATTCTGAAAACTGACAGTTGAGAAAGAGCGGAGGGAGTATTACATCTGTCCAATAAAAAGTATCCAATTTTTGAAAATAAATTGTTCTACAAAAAATGCCCATATATAAAATCAATGCATACCTTTCAAAAAAAAAAAAAAAAAAAAATCCATGCATAATTTTTTTTGAGGAAAATCAATGCATAATTTAATTCATCTTTTCAAAATACCCTTATAATACCATTTAATTTTGTATACATTTTTCATATTTCAAAACAAATATTTATTTTGAAATAGGGCTATATATCAATCAGTGTTTAAAATACAACACATTAATTATTTTTTTAATCTGTGTATACCACAAAAAATGGATATTTTTTATGGGAAATTAGGGATAAGGACACAATCTGAAATATTATTAAGCAACAGGACAACTACATATTTTTATAGGGAGAATGACATTGCATAATTTTTATAGCGAGAAGAGACAAACAAGAAATCCGAAAATCGGTGAATCTCCTAGTGAATCCCAGAAATCGGTGAATTTCGATGTTGAATTTTGATGATGAATCCGAAAATCGGTGAATCCCGACAATGAATTTTGAAAATTAGTGAATTTCGAAATTGAATTTTCGGCAGTGAATTTAAGCAATGAATTTGAACACAAGTGAATTTCGATAGTGGATAAATAGTTTTGTATTCTATACGCAAAAAGTTTAAAAGATCATTCTTCTACTTAATTGATGAAATATTTTGTCTTCTCCTCATTACCCCTATTTTTATGGGACAGAAGTAGTATAAATTATATTACATGGACAATTACTCCCTCGATTATTTATTTTATTTTATATTTTATATTTTGTGTGTGTTGGCGCTAAACGTTGAAATTGGGAAATAAACAAAAATAATGATAAAGGAGTACATTGAATCCTTGACTGGTGTAAAGATCTCAGTTGTTTGAGAATTGAAGCGACCAGCTCAATATATAATCCGCTACGGAATAATTGCACATGGAGAAGGCCTACCATAAGAATTTTCAATATTACCTGAAAATTGTAAAATATACAGGTCGGTTTTATACCTTTAACGACCTTTCCTACTTATATTTTTTCCTACTTGTTAAGTACTGCTAAAGGAAGTGTGCAATAATAAGTTGAAAAATAAATTTTATGGAGTTGCTGGTAGAAGTTCACAAGTTCTAAAAGAAGCAAAAGTTATTTCATTCATTTGTGCATTATCATGTTATTATGTATAATAATAACTAGGAACAGATACTGATTCGGTTGAGACGGTTAATGGCTTTATTAAACCGAAGCAAATTTTTAATTAATTGAAATTGATCATCAAACCGAACTGTTTGTTTTTACATAATCGAATTGAACCGAACCGAAATATACGGTTTGGTTCGGTTCGGTTAACCAAAAATTGAAATAAAAATAACAATTCTATTCGGTTATAAACGATTTGGTTTTTATTCGAATTTTTAATTCTGTTAAAAAATTGTCCGCACAATGGTTCGGTTATATGCAATTCTTCGTAAATGCTTATAATATTTTGGTTATGAAAACTAATAATACAAGTTAATTATAAACATTACGGTTACAATTTTCTATTCATTTTGGTTAACCGTTCGCTTTTTTATTCGGTTCGGTTTTGGTTGATTACGGATAATTTATAGAGTTATCCAGAATCGAACCAAAATTTCGGTTTCTCTATAATACTAATCGTGAATCGAACCGAATTGAACCAAAAGACCTCGGTTCGGTTCAGTTTTCGGATAATCCATATCCGTGTACATCCCTCATAATAACGATAAAAATTTGGCGTGTGTACATATATACATGAATTTAATTCACATAAAAATGCAACAGAGATGAAAAAAAAATACATAGAATCGACATTAGTGACATAAGGTTTGATGTCGTTTGACGGTGGTCGGATCAGCACATCGCCACGTGTCATCCCCATGATAATCCAACATTAAATGAAGATAGGGAAAGACCATCGTAAGGAGCTAACCTCCAGGATCCGAGCTATGCAAGCTCGGATACTCTCCTGACCTCAGGAGGTCGGCCAATTCACAAGGTCAGCCTACCTGCGTCCGACCCTACAGGTCGGCCTAAGTCCCACTAGGACCAAACTCTCTACGTATACACGGAATCCAGATAAATACGGAAAGAATCATTGGCCATAACTACTATGATCCATTCATTCAGGTATAACCATAATTATCTCCTAAAATCAAGAGGATCAAATCATCATTATCTCTTACTCAGGGAACGTGAAATTAGAGTCCAACATGGACAAGCTACGCGCAATTCTAGGGCACAAGCCCCTCTATATAAAGAATCCCTAAGGAACTACAGAGAATTGATTCCAATTGACATATTGGATACGTAGGCAGCTTGAGATACAGTTTCTCAAGTGCAGTCTAAATCTCACACAACCAACCCCCCTCTCTTATCGGTTTTGTTGTTCTTAAAGCTTGGGCAGATTGTTATTAGGAAGAAAACCACCGGATTTAATACCCGATGATATCCAACATCGTCAATTCACGCTAAAAGGAGGGCCTTCCACTGACAATCTTGTTCGAAGTTCTGGAATCAACATGGTGACAACGCGACAGCAGGCGGTCTACGACAACCACATTAAGGACGCGACATATTCGGATACCAACAATCAAAACCAACAGCAGGAGGAAATCATCCTCAACGCCACCCACCAAGCATTGGTGGATCAGCTCGTGGCTCTTGATGATGCAACAAAGCAAGCCATCCTCGACGCTGCCTTGGCAGAAGAGGAAGATCTGGAGGATAAGGATCCTCTGGAGGAAGATTTGCAAGGACAGGGTTTGCAGGAAGAAGATCTGTAGGAGAAGAACTCGCGGGAGTAGAATTTGGAGGAGGATGACCCCAACGATGGGTCATGGGAAGAAACACCTCCTCCTCCCAAGCATAAACGGACCAAGAGGGGCGACCACTAAATCCTCTTCAAATTTGAGGAAACAACTAATAGTTCCCCATGCAATGGACGCGGTCAGAGCCGAATCGGACATCATAGCTGGAAAGAGAGTTGCGCAATTGGCCCTTGAATCCCCTTTCTCTGAGCAGGCGGATAACTATCCTCGACCTGCAAGGTTTAAAGTACCAAAGCTGGAGCCTTATGATGGAACAAAGGATCTCCAGGATCACATGTTTCAGTACCTCACACATATGAATCTCGACTACACCCCGGATGAGATGAAGTGTAAGGCTTTCCCTGTATTACTCACTGGTCAAGCTCGAGAATGGTTTAAAAGAATCCCAGGCAGAACCATCTCCAACTTCGAGACCTTAGGGAAGATGTTCCTTAACGCCTTCATTACGGCCAAGCCATTTTAGAGGAATGCTACCCATTTGTTTACCCTCAAGAAGAAGCGAGATGAGACCGCGCTGCAGTACCTCAAGCGGTTCAATGATGAGTCGATGCAAGTCCGAGACGCAGATGACCACATTCGAATTGCATATTTCGTGCTAGGGCTACGAGAAGGAAGATTGTATGCCAAGCTGAGCAGCAGGCTCCCCACGTCTATGAAGGAATGCATGGAGGTGGCCTTCAGGCATTGTCAAGGAGAAGAAGCTAACTAGCTGAAACAAGAGTAGGAGAAATGGAAGCATATAAATAAGAAAGAAGAGTATCCTTCTGACAGTAAGAGAAAATCGACTGGGGACCGAGCGTCCGGGTCAGCCGTTGATCGGTCCGAGAGAAGACACGCCTTGCAACGAAGGGATTTCCCAACATTAAACTGGCCACGTGAACAAGTACTCACAGTTATGGAGAGGAAAGGTTTAACATGAACTCCCCCCTGATGCGAAGTCCCCCAGAGATGAGGGACCAAAGTAAATTTTACACGTATCATAAGGTCATCGGGCATGATCTGGACGGCTACGGGGATTTCCAAAGAGATGTGGATGCAGCTATTGCTGAAGGAAAGTTGGATGTGGTCGTGGATCGATCTCATACCACCGAACAATGAGGTCGGTGCAATTACCCACAAAGAAATTTCAATCAGGATCGGGCCGACAGGGTGAGCCCCTGAGTAGAAGAAATTGATCTCCGGAGAGAGACCGACTAATCGGCAACCACCCGATCAACACCATCAACACTATCGTGGGCGGTCCTGGCAATACGTTCGGGGAGGTCATCAGCCCTAACTCTCGACTCGGGAGCTCGCATGAAAATAGAAGAGGACAAACCCATGCCCGGGAGGTGACTTATGGTCCTGCTGGTTACGAATAATAAAGTCTTGGTCATTGAAGTTGTGGTGAATAAGAATCTAGTAAAGAGGGTTTTGCGCCGATCACAGTAGCGCCGTCAACGCCCTTTACCATTTAGCTTTTCGGTCGATGAACCTCAAAGAATCGTGAGGCGACTCGGTCTCGACACCACCTTGTTGAGATCCGCTGGTCCCCGTTCATCTGGCTGGAATGGTTCGGCTCGCCACAACATTTGGGAAGGAACCAGAGGGTAGGACACTCATGGTAACTTACGTCGTAGTCAAGGCCGCATCGGCATATAACATCATCTTGGGAAGACTCGCTACAATCGACCTTCGAGCCGTGATCACTCCGGCTCACATCAGCCTGAGGTTCCCAACTGCAGACGGCTCGGTCGAAATCAAGGAAGACCCGGAGGTCTCCATAAGCTGCTATACGGTCACAATAAAAGGCAAAGGAGTAGCCTTAGCTTGAACAGCTCGGCAAGTCCTTTATACCTGTTGATTTCCATTCATGCAATTTCATTTATGCCCGACTTTCTTTGGTTATTTACTAGTCCTTGGTGTTTGAAACTTTGTTGAATAAATTTCGCTCTAGAGGTGCCTCGTCTATTTATCTTGGTGATATACTTGTTTACCTTGTCTTGTTAATTGCGAACGACCATAAGTCCATAAGGACAAGAGAAACCCAACTCCCCAATTCAGATCCTAAACTTAAAAATGAGAAGTCAGTCAAATCTCGCCATGCTTGTCCGAAGCGTTAACGTGAGAAGTCAGTCCGTCCTGAACCCGCTCGCCATGACTTATAAATGAGAAGTCAGTCAAATCTGGCCCTGCTCGTCCAAAATGCTAACGCGAGACTTCAGTCCAACCTGACCCCACTCGCCATCACTTAAAAATGATAAGCCAGTCAAATCTGGCCCTACTCGTCCCAAATATGTGAGAAGTCAGTCCGACCTGGCCCCGCTCACCGTTACTTCAAAACGAAAAGTCAGTCAAAATCTGGCCATGCTCGTCCTAGCCCCACTCGCGTAGACTAAAAATGAAACCCAGGTAGACCTACCTCGCTTAGATCTGGCATCTGACCTATGATAGATAAATATCCGAGCCCTGCAGATCGGGATCGGCCTAACATACATACAAAAACACAAGTATGCCATCCAAAACCCTAGGTTAAAAATGGCATACTGGGGGGCAACATACCCCATCAAAAATAAACAAAAATTCCCATCAACATAAACGGAAAATACTTAAAAATAAATGCATTAACAAAAAAGCGTTCTTTTGGTAGGCCAAATCTGTGGAGGCTTTCCCCAATCTCCGGAAAACCTCCTGACCAACCAAGGTTCCCTACTCGATTGGACAGAAAAAGTCAGCCAGGCTATTAAAATCAGAGCATCGAGATAAATAAAAATGATGGTCACTTACAAACTCAATGGATTGAAAACCAACGAGATCAGCTCATCGTCCAGAATATTGGCAAGTCACTCATGTTCGGAAGCGGTTTTTCATGAGGACTAGATCGGTCCTGAGCTCCTTCTAGAGCTTTTGATTTGCCTCTTTTCAAAGGCCTACTTTCATGCGAGGCCGAGGCCGGCCTGGATTTCCCTTTCTTCCCGAGGGGCGGATCCCCTTCCTTTGTATTCTCTGGATCAACATTATCTAGAGGATCTAGATCTGCTTGTCATTGAAGAGGGACAGAAGAGGAGGTGCCCACCACGGTAGTATCCACATGAGGCTCATCATCCACCATGTTCCCATGATAAAGGCTTGGCTCAAGTTGACGAACCACGACTTCATCCTTGACACCAGCCAGCAGATCGGCAAAGTCACCCACTGTAAACATGAACACACTAGTAGTCAAACAGACAAGTGTAAGCACAACAACAAAAATGCAATGAAAAGGGCCCTATAGGACTTCCATTCAGCCTCATCAAATTCCTTGTAAGCACGAGGGCATGCATCTTCTAACCGTGCTGCCACAATTAGCTCATCGTATAGGTATTGCCACTAAATGGAGTATCCAGACCCATGGATCTTTTCTACCAGCTTGTCATCCAACTCCAGGCGTTCGTCTTTGTCCATCTCTTCCATATTCCACCGGCTTAGCTAGGGATGACCCTCATGTCAGACAAAGAAGAAGCACTCCTTCCATCGCTTAAAGGAATCTTTACCTTTAGGGATAATGGGTACATCGGCAGAACGACCTGTCATCTTAGAAAAATAAAACCGATAGGGGTGGTCCTTTACCCCTACACGATGATAGAAATACTTGAACTCTTCACGGTAAATCTAAGATTAAGAAACCGGCGCCAAATAGCAAACCCAATAATGGCCCTGACACCATTGGGGGTTATCTGGGAAAGCCCTAGCTTATAATATCGAAGCATGGCGAGGAGAGCCGGGTAGAAGGGTAGCCTCAGGCCAACCTCAAAGTACTCCTTATGGACAACGCAGAACCCCTCTGGTGGATTAGGTGCAAAAAGGTATGGATCAGAAGGCAGCATTGGAGCATACCTTTCCTTGCTTACCCCATACAACTCACAAATTTCGTACACATCCTTTTGGCTAAGAATATATTTAACATCCCTACTGTCGGCAATAGCCATCTCGAAGTCTAGGGTTCCGGCGAAGTTAGACTGGCTTCTAAAGATAATAAAAAGCAGGCTACAAAGCTAAATTGCGAAGGAATACAAGGAAGCAACTTACTTGCAAAGGCAATTAAAAGATTGAAAGAAGAGGGATAGCAATCGGCAACCGGGAGTGAATCTTCTGATTTAATAGCAAGCGATACAAGAAACGATTAATATGATAGGGTTATAACCCCCCACTCACCTTGAGAAACGCCCTTAATCAGAGATAATGGGCAACGACGCCTTAATTCTCGGGACATTTATCACTACGTCATAACTAGCCTTGCCACCTGGCACTCTAAACTCAGAAAGCTACAAGTCTGGATGACCGAGCTGATGTACCACTTAGGCAGATTCGAGCTGACCCTACAAGGTCAGCTGGATCTAGGGGCTTATGATGAAGGTCAGATCAGCCCCTCGCCACGTGTCATCCCCACGATGATCCAACAATAAATGAAGATAAGGAAAGACCATCCTGAGGGGCTAACCTCCAGGATCCGAGCTATGCAAGCTTGGATACTCTCTCGACCTCTCGTGACGTCGATCAATTCACAAGGTGATCTCTACCGCGTCCGACCCTACCGGGTCGGCCTAAGTCCCATTCGGACCAAACTCTCTACGTATACGCGGAATCCAGATAAATACGGAAAGAATCCTTAGTCATAACTACTCTGATCCAGACATTCAAGTATAACCATAATTATCGCCTAAAATCAAAGGGATCAAATCATCATTACCTCTTTCTTAGGGAACACGAAATTAGAGTCCAACATGGACATGCTACGTGCAACCCTAGGGCACAAGCCCCTCTACATAAACAATCCATAAGGAACTACGGAGACTTGATTCAAATTGACATATTGGATACGTAGGCAGCTTGAGATACAGTTTCTGAAGTACAGGTTTAATCTCACACAAACCACCCCCCTCTCTTATCGTTTTTGTTGTTCTTAAAGCTTGGGCAGATTGTTATTAGGAAGAAAACCACCGAATTTAATACCCGACGATATCCAACAGCGTCATCATTGTAGTGGAAAGATGTGTAGCATTATTGGTCAATGAAGTGGCCGGATGCATAAAAACACCGAACATAACTAAAATAAAAAATGTATCTTAGGAAATTCCTTCCATTGAGTAACAACTAAGAACATGTAGTCACTAAACCGAATAAAAATAGAGTATATTTTCACACAATAAATTATTAGGATTTAATTCGAGTCAAGAAATTATTATTATTATTCATACATAATTCGAAAGTGTTTTTTGACAATACTGGAAATCGTTGGGTATTAAATCCGAGGTCTTGCTTTCCTAGTGACAACCTGTTCAAGATCTAAGACCAAGAAACATGTAACGGGGGGTGTTTATTGTATGTTTAGACTGGGCCTGAGATGATGTATCTCAAGTTGCCTACGTATCCTATGTATAAATCAGGAATCAAGTCATTGTAGTTCCTCAGGGATTGTCTATGTAGAGGGGCTTGTGCCCTAGGCTCGCATGGGTCGTGGTCCTTGTTGGACTCGATTTTCGTGTTCCATAAGGAATGAATAAAAAACGGTTTAATCCTTCTTAATCGTAGGAGATAATCACGCAGTTTAAAGGTGAGATTAGAACCTTTTGAAGTGAGGATTATTTCCATGTTTATATGTTATATTAGGCATGCGGGAATCTTGTCCAAGGTATACCCAAACTTTGCAAGGTCCGAGCTAAGCCTATTGAGATCTTTCACGCCTCGGCCGACTGCAGAGGTCGGGGAGGCTAGCGGAGCCGACCTCCCATCGAGAGATCGGGCCCGATGTTTAGACCCTAAGGCGGGGCTCTTGAGCCTTAAGATTTTGATATTCTCTGACTGCATTTGTTGTTGTGTTAATGTGGGGATGACACGTGTCGAGGTGTTGGTCCGACCTCCGTCATAAGCCCCCCAGATCTAGTTGATCTCTTGAGGTCAGCTCAGATTTGTTAAGGTAGTGGCTCGGCACGGTCGTCCAGACGCAGATGTTTTTTAAACATAACTTGCCAGGTGACAGGGATGTCATTACAATGCTGTCATAACTGTCCTGAGATTCGAGGATTCATTGCCCACAGGTTTGAATTAGGACGGTTTCCGAGACGTGTTGGGGGTTATAACCCCATCATATCAATCGTTTCCCACTACTGTGGTCCTTAAATCAGTAGATTGAGATCCATCTATTGATTGCTCTTCCTTCCAATTTACCCAATCTCCGATTCCTGCAAATAAGCATTTCTTTAATCTTACAAGTACTCTTGTTCTATTCGATTCTGCTTTACTTGATTCAGTAGACGGTTTTATTTGAATTTTGACCGAAACCCTAAGAACATAGATGGCCGACGCCGAGGTAGTCACGGGCAGTGAGAGTATCCAATCTATCCTATCTTAGAAAGATTTGGATGAGATTTGTGAGACATACATAATAGATAGAGAGCGATATGCCCTCTGGTTCCTTTCTGACCCTCATAACTTTACGCATGAGCCTTCAGAGGGATTCTGCACCGTTCATAAGGAATTTTTCGAAGTTGGACTAAGGCTTCCTCTTTGTCCGTCCCTCATAGATGTGCTGCGCCACTATGGTCTAGGGATTTCTAAAATAGCCCCTAATGGTATTATGGCCATTATAGGATTTTCCATTTAGGGTAGGTTGCTTGGCATCAAGTTCTCGGTGCGGCGGTTTAGATATTTTTACCACCATGTGAGTGTGAAGGATCATCCCGGACAGTACTACTTCTCCCGTAGAACCGGGCATTCGAGTAATGTTCTCATTATCCCCAAGGGAAAAACATCCCACAAACAGTGAAAGAACAGATTCTTGTTCATCCGGCATGAGGGCTATCCGGAGCTGAGTTTGTGAAACTCAGAGGAGCTTCTCAAATATGACCGTCCTACGATTAGTGATGAGTTACTTAATGGGATTCATGATCGGGCTATTCTGTGGAGTTCGATGAGCTGTACAATGAGCTAATTGATGCTGCTCGGTTAGAGGATGCGGGACCAAGTCCATACGTACCTCCTAGTAAAGGGATTGGGCTACCTGTAAGGATTTCCCTTTTTCTCTTTATGTTTTACATTCTTACTTATTTGTTTCTTTAACTAATAGGTGTTCTGTTTTGTGTGCAGTGGCTGATTTTGCTGAGCTGATAGCTGGTGCTGAGGTCAGCCAATCTGGACAGAGCCTAGACTCTGAGAGGATGGACAGTGTGGAGCCTCATGTTCAGCCTTCGGGCTTAAAAGTGGCTTCAACGGTTCCGTCTTCCTCTCAATCTGTTCTGGAGGAAGTCAATCTGGCCACGTAGGATGCATATGACCTAGGAAGGAAAGAAGGACGAATCTAGGATTTTTGACAAACCGCAAGAGAGTAGGCCCACCAAGAGGGGCCAAAATGGTGCGCTTCGCGAGGGAGTTCAAGGGTGAGAAGGCCCAGAAGACACCATTTCTGATTAAGAACGAATCTTCAACACCGTTTCTAATTATTCCTGAACCTTCCAAGCTAAGTCGGCATAAAGAAAAAGACAAAAATACCCCCGATTAATGGGGAAGTACCGCCGACTTATCGAGAGTCCAGAATCTTCTTAAATGCGTTTTCTTGGACGATGAGTAGTTCTAGGTGTTTCTAAGTTGTTTTATTTAGCTATAAATAAGAGGCCTCACCCTCAGAATTCATTGTACCTCAAAACCTACAATTATTATACAATAAAAGTTCTTTATTTATGTTATGAGTTCTAGTCACTTGAGTCGACGGATTCGCCTCCTAGGAAGAGATCCTAGAGAGATCTACACTCATCTTCGAGGGTATGATTTCTGTCTTTTCCAAGATGTAGATCTGTTGTTATTCTATTTGACTAGTTTGCTTTAATTGTCTATTTAGTTTAATTATGTAGTAGTTAGTTTATTTTACCCCATGTATGTGTAGATCTGATTCGTTGGTGAAGAAATCATGAAATAGTGATTGCGTTCTTCAGATCTGGGACTGTCTATATAGCTAGATCTGAATACTTAGTAAATTACTAGTTTATGATAATTGGCGCCAGCTACGTTGATCGACAGATTTAATTTACATGTTAGTAGCCTGATCAACTATTTGCATGTCGTTATAAATTAGCTTGAAGGACAATTAGTGAAGTGTTAATTTGGACATTGTTTTGATGGATCCTTAGGTTCGTTCTAGTCATAGTCGATAGCGGCCTAGGGAGGTTTTCGGTCTTGAACCGGCAACTCTAAAACTTAATGCGTATGAACTAATACAACCAACAAAGGAGGTTAATTGCATAGATTGTCTGCTGCCTCTTACGGTGGAAGTAGATAGGGTTAGGAGTTTGCACTGTGAAATGACAATGAATTATAATTTACCAACCGGGATGATTGATACGTGTTATGGGGGAATAACATTAACTCATAATTAGACTAATACATTAGAAACTCTTGTTTGCTCCGTTTGAATTCGCATAATCTTGTTTGTTTATTGGCACCACTTTGCTTCTTTCTATATTATAGTTGGTCGTAGACCATTATTGTGACAATTTAATCTCGATTAATTTGCATTCTTACAAGTCTCTGTGGGATTCGACTTTGACTCGCCAGTGCTCTACTACAATAGACCTAGTCCTATTGCTAGTAAGTGCTTTGCATGCGATCAAGGAGCTGTCTGATGTCGGCTTCAAGTCCATGGAATTCGTAAGTCGATTATTCATTTGTGTGACTATACTTAGTAGCACCTCTTATGTTCATTTTTATTTTGTACAGGGAACCCTGGTCGGACATGATGTTTTTCGAAGATTGGGAAAAGCTTCTGCGGACATAGCCGATCAGAAGAAGAAGGTTGCTAGCCAGCGGGAGGGTCAAGCAAGGCTGAAGGGATCTGTGGAGTCCAAGGACAAGGAAATCAAGACTCTTCAGGAGCAACTTTAGGCTAAGGTGGCCGAGCTGAAGTCCGTGGCGGATGAGCTTGCTGAGGAGAAGAGGGCAAGGGAGTAGGCCACAGCCGAACTCCAAACAAAGTTAGCTGAGCTAGAAGCCATTGTTCTAGTTCAAGCTGTTGAAGCCGTGCAGGAGTACAAGGCTTTAGAAGATTTTGCTAAGGCTTTGATAATACTGCTCATTCCAGTCCTGAACCACGGCTACACTCAAGGTGTAGACGACGCCAGGGGCCAGTTTCCTAACCTGGTCATAGATAGTCTTCCTAAGAAGGTTTACAATAAACCTGGGATGAGTTTGGTCTATGATAACCATCTGAAAGAGTTCAAAGAGGGTGTGGACATTGTGTCCAAGTACCTCAGCAAATCTACGGTTGCTCCTGGCTCGGCTCCTCCTACCTCTTCAAAGCCGAAGCAGAATCCGGCTCTAGAGGCTTAATCCAGTAGGATTTATATTTTTGTGTTGAAATCTTGTTTCAAACTTTTCGTAATTTTCCTGACTTGGTAATAAAAGCAATTTTTTATTAGCCACTTTCTTTAAGCACTTTCCTTTAAGTAATTCCTTTTTAAGTACTTTTAAATACTTTACTGTTGGTGAGTGTATCTTGTCCCCAGTATGCCATGCCTTAATTTATAGTTTCGGATGACATACTTATGTTTTTGCCCATATTTCATATATGTTTGCCGAGCCCGACCTGAGGGGTTCGGATATCCGTTTTACTGAAGAGTCAACAATATACGGACTTTTTAGCTGACATAGACCTATTAAATCTGATGTGGGGAGTTCAGATGTCAGATCTCGGCGAGTAAGGTCAGAAGTTCCGACTTTTCGCACTTAATTTCGGCGAGCTGGATCAGATGTTTTTCTGACTTCTCATGTTAGGTTTTGGCGAGTAGGGTTAGTTGTTTTGCTGACTTCTCGCATGTTTTTTTGTTGAGTGCGGCTTGGAGGAGTTCAGATATCAAATTTCGGCGAACTGGGCCAGAATTCTCTAACTTTTCACACGTTTTATATATCAGCGAGAAGGGTCAGATATTTTGCTGACTTCTCGGATGTTTTTTGCTAAGTCCGATCAACGGAGCCCATATATCAATTTACGTGAACAGAGCTGTAATTTTCGACTTTTCGTATGTTTTATATATATCGTGAAAGCAGGATATTTTGGTCGACTTCTCGCATGTATTTTTTTCTTCGAGGTGAATTTCGATGTTTTTCTTCGAGTCTGACTTGGTGGAGCTCAAATATCGAATTTCGGTGAATTGGGCCAGAATATTCTGACTTTTCGCATGCTTTATATATACCGTCGAGCAGGGTCAAATATTTTGTTGACTTTTCGCTTGTTTTTTGCTTAGTCCGACTTGGCGGATCTCAGATATTGAATCTCGGCGAACTGGACCAGAATTTTTTGACTTTTCGCATGTTTTATATATATATTGGCGATCGTGGTCGATATTTGGCCGACTTCCCATGACGTTTTTTTTTCGAGTCCGACTTGGCGGACCTTAGATATAACTAGTCTCTTTAGACATTGCATGCATATTAAGCCTCAGTAAACTTAAACTAGACCATTCGAATGAGACGATAAAATCGACAATAAGGCTATACTAAAAGAAAGGCAACCCAGAGCTCTTTGAGCACCATTTATTGAAAAATCGCTCAAAAGGTGAAAACTCGATAATGAAATTGCAAAAATTAAAAAAGATCATAACTCCTAGAACTCCGCCGAGCTCCTTAAGCTAGGACCACGCTTTGCTTTTGATCATGGCGGCATAGCAGTTCCTGGCTACCTCCACGTCCCCTTTGATTTACACTACACCCCCTACGGTAGAAACTTCAGCCGATGTGAGCCGTGGAAATCACACCGGAGGTCGATCAAAACGGGCCGCCCTATGATAATGTTGTATCTTTGATGAAGCCTTGACCACCACATACGTAACCATGAGAGTCCCGCCTTGGATTCTTGTCCAAAAGTTGTCGTGAGCCTGACCATTCCCGTAGGATGAACCGGAGGACCCGCTAGTCCAAAAGAGGTGTTGAGGCAGATTAGCTCGAATCCTTAAGCTTCGTAAATTGGAAAGCCGAATAGTAGAGGACGTTAACAACACATCCCGTGTCCACGCAAATCCCCTTTACCAAATTTTTGTTCACCACGGCCTCTATCACCTGTCCTTCATTGTTCATAACCATCGAGTGGGTCTTAGGGACCGTAAGTTACTTCCCGAGGTGGCTTCGACCTCTGTAGCTTCCAGATGAACTCCCGGCCGATCACCTAGGTTTCTTACCTCCCCAAACACATTGCTAGAGCCCCCTATAATGGTATTAATGGTGTTAATGGGACGATTGTCAACCAGTCGATCACCATTCGGAGATTGGTCTCTTCTTCTCTTGGGTTCTCCATTCCGACCCCGGTCTTGACTGTAGCCTCTACGTTTGAAATCCCTGTGATCTCACGGCTCGGCATACTAAGATCGATCTACAACCTTATCCAACTTCCCTTCAATGATTGATGTATCAATATCTCTTTTGCATCCCTACAACTCTCTGAATCATTCCCAACGTCTTTGTGGTAGGCATCAAACTTGCTCTGGTCCATCCTTTCTAGAGGAGTTCACATCGGTGGTGGTGTTTGGGCCAATCCTTTCCTCTCTATGATTGCAAGAACCTGCTCGCGTGGCCTGTTTAGCGGGATGAAATCCTCATTGTAAGGCTTGTTTCTTTCACGACCGATCTATGGTCGTGGTGGTCCTCGGTCCCAAGCCGATTTCCTCTTCATGTCAGATTGCTCATATGTCTTCTCCTTCTTATGTTCTTTTTTCTCCAACTCTCTTTTCAGCCGGTTCGCTTTCTCTCCCTGGCAGTGCTTATATGCAACCTCCATACATTCTTCCGTTGACCTGGGGAGTTTTCTATTTAAATTAGTATACGCCTTCCTTCCTCAGCCCCCTCTTTACAAAGGAGGCGATCGAGAATCGCTCATCGGTATACTTCACTTGGGCAGACTCCTCATTGAACCGCTTCAGAAATCGAAGCACCGTCTCATCTTTCTTTTGCTTGAGTGTGAGCAGGTACATACCGTTTCTCTGGAACAGTTTGCCGTGATAAATGCATTGAGAAACATCTTTCCCTGTATATCATAGTTAGAGATTGTCCTTGCTGGGATTTTCCTGAACCATTCTCGAGCTCGGCCCGTTAATAGCGCTGGAAAGGCTTTGCACTTCATCTTGTTTAGGGCACAATCCAGATTCATGTGAGTCAAGTACTGAAACAAGTGATCCTGAAGATCCTTGGTTCCGTCGTAAGGCTCCAGCTTAGGCACTTTAAACCTTGCAGGTCGGGGATAGTTCTCCACCTGCTCTGTGAAAGGTGATACGAGGGTGAGATCCGTAGATCTTTTCCCTAATATGGCGTCCAACTCTTGCGTGGCAGCATCCATTGCTCGAGGATTTAGTAGTTGCTTCCTATGATTTGAGGAGGATGCCTAATCATCCTTCTTTTCTTTCTTAGGATTTGGAGGAGGAGGCGTTTTCTCCTACGATTCCTCCTCTTCCTGATCCTCTTCCTCATCATTATCTTTTTGTATATTTTCTTCTAACAGATCTTCTTCTTCCAGATCCTCTTCTACATCTTCCTCTATTGCGGCTGCCTCAAGGATGGTGTGTCTGGACATAGTATCCATAGCCACCAACTGATCCACCAGTGCTTGGTAAATGGAACTGAGAACACTTTCTTCTTGCTCTTGGTTCTGATTGTTGGCGTTGGAGGCTGAAGCACCTCCATCGTTGGCGTTATGGCCATTAGCTACCTGTTGTCGTGTTGTAACCATGGTGATTCGAAATCTTGAACAAAACTGTCATTAAAGGCCCTCTTTCTAGCGCCAATTGACGATGCTGGAAATCATTGGGTATTAAATCCAGGGCCTTGCTCTCTTAGTGACAACATGTTCAAGATCTAAGACCAAGAAACAATGTAACGGGGGTGTTTATTGTATGTTTAGACTGGGCCTGAGATGTTGTATCTCAAGTTGCCTACGTATCCTGTGTATAAATCAGGAATCAAGTCTATGTAGTTCCATATGGATTGTTTATATAAGGGGGCTTTTGACCTAGGCTTGCATGGGCCGTGCTCTTGTTGGACTCTGATTTCGTGTTCCCTAAGGAATGGATAAACGCGGTTTAATCCCCTTAATCGTATGAGTTAATCACGGCCGTTTAAAGGTGTGATTAGAGCCTTTTAGGATGAGGATTCTTTCCATGTTTATCTGTTATATTAGGCACGTGGGGAATCTTGTCCAAGGTATACCCAAACCGACCTGCAAGGTCCGAGCTGAGCCTATTAAAATCTTTCGTGCTCTGGCCGACCTGTAGAGGTCGGGGATGCTAGCGGAGTCGACCTCCCGTCAAAGATTCAGTTATGATGTTTAGACCCTAAGGTGGGGCTCTTGAGCCTTAGGATTTTGATCTTCTCTGCTTGCATTTATTGTTGTATTAATGAGGGGATGACATGTGTTGAGGTGTTGGTCCGACCTCCGTCATTTTTCATATCCAATACAGATCAGAAAAACTTTCTGACTAAAATTAAGTCAGATAGACTCTCAAGCATTCTACCTAAAATTCGCTCAGAGTCAATAAGTGCGGGGAATAGATAAATTTGAAGGGCAAGAGTGAAAACAAAAATGTGATGCCCCGTTCCCGGATACCGGTCCTTATCCGGAAAGAGCACCCGACACATATAATTTTTCTTTTTAAATCACAAAAAGTAATATATATATATATATATATATATACACGTAAGCCTCGTAACAATTTAATCAGAGTAAAGCTGGAAAAAAAAATCTAAAGAACAACTCGGATTTGTTAAAAGACAACAAAACGGATCAACCGTTCCACTCTACGTCTAAGGAAAACCAAAAGAAAAGTAACAACGAAATAAATGTTGTTTAACTGATTACAATCTCAATGTTGTTTAACTCTCAAACATAAGGTTTATCTCCAAAACTATTAATAAAATGGGTAAAAGAACTGATAACATCTTCATAACGTCTCGAGATCAAACATCATCTCCATCATCATTGCCATCATACTCATAATCATTATCTTGCCAATCACCTTTTTGGGATGGGAAAAATTATAAGGGGTAAGTACAATTGTACTTAGTAGGGGGTAGAAGAAATGGATACACCAGAATATATAGCATAGCATATATAATAGGATAATTCTACAAACACTACCACGTAGGTTTTAATAGGAGATCACACTCACCCTTTAATAGATCACATAGTACAACCATGATCATGTAGGTTTGTTACACCAAGGTTAATGGACAATGGGCATGGTGAACACTACACCACGACACGGTTAGCACATCAATGGCACGGACAGTACCGTGTGGAATTTACACGAGTCCCTTGCATCAGACCAAGTGGAGAGGTGCAATAATTCCATTCTAAGAAGAATAAACGTGTCTCACCAATGATAAAGGTATTTTAGGTTTAGACACAACACATATATTTATTATGAGTTAAGTCTAACCACATGATTCATTCACATAAAAAGGCTTCTTAGGGACTTCTAGTCCTAGACATTCTAATTAAGCTACCTAGAACGTTGTAAAAGAATCATTGACTACTAAGTCAATGTTCTATAAGGCCTAAACAATCGCCTTCCAGTGCTCCCACCTTCTCCCCATGGAGGGTCTCAATTGTGGTGTTGAGACAAAGCTACCAGAAGCCGAACTTAGACATTGCAAAATAATATATAATGCCTCAAAGGCATATATACCAATCAATAACATGTTATACACAAGAAAATATCAAAACAAGGTGAACAAACCCTTTTGGTGCTCGCTAAGCACTCTTGGCGCCTCGCCAACCCTGTTTCGTAAATTAAAATAGCATTCTACTTCACCTTGGCATGCGTCAAGGCCTCCTTGGCGCCCGCCAATAATGAACAGTAACTCTCGCTTCCATTTGGCGTCCGCTAAACCCTATTGGCGCCGCCGAACCTTCTTAGTGCATCTTGTTAACCTGCTATGCATCATTGGTGCCCGCCAACACTGAACAGAGCCATCCTGAATATTTCTGTTCGACTTGGCGCCCGCCAAAACCAGTTTGACGTCCGCCAACATGATGGAATATGCAGATTCAGCCTTGTTCAGGGCGAAAATGATGCGAACTCCTTCATAACGATTTCCCAACCTTATTCCAACCTAAAACCTTCAATTTTGAGAATAACCATAACCAAAAACACCCAAAAATCTATTTAAGAATACCCATTTACCTTAATTAAAAGCTTAATCCAAAAGCGAAATTGAAAGCAACCAACTTGAATCCTTCAATTCACGACTTCTACGAACAACCCACGATTCAGAAATTATATAACTACGATCATTACAACCTTCTATTCTATTAAGCTCAAATTTATCTCAAAAAACAATCAAGATTCCAAATTTTGGGCTAAAAGAGTTACTTAAGGAAATAGGAATAGTTTGTGTAGAAACGTTCGTTGCGATGAGATTATTACTTTCTCAAACTACGGTCTGCACAAACGACAACGGATTAGCCACACGATTTGAGGTTCTTTTCATTCCCCTTTCCTCCTCTGCGTCTGTGCCTATTTTTTTTCTCAGAATTGCCGTGTGACATATTATGAGGGAATAATAGAGATTATTTCTTTAAATACTTATTATTAAAATCCTTTTAATAATTTATCCTTTTTAATAATTAATTTTCTTTTAATTATTTAATTAGCTTAAGCAAAAATAGAAAATAAATATAAGTTAAATATCATTTACTATTTTACCATTCTTAAAATTTTGGGATGTTACAAAAAAAAAAGTGTTTTATATAAGATTTTTTTATGGTGTGAAAAGACTAACAAAATAAAAAATATATTAGGAGAGATTTTGACATAAGGGTACTTGGTCTATTTTGAACGATTTTGTCTTATTTGGAGGATTATGACATGATTCAGTCTGCCGAAGAACAACATCTATTACAAAAAAACGTTAATCGTCCTAAAGTAACGCAAGTAGATCCAAGTAGATCAGTGTTGCATCCTCGTCTTCAATTTTCACATCAATATTTCTTTAATACAGCTATATTGTGTTCAACTGATTACCCTAATGCATCATCAGGCTATACAGATGTTCCTTCAGCAGCAACAACTTGTTGGTTAGAGACTGTCATATACAAACTCTCAAACTTTGACCAAAGCTCAGTGTGGTGTCTTTTTTAGTGACATCTATGATAATATCATCTCATAAGCACAACATAATTATTGAATATGCTTTCTCCTCCAAGCTGGCCATCTCAGTTGTACTGGTCTCTGTTGTCTTTGACAGTGAAGCCCAAAGTCGATGTTTCAGCAGGGCACGCATCTTGATTTGCCGTAAACTGAAACTGTTTCTGTAATATCCCGATTTTTGAAAAAGGGCAATTCGGTCTTTTAGCAAAAATCAGAATATTATGTTATTTAATTAGAAGATTTAAGAAAAAGGAAAAAAATGGATAAACAAGGATTTTTCTTTTTAAAGAAAATAATTAAATAATTGGGATTATAAAAGGAAAACTAATCCTAATTTTAACCTAGTTGTTTTTGACAAAAAAAAGAAAGGGGCGCATATTTTGAGAGGAAGAGGCGCAGGAGAGAAAAAAAAAGGAGAAGAAGCTCTCGCTTTTCGAGGCTAATCCGTTGCTCTTTTCAACAGACGTCTCAAGAGAGAAAGGATCACCGCGAGACGAGGATCGTTTTGATACCAACAATCCCTAGATCCGTTGACGTTGGAGGTTAAAGGTTTAACCTTTTTCAAAGCTTTGGTAGTTTGGATCGTTGTACCACGCAAATTAAGGTAACGTGGTTTTCTTATCGTATGATTAAGGTTTCGTAAAGTGGTAGAGCAATTTGTATGATTGTTTTTCATGGTTTTAATTTGTTTAAGTCGAGTTTGGGTTGAATTTGAGTAGAAAACGCAGAGTGCAGAAAACTGTCCTCTGTGGTGCAAGAAAAACGTGTATCTGTGCAAGAGAGAGGCTCGGTCGACCGAGCCTATCCATTCGATCGACCGAGTGTGGGTCCATCCGCATGATGAGTTGTTTATCCGCACGGCTATTTCTCGAGATCGGATCGAGAGGCGTAAAGGAGAGCGTCACGACGGACGAAAGTTTATCCGTCCGGACAGGATCGCTTTTTGATCTTGCTTTTTCCTTGTTACGTGTTTCAAGCTCTATAATAGCGTATTTACTGCATAACCTTATGTGACAAAACTCTGAATTAGCTTTTGATGCGTTTAGTTCCGGCACCACATGGATTCCCTAAAAGATGAAGTGGGGACCGTCGAAAGCTTTGATTTGCCTTTGTGCTTCGATAAGCTAGAGTTTATCGATGTCTGTGTAATTGCTAGGGGCTTGTCCGTGTCTAGTGGTCTAAGTACGAGAGTAGGAGATGTGAGGGAGCTTACTTGAAAACACTTAGGTGGCTAGTTAAACATCTAATCAAACATATGTGCTAGATTAATAATCTTAAACATCATGCAATGCTTGGTAAGGCACAGTACAATATCGCGATGTGTTCTCTGACTAGACAAAGTAGACTGTACCCACGCCGGTCAATCGATTGGCTAGATAAAGCGTCTGGTGCATTCTGCCGGTCATCACACCATCGGGACTCGAGATATTCCCGGGCTACAGAGCATGTCTCTAAGTAGGTTGCACCAGATTGTCCTAGTACATCCTATTACTAGGCGTAGTGCCCTTGTTATTCATGATGTAACAAACTTGAGCTAAGCTAGATACCCTTGGAACCTCATGTTATGCTATGAACATAATATGATAGTTAGCTAGGGTTAATAACGGAATGAATTAATAAAAGACGGCGTTGCTTTTATTTCTTTATGAGAACATGGTTATACGATCTTCTATGCAAGCATCGAGTACTTTTGTACTTACCCGTTACGTTGTGTTTGTCTTCCCTTTCCCCAAAGAAGATGAACAGGTTGCTACGGTTGACGAGTTCTTTGATGATGAAGTTTGAGATGAAGCTTTTGAAGACTTAGTTCTTTTAGTTGTTTCTTTCTTAAAACAGTTGTTTCACGTTTGAACAATGTTGTCCTTTCTTTTGGTTTAGCTCCGTTTAAGTTCTTTTGGGATTTGGATGTTGGATGATTAGTCTTCTTTATTGGATTTAGTTTTTCACAGCATTGATTACCGTGTGTTCGATCTTTTGGTTTCCCCGAGTTGTTGAGTTATTTTATCTTCCGCGTCGTTTTAGTTCTGATGTATGACGTAAGGCTTACATATATTATTGAATTTTATTTGATAATATTTGTGCCGAGCGCTCTTTCCGGATAAGGACTCGGTGTCCGGGAAAAGGCGTTCTGATTGGTATCGAGAGAGATAGGTTTTCCTTCTTTGTGTAGGACTTGATTTCTTCTTTAAGATAAGTTTTAGAGCTTTAGTAACCCTCTCTTTTCTTGGTAGCGAGAATGGTTCTTACTAGAGGAGGAGCTAATACGAGTAACACGGAGGCGGCTAACACACCAGACGGGTAACACCGGCGGGATTTACCGAGGTTATGATTCCGAGAAGGAGAAGAAGTGGACTAGCTACCCAGGGCCTACAGTTTCCCAAGTTAACACCCCGCCTCAGTGAGCAACATCTCGCATAGGGTGAATCGGGGACCGGACATTGTCACCAGAGGTAGAGTGGAACAAGGGGTCCTTCACGGTTTAACACCAGCGCATCGGTTACTACTTCACTCCAAGGACCACGAGTTGGACCGGGTTGGGACTTTCTCATCCACCGGCTAGTCGCTTATCCACAAGTATCGACGTTTCCTTCGCACCACCCGAGTTTTACACCGCAACCGACGGGTCTACCTCCACCACCGCCTAGGTCGGATTCTTTCAGTAGCACTGGCTACACCCATCCCCAACGTAACTATCAAGATCGAGAATGCCCCACCAAAGGCAAAGAGCCAATGCAAACATCATTAGTTTTGGGGTTATGATGGATTGATGGATTGGTATGAGAAGAAGAAGAAACATAGGGTGCCGGTGTTCTTTGGCAATGTCGAACCAACAGCAGCAGACCTGTGGATTCGTGGGTTCGAGAAGGCGTGCAGAAATATGAAAGCTCCAGAATCTGAGTGGGCTCATTTAGCCATATCCTTGTTGGCAGGGAATGTAGAAAGTTGGATGGAAGCATATGAGCAAGTTAATACAAGGATCACGGATTGGGCAGTGTTCAAGGATCTGTTCTACAAGGAATACTTTCCAAGGACAGCACGGAATGCGAAATCTAATGAGTTCTTGAGTTTGAAACAAGGGAGATATACTCTGAGAACTCAAGACTCCCGAGAAGTTCTATGAGTTGGGCAGATTCTACCCTGAGATCATGAAAAGTGAAGAGAAAAAGATTGATAAATTCATGGAAGGATTGTCACACGAGGTGGCGAAGGGCATGCTAGGAGATAGACCTACGAGCATGGCAAGCGTCATGGATAGAGCTTTGATTGCGGAGAGATTTGCCAGTAGACAGACGGTTGTAGTTGGAGATAAGAGGTCTTTCTCAAATTTTCAAGGAAGTAATAGAGGAGCACCGCAGCAGAATGTTAAGAGGACAGGAAATCCGGCTACGAAGAGTTCAGCAAGTGGAACGCCAGCGGTTTGTGCTAAGTGTAACAAGACACACACAGGAGAGTGCATGGCAGGTAGCGTGAGTTGTTTCCACTGTGGGGAAGTGGGACATTACTCGAGAGCGTGTCCTAAGAAGCTCTCTCAAGGTAATCAGGTAGGAGGACGAGGTAACCAGCAGGGTAATCGTACCACAGTGTAGCGTGAACCGATTCATGTCTTCAGCAGCAGATGCGAGAACCGGAAGAGTTAGATGACCTTGTGGTGATGGTACTTTTCAAAGTGTTTGTGTTTATTATAGATATTTAATATGATATAGCGCATATGATATTACATATTTATACTTAAATTGATTCACTTGTTAGGTACCGTAATCATAGATAATCTAATGATTTCAATTTATGTTTGATCTGGAGCTTCAGGACTTTTGTTTCCTCTAAGATAGCTAAGAAGTTGAACCTACCTCTTAAGGAATTGGAGAGACCTTTGAGTATAACCACACATTTGGGCAGAGTCACTAGATGTGCTCGAGTCACACCCAAGTTGATATTAGAGTTGGGACTTACAAGTGCCAAAGATGCTTTGACGGTGTTGGATTTCTCGGATTTCGATGTTATCCTGGTATGGATCTGGTTGTCCAAGAATTATGTCTACTTGGATTGTAGAGGTAAAGGGTGATCCTTAAGGCCCCAGGGAAATCAGCTAAGACGTTTCAGGGTAACGTATGGAAGCCTAGCAAGGGTCGTTATCCGATTACCTCAGCAGTTAAAGCCTTAAAAGCTTTGAAGAGGAGTTGCCAGGGTTTCGTTGTTTATGCATTAGATAAGGAGAAGAATAGGCCCGAGTTAGGAGAGACTCGTGTGGTCAAGGACTTTCCCGAAGTTTTCCAGAAGAATTGCCAGGGCATATGCCTGATAGGGCCATAGAATTCGAGATCGAATTGATTGCCGGAGCATCACCAGTGGCTAAAGCACCTTATAGGATGGCACCAACGGAGTTGAAAGAGTTGAAAACTCAGCTTAAGGAGATGCTAGAGAAAAACATCATCCAGCCAAGTACATCACCGTGGGGAGCACCGGTCTTGTTTGTGAAGAAGAAAGATGGGAGTATGCGATTGTGCATCGACTACAGAGAACTGAATAAACTGACAATGAAGAATAAGTATCCTTTACCAAGGATTGATGATCTGTTCAGTCAGTTGCAAGGTAAGAAAGTGTTCTCTAAGATTGATCTTAGGTCCGGTTATCATCAGTTGAAGATCAACGTGTCAGATATACCTAAGACAGCCTTCAGTACGAGATATGGACATTATGAGTTTTTGGTTATGCCATTTGGACTCACTAATGCTCCATCGAAGTTCATGGACTTGATGCAAAGAGTTTTCATGCCTTATCTCGATAAGTTTGTGATAGTTTTCATAGACGATATCTTGGTATACTCTAAGGATGAGGAAGAGCATGAAGAATGTTAAGGGTGATTTTATACGTTTTATCACGATATGTTTTATATCAATTTCCCCCATATCTGGATGTTTATCATAGAAATCGAGCTTTATATTGAAATATTGAGCAAATGAGTTTTAAAAGTCTTTAAGTGTAAACTTGAGCTAATTTCGTGATTTTATTGGTAATTATCTATGGTTTTACACTTTGCGTGTTTTTATGATTTTGAAGGTACATTTACATGTCATGGAGAGGGATGAAAGGAGCTTAAAAGATGTTCAAGTGATGATTTGCATGGAAGGAAAGAGATAGAGATGAAGTTGGAATGAAGATCAAGATGAATTTGGAAGAAAAAGGGCCTGAACTAGCGTCCAGGCTGAATCAGCGCCCAAAGAAGTGGATCAAGCGTCAGAGAAGGAAATTGATTCAGAGAGTTTGGACGCTGAGTAAACGGGCGTCTGAAGCAGTCCAAGGCACCTTGGACGAGCGTCCAGATAAGCGGACGGGCGTCCTTAAACCGACTTAGCAGCAGCCGACTTACTTTCCCTATAAATAGCAAAGGATTTCAACCCTAAAACATACATTATCGACTCTTATTGATACATACTCATAAGAAGAAAACCACTAGCGGCCCCACTTCTTGAGGGAGGGTGGGGTTGCAATTTTTACGCTTTTTATTCCCGTTTGCTTTTCTTTATCTTTGAATGCTTGGAGGCTAGACGATTTGTTCAAGTTATTTAAAACTGTTTCAAAGAGTTCTTTCTTTTCAATCTTGAGTTTGTTTTGTGAATTTGATTAAAGTTGTATCTTTTCCATGTGTTTATTTTGTTATGCAATCAATATCGAAAGATGAATTGTTGTTGATGTTTACCATATGACGGGAGTCGGTGTGAACCTTAGATCACCATAGGAAAGATGGGATTTTTAACCTTGACATAACGAGAGTTGATAGGTTGAATATCTAGGTTGCTAGATTGAGAGATCTTACACCTTGTTTTGATAGCGTCAATCTTATATATCGAGAGATGAGAGATTGATAGGCGAATTATCTACGAGAGTAGAAATTCATACCTTTGATAGGTGTTTAGGGTGATTTTATACGATTTCTAATGTTATATTTTATAACGATTTCCTCCATATTCGTATAATTTGCATAGAAATTAAGGGTTTAATCGAATTATTGAGCAAATGAGTTTTAAAAGTGTTTAAGTGCAAATTTGTGTTGTTTAAGTGGTTTCATTGATAAAAATCTTTGAATATGAGATGTTACATTTTGCACGATGTTATCATGAATGTAGGTACGCTTGCATGTTAAATGAGGAGCTTAAACGAAGATCGGATGAAGGTTAAGAAGAAAGCTCGATTCGAATGAAGAAAGCTCGATTCGATTCGGCCCAAACTTGGTGATCAAGTATTTCAAAATATGCCACGTAACATTATATTTTGAGGCCTAAAAGATGGATTTTGAGGAAAAGAAGAAGATGCCACGAGTTTACGAGATCAACGGATCAATATTTTCCAACGTACTTCTACCGTAACCTGTTTTTCGATGGAAATTTTACCCGACTTAGAGGCATTTTCAGGGGAAGAGTTCTTGACGAAAGTTGTAGATACTAAAATGAGCTTTCCAACGCATTTTGAATCACGTCAATCGGAGGTCTACAACTCAAGTTATGATTTTTTTACCGAACTGCTGGAATTACGGACGAACCGGAGATATTTTGGCCAAGTTTGATGCATGTTACTCCATGTGCTCCTTAATGATGATGATGATGAGTCATAACAAACTCCACATGCTATTTTAGTGACTCCTCACCTTCACATGCAAAGTCATTATCACCTCCCACATGCTTATAACAAACTTGAGAATATTCCTTAGCATATTCTCCCAAAAATATCTCCTCAACTACAACCTCTCCCTTATACACCTCCCTCAACTCTCCCTATAAGAACTCCCTCATTTCCATCCATAAAGCGCCCCTCCTTGGTCACTTTTGGCCAAGCTTTTACTTTTCCCGTCTTTTATGTAAATACTCTGTGTAGGCGTTATGCGAGAATAAATTAGAATAGTAATCTTGTTGTAATCTTGGAGCTACGATTACGATTCAAATCATAATCGAGGATGATTGGCTAAGGTCTCTAAGCTAGAACCATCGTTGTGAAGCCACCATCACCGGAATAAACAAGGATTTCGTTTTCATTTGTTCTAGTGAGTTTCTTGTTCTTCCTTCATGTTTGAATTGTTTATGTGCAATTTGTATGATCTATACTTATGTTGCATGCTAATCGAATTTAGATACGATAGTTGATAAATTCGTAGATTACCGTGAAGGAGAATGATAATAGTCTTCCAACATACGTAAGTTGAGGGTGAATGTTGTCAGATTAGGATTTATATCCATATCTTTGATCCGTAAATGCTTTAGTTGTACCGAGAGTGGTGAACTAATTAAAAGGCGATGAACCGAAGGGAAAATGCCTCTTTAGCAGAATAATAATCCAAGAACTTACGAATGAATATGTGTCTTTCTTGTTATTTTCGGTGGGGTGGTGGATCATCGGTGCGTTCTAGTTGTTTTAAATTATAAATTTTTATTATCGTAGTTTTATTTATTTTCACGTTTGCTACCTTAGTTTGTTAATTGAAAATCCGAGATCATAATCATCAACTTTATAAAAGAAATCGAAGGCAAAAACTCTTTTTTCGTACAAGTCCTGCGGATACGATCCGGTTTCACCACTAGTCGCGAGCCTTCGCACTTGGGGTGACATCGGTTTTATTTTATTACTTGTTATCTTTTGCTTTGCATAAAACCGCGAACAAGTTTTTGGCGCCGTTGCGGACTTGGCACGGAAAGTTTTCGCTTTTTTTTTTTTTGTCAACTAAGTTATCTGTTTTTCGTCTTAAATAATAAAAATAAAAAAAAAAAAAAAAAAAAAAAAAAAAATCTTTCGGTAATTAATGCAGAGAGAGAAAAAAATATTTTCTTTTCGTTCGTTTTACGCTCGTATTAGTTTTATAGTATTTTGTTTCTTTTGTTATTTAGACTGCATTTTGAGCCTGTTTTAGTATAGTTTTTTTTAATTCTAAAAAAAAAAAAATTAAAAAAAAAAATAAAATAAAAAAATTCTCGATAAATACCGAGTGGATTCGGTAATTACCGAGAAAGAGAGAAAAGAAACACGGAACACGTTTCAATCATTGAGGTTGGGTGATGGATTCTCGGTGAATCCCTCTGCATGAAGCATAAGGATAAAATCCGAAACCTCGTGATTTAGGTGTTGGTGCCCAAACGTAGTTTATGCAAACTCGAACTCACGGGGACCACTTTTGTATAATCCGGAGATAGAGCGAACCATCGCCGACCAAACAGACGCGTTTGGCCCGGCTCACCGGACCAACGGACGGCGGGAACCACGGAAGGAAACAATCTCTGAAGGATACGTTGAGGAGAAGCTCAAGCGAGGAGCCCAGGTTGAGGAAATGGCGAGATCAACGGACATTGGCGAGACTTTGCCATGCCATCTATTGTGAAAGTTAATCTCGCGGTCGTGATTCCCGAAATCACGGCTGATAATTCGAACTCAAAACTTCTTTAATCAATCGGTGAGAGGTTCCACATTCCATGGATTTTCCACTGAGGACCCGCACGATCACATTCACTCATTTCTAGAATCGTGCGGGACTATTTTAATCAAAGGGGTCACTGAGGACGCCCTAAAGATGAAACTTTTTCCCTTCTCACTGAAGGGAGAAGCGAAAGAATGGTATAAATCCTTACCAGTCGAATCCATTACTTCGTGGGAGGAGTTGGAGAAAGAATTTACGAGCGATACTTTCCACCGCAAAGACGGCTCATCTTACGAATCGAGATATTCACTTTTGTGCAATCTGAGAAGGAATCTTTTACGATGCGTGGAGACGATTTAAGACTCTCTTGAGAAAGTGCCCCACCATGGGTTTGGACAAACAAAGATTGATCAACACTTTCTACAAGTGGTTTGACCGAATTGACTAAGGAATGGTGAATAGTTTCTGCGGGAGGTGCATTACGAGAAAGACACCTGATGAGGATGGATGTTGTTTGAAGATATTGCAAAGTATAATTATGCCCCTACCTATGCGAGTCGCCCAATCGTAAAAGCTCGATCGCAGGAAGTATGAGGTAGATGAGACCACGTCTCTAAAAGCTCGATTGTCCGCACTACGAAGCAAGTGACGGCAATGAATGTTCAAAGTCTTGTGTGTGACAATTGCCATGGCCAAGGCCATCGTAGTAATCAATGCGGCTTGACCCGATCTCACAGGTCAAAGCTGTTCAAAACAATGTCGTTTGCCAAAATTGCGATACCGTTGGGCACGCATTCCATCGTTGTCATCTATTGTTGCATTCGGAAGAAGTGAATACATTCACTTCTCAAAATTATCGACCTTCGGTCCGAATCAAAACACTCAAGGATTCAATTATAACCGGAACCACCCTGGTTTCCGATGGAGTGACCCTTCCAGGCGCAGCAAACCCCATCGATTCCAGGCCCCAGGCCTAATCAAAGCAATTTTCAATCCAACTATCGACCAAACATGGAACACCAATCCACCGCAAAATCAAAATCAATCATTTGAGATCTTAGAACAAAAGTTGAGCGAGCAAATCACGGCCAACACTCAATTGGCAAATGCTCTAAGTACTCGACCCAATCTGGTGAGAAATTTGGAGGTGCAAATAGGACAAATTTCGGGGCAGCAAGCAAGTCGACCTCAAGGTCAGCTGCCGAGTTTTGATGACGTGGTCAATCAGGTTATAATATACTCGACCACCATAAACCAGTACTAGCAAGAGGACTAGGCCCATCGTAGTATAGCTATAGTGAATCAAGGTCGATCCCACAGGGAACCAATTGTGGATCATCTTATATACAAACAATTAATTAAACATGTCAAGGACATAGAGGCGGTCTACGACCAACATAAAACAAGAAAAGTAAAGACACGACTCGACACAACGTAATTAACCTCCCCAATTATAGTCTTTATCGCTTGGACCTAGATAATTTATATAATAAATCGAACTTATTAACTCGTCAATCCGCTTGTATCTATCTTAGATTGGCTACGGAGTCATCCTCTTAAACTTGACTTAGCACCGGTTAGGTCACTAGATCACCGTGGTATTGTTACGTGACTTCGCGCTTTTGGTGCCTCCATCTCATATAACTCACACGCTATTTACTCTAAGGATGCCGATATTAACGTGCACACCTCCTGCCTAGGCAACATTCCCGTGGTTAGGCGCATTTTCTAAACGATCGCTCAAGCCTCGCCCAACTAACAATTACCTTTTAGGTCTCATGCTAGTCTACGACCCACGATAACTAGGTGTGCACAATTCCCAAATACAAAAACGCCGCCAGATCTCGCTGAAAGCCCCGGAAGGTCATTCATAAGCCGACCCAGAGTCCTATATTGGTATTTCCTAATCGACGCGAATTAAAATCGACGAGCAACGAGCCGTGGCCATACCTAATGAGATAATAAATTTATTAAGTTAACCTAACCATAAAGACGTGGCTATTTAACGGATAAAACAGGGCTCGGTCGACCGAATAGCCGGGCTCGGTCGATCGAGTGAACTCATTCGGTCACCCGAATCAATTTCATCCCAGATTACATCCCCGAACATATCTCTCAATGCGTTTCATCATACAAAGCGATTAAACGAAGAATTCATGACACGAGATTCATATAAACTAACATAGATACGCATTAATTAAACCAAGCAGATTCATGAATAGACGTTAAACATATGACGTAGGTTATGGGATCCTCATAGACAAGGCTTCGCCACATCTCCTAACGTCATAGCCTAGATCTACATCATCTAGCTATGAATTAACTAACTCAAACGATAAAGCATAATTGGGAGGGATTAATTACTTGAAAGAAAGAAACAGTAAAATAAAGGCTTACATATTGCAAAGCCCTTAAATTGTCGGAAACCTTCAATAAACTACATTGTATCAAAGCTATAAAATTGAAGAAAGAATGAAGGGATATGTTGGTGTATTTTTTTGTGTATTACAATTCTCGTAGTCGCTTGCTTATATAGAGGTTTTTGCCGACTTAGGTGGTTCTAGAAGATAAGCACGATTAAAGCCGAAAACCGACCCAAACCCGAGGCTCGGTCAACCGAGAGGTGACACTCGGTCGATCAAGCATCAAGCCTCGGTCGACCGAACCTAACTTTTCACGCTGCGCCAATCGCTTTTTCTCGCCTATCTTGTTCCCATCGCACGCTGTTGATCGATTAATCTCTCATTTATCTCTTGATTAATGCTCCGATTTTCTTCCTTATTATCTTGAGATCTTTTGATTGAATGACATTTATCCTCCCGATTTGTTGTGATCTGCAAAATCAATAATTATCACACAATAAATCGGCTTTAAATAATAAAAACAACTAAATACCAATTTACATAATATAAATCACATAACATTAAATATTAAATATAAACATGTGATTTAATATGAAATATATATTATTAATCTCGATTTAAGGTCAATGTTGATGACTTTTACGGGTATAATTTGACCGTCATCAACTACCCCACTTAGACTTTGATCGTCCCAACAAAGCATCAATAAGTCATTCCCAAGACGACATTTTCTATGGTCAAATCATACTTACACAAGAAACTCAAGTCAACTCATACTAGTCATGCTCATAAGATATCCATTATTCACTACTCACTATGAATCAAGTGATGTGTGCATGTGCATTTAGTTTTATATATTCGTGGCAAGATTAGAGTTTATGCCAACTTCGTAATCTCAACCTACCAACCTCAAGATTCATACTTCTCAAGCCTTTAAATTTTGAAGCACTAGAGCAATAAGCAAGAGCGTATCTATAGTGGTTTTTGGACTTGGAGACCGAGTACTACTCAAAGCCTCTTAAAGAGTTGAATATTTTTTTCATATCTTCATATTTTTCAAATACTATTAATCTCAAGGAAGAAAACTTTTAGAGTATCCCCTATCTTAGATCATGTATAGCATCGAATATTACCACAAGCGGGGCTACTTTGGTAATGTTACTACAAGCCCAGTTGGTCTAACATTTTGCTAAAACACGTGCACGCCTCAAGCTTATTACTCCGCTTTTGTTGGCAAGAAGATAAGAATACATCACCAATAAGTATCGTCACTAAGTCTACATAACCAATCATCTATGCAATGTACACATAATTTCTTGATTATTATGATTCGTATGCGGTATTCGATTCATTCATTGAGTATTTGAATAATAAATAACTACTTGCAAAACGGGCATGAATATCCTTAAATTGACTTAACATAAGTATAAAATGATCACGCACTCATGAAACTTGGTTCCTTTCCTATCAATTCTTAGCTAGAACTCACAATTCTAAGGGTACGAGATACCTAATATGGTATTTATTCAATTTTTTCAATTTTGTGCCGTTTCATTCAATTTTCAATTATAACATAACATGGCTAAGTCTCCTACCCCCACTTAAACATGGCATTGTCCTCAATGACAAAAATAAATGAGAATTTAAGAAAAGACTTAGCTCGAAACGGCTCTCAAGTAAAGGAACAATATCGGAGTAAATGTCAAAGACGTTGTGGAGAAGCAAGTGAAAACCTATATAAGTAGACAAACTCCACTAAACCGTTAATAACACCATGTCTATGGAAGTTATAGAATAATGTGGCAAGAATGAGGTATGAATACCGAAAAACATTTTAAGCCACTTTATTTTATACAACCAAAGACAAGAAAAATACTAAATAGAAAGAAAAATAAACAAGCAACTAAAGATGGTGGTCTTCATCTACAACCTCCACCGCCCTAAATAGTCTTAAAACCGGGTGGAGAAGACAAAGATCAAAAAGCATAACCCCATGTGGGAAAACACGAGGTGACTCGATCGAAAAGGTATTCAATCCAGAAAAGAGAAACTTGGTAAGGTATAACTGATTGAATGCGACCTATTGGCTAAAGATAAAATTAAACACTTAACGTAGAAACTTCCCGCTTGCATTGGATATCAACAACTCAGGAGATGTAGCTACTCCTCTAAATTACTAATAACCCAATGTATCACGCACAAGTCATAACCGTCATCAACAAGGTCCGAGTGGTGTGATAGTTCGTAACAAAACTTATCATCTAGAAATGCCGGAATAGACGGAAAAAATGTGAAAATTAAAACTTCCGTAGAAAGATAAGTTGTACTTTGATCGAACCAAAACCTTTAAAATCTAGCTAGGTTCAGAGCTACACTTACCCCAACTATGATCATGAAAATCAAAATGATAAAAGATAATCATTAAAGCTTAGCAATATTTCAAATTCAAGAACACAAAGGTATTTTGTAAACAAAATGGAGGTTGAGAGTATGATGGGTTTAGAAAAAGATACATGAAGGATGGGAAGAAAAGATAAAGGGTGGGTAAGAAATTGTGTTTTGGGTGGGTTTAAAATTGTTTAAGGGAATGGGATTGGGTGGGAGAGTGAAACGGATGGAAAGAAAGAGAGGCGATGAAAGAATGGTTAGAAATGTGAACTGTTAAAGGTGATTGGTGAGAGGATCGAAAAGTTTGAAGGTGAAAAAGTGTAAAGGGAAAGATAAGGATAATTGCAGAATGAATTGCACATCACTTTGGATTTTCACTTGGATCACCTAAAAAGGTTTTTAATTTGACCAAGATTGTTCTTGTTCGCACCAATCATCCTCTGTTACATTTTCAGTAATTCTCAAGCTCTCTTAATGCTTCCATCTTAAGATTGTTTGCTAAATTTCCTTTTCTTTAGCAATTTTTTCGACTCTCCTACGGAACTCTAATTCACGTGGCCTATATTGAGTAAAAAAGTTTTGCACATCCTTAGCCCAATGGCCATCGGAACACGGCAAAATAAAAACCTCAACATATTTCACGTTACTCTTATTTGACTCAAAGAAAGAAAACCTAAAATCCTAAAAAGAAATCCTAAGGGTTTTAAAGAAGTAGTTACGAGTTTAAAGTCCTCACTTTGACTTTCCAAAAGTATCCTTGTCGCTTATCATTCTTGGATCGCTGGACTTTGACCCTTCGAGCATTATATGAGGTGGGCTTGTCGCTTTTTTGCGGATTAATACTTTTCCTTTGGTTGTGAGACCTAGAAACGACATTTATCCATACCATTTATCCAAAACTCTTACCTCGGCTCTCGTTTAGAATTAGTGAATTACGGTTACTAATTACGGTTTTGGCCTTGACAATAAGAAACAATGAATCAAAGTACTCCGAATAAGGTCGGTTATGTAGGCAAGCCTATGCCGCCTTATTCGTTGGAACATATGTGACATTCATTCAGGCCAATCCACAAGATAAGCCCCGCTTAGCCCGAAGGCTTATCGGCTATGCTAAGTCTTGTTGAGCTCATTGTAACGCACATCACACGTGGAGGGGAGTCGATTGAGCCGAAGCTCGTTTGAACTCGCCACCATGGTTAAACCATTTCAACCTATGTACAAAGATTCTTCGATTTCTAAATTGTCACCCAAAGCGTAATCTCGCTTTTTTGTTTAAGGTGGGTTCACCGAGAAGCCATCACCATAAACATCAACGAAAGCCGAAGATTGCGTTCTTTCAAAACTCAACGTCTTCTTTAGATTGCGAATGCTTAAACTACACAATTTGTTGCTCCCATGGCCAGTGGAAGCAATTTCATGCATAGGACCATGAGATTTTGATAGAACTACGAGGAACTCTTTATTCACTGCTTCCTTCAACTACTACATGTTTCCCTACACCCTCTAGATGAGACAGATTTGGGGCAGAACTTTCCACACTAATAGAAATAATCTTACAACCACTCCGGGCCAAGATTCATACTAAGGTTTATGTATAGGCTACTTATGCTCAAAAAACCAAAAGGTAGTAAAACATAAGCAAAAAAAGGTAGTACCTTGCCTTCAACATTGTACCACGAAGAATTTAAGCCTTTAAAATTTTTTCCGGAGCCATCTTGGTGCTTTAAAGGTATTGCTTCCATTGCTTTTCCCATTTTAGATTCGTAGCTCCACATGTTTGTCGGGTTATTTTCTCACTTTGAAAATTAATGACTACGATTATTGCTTTCCTGGTTTCGCAAATGTAAGAAAAACAAACGGACCGTAGATCGATTTTAACATGGTTTCCATGTCGCTATCAGACTCTACGGATTAAACATACGGGATAAAAGACACGCGAAATTCCGCATCGAAAAACACAAATCGTAAACCGTAAAGCGTAAGCGTAACAAGAACAAAACAAAACAAAACAAAACAAAAATCTAAATTCTCGGTCGACCGAACGAGGTCTCTCGGTCGGACCGAATAAATATTATTATTTTTTTTTTTTTTTTTTTTTTTTTTTTTTTTAATTTTTTTAGAACGGAATTTTCGTATGACAGAGCGCATAAACCGAGAGGGACTCAAAACGTAAAACTCGACTTCTAAAAAAGTAAAACTCGACATGAATAAAAAAATTATTTATATATAAAATTGACCGTTGGTTCCCCGCAACGGCGCCAAAAACTTGATGACGTGGTCAATCAAAGTTATAATATACTCGACCACCATAAACCAAGATTAGCAAGAGGACTAGGCCCATCGTAGTATATAGCTATAGTGAATCAAGGTCGATCCCACAGGAACCAATTGTGGATCATCTTATATACAAACAATTAATTAAACATGTCAAGGACATAGAGGCGGTCTACGACCAACATAAAACAAGAAAAGTAAAGACACGACTCGACACAACGTAATTAACCTCCCCAATTATAGTCTTTATCGCTTGGACCTAGATAATTTATATAATAAATCGAACTTATTAACTCGTCAATCCGCTTGTATCTATCTTAGATTGGCTACGGGAGTCATCCTCTTAAACTTGACTTAGCACCGGTTAGGTCACTAGATCACTGTGGTATTGTTACGTGACTTCGCTTTTGGTGCCTCCATCTCATATAACTCACACGCTATTTACGACTACTAAGGATGCCGATATTAACCGTACACCTCGCTTCAGGCAACATTCCCGTGGTTTAGCGCATTTCCTAAACGATCGCTCAAGCCCTCGCCCAACTAACAATTACCTTTTAGGTCTCATGCTAGTCTACGACCCACGATAACTAGGTGTGCACAATTCCCAAATACAAAACCGCTAGATCTCATTTGAAAGCCCGGAAGGTCATTCATGTTTCGACCCAGAGTCCTATATTGGTATTTCCTAATCGTGACGCGAATTAAAATCGACGAGCAACGAGCCGTGGCCATACCTAACCGAGATAATAAATTCTATTAAGTTAACCTAACCATAAAGACGTGGCTATTTAACGGATAAAACAGGGCTCGGTCGACCGAATAGCTGGGCTCGGTCGACCGAGTGAACTCATTCGGTCACCCGAATCAATTTCATCCCCAGATTACATCCCTGAACATATCTCTCAGCGTTTCATCATACAGAGCAGATTAAACAGTAATTCGCACAGTATTCATATAAACTAACATAGATACGCATTAATTAAACCAAGCAGATTCATGAATAGACGTTAAACATATGACGTAGGTTATGGGATCCTCATAGACAAGGCTTCGCCACATCCCTAACGTCATAGCCTAGATCTACATCATCTAGCTATGAATTAACTAACTCAAACGATAAAGCATAATTGGGAGGGATTAATTACTTGAAAGAAAGAAACAGAAAATAAAGGCTTACATATTGCAAAGCCTTAAATTGTCGGAAACCTTCAATAAACTACATTGTATCAAAGCTATAAAATTGAAGAAAGAATGAAGGGATATGTTGGTGTATTTTTTTGTGTATTACAATTCTCGTAGTCGCTGTTTATATAGAGGTTTTTGCCGACTTAGGGTGGTTCTAGAAGATAAGCACGATTAAAGCCGAAAACCGACCCAAACTCGAGGCTCGGTCAACCGAGAGGTGACACTCGGTCGATCAAGCATCAGCCTCGGTCGACCGAACCTAACTTTTCACGCGCCAATCGCTTTTCTCGTCTATCTTGTTCCCCATCGCACGCTTCGTGTTGATCTCGATTAATCTCTCATTTATCTCTTGATTAATGCTCCGATTTTCTTCCTTATTATCTTGAGATCTTTTGATTGAATGACATTTATCCTCCCGATTTGTTGTGATCTGCAAAATCAATAATTATCACACAATAAATCGGCTTTAAATAATAAAACAAATAAATACCAATTTACATAATATAAATCACATAACATTAAATATTAAATATAAACATGTGATTTAATATGAAATATATATTATTAATCTCGATTTAAGGTCAATGTTGATGACTTTTACGGGTATAATTTGACCGTCATCAAGTTTTACTGAGAAGAACCCCCGAGGGGTTAATCACGGTCCAAAATGACGAGAATTCTTGCACCGATCTCGCCGCACCATGGAACTATGGTCAAGATGAGTGAATGCTATAAACCGAGGAGTGGGAAAGCGGTTGGCGGCAAAGGCCAACCAGGGGAAGCAGTAGCCCCTCCTCGTGAGCGAGACGCAGGGAGGGGAAGATCTTTGTTCTCCTCGGAAGGATGTTGGGACTACTATTGATCCAAGTGAAAGAGAAAATTCTAAAGAAAATGTGGAAGTTGAGAATACTTGATGATAAAGAGAAGAATGCCGAGAAGAAGTGAGAATCTAAGTTGTGTTCAGGAAGCATGTGAGGTGGAAGGATAGGGAAGACAAAGCAATCAATGATAAGGCGGCAAAGAAGCACTTTTCTTGAGGAAGACTTTCTTTGATCTCCCTTACCCACCTAACAAGAACAATTTGTCATTAACAATCGATAAAGAATATAAGAAGGTTATCGACTTGCTCAAGAATCTTGAGGCAAACATTCCATTAGTTGATCTTTTGATAGGAATGCCAAAGTATACAAAGTTTATAAAGGACTTGATGAGTTGAAAAAAAGAAGCTCCAAGAGCTCGAGCACATAGTATTGAATGGAGAATGCTCGGCAATCAGCCAGACTAAACTTCTGTGAAGTGTCGACGACTGGTAGATTTACGATTTCATGTACTATCGGGAGCAGGATTTCCACAATGTTCTATGCGATTCGGGAGCATCAATCAATCTGATGTCTCACGTCAATCTTCCAATCTCTTGGATTGGATCAATCTATTACGCTTAAACCTATTTCTCTTCAACTTGCGAGATAGAAGTGTGAAATATGCAAGGGAATTGTAGAAGATGTGTTGGTCAAGGTTAAAAACTTCATATACCCGGTGATTGGGTAATCATGGATATGACCAATGATGAGAAAACCCCCTTGATCCTTGGAAGACCTTTTCTTGCATTGCCCGTGCCTTACTAGATTCCTACAAAGTGGCGAAGTAACCTACATTTGGAGGATGAGAGTATAAAGTTCAATGTGGGTAATGCTTGTTGAAACACCGTTCAAGTGACACTTGTTTAGCTATTGAGGACGATTTCACCGATGAGTATGATAAACAAGTGTTCATGGGTAGTTGGGATGAGGAAGAATTCAATAAACTATCTCGCAACTTGGACTAATGAGGAGTGGATAAAATTTTTAGAAGAGATTGACAAGGAAAGTTCGATTACCACGAGGTGGTAGGAAAGAAGATGAGGAGAGGCATGGTGATATGCCCAGATTTGCAAAAGGAGATGAGGCCCCTGTCTCTGGGAGGCCATGATGCTTCATAGCCCTTATAATAAGCTTGGAGATCTAGAGCTTAAGGGAGATAAATTGAGACCAAGTGTGGAGAAGCCACCGTCGATTTAGTGTTGAAACCTTGCCTCAACACTTGAAATACATTTTTCTCGAGGGGACGGTGATAAGCTCCCTTTGATCATTTCATCTAAGTTAGAACCGAAGGAGGAAGAAAAGCTTATCAAAGTCTTTGCAAGATAATATCCTCGCCTTTGGTTGGCAAGTGGGAGATATTAGGGGATAAGCCACGATATCTGTATGCATAAGATCGGGATTTGTTGAGGATCGAAGAAGGTGCGACATGACCTCGAGAGAAGGCTAAACCTCACATGCAGGAAATCGTTAAGAAGGAAATCATCAAATTGCTTGACATGGGTATCATCTACCCAATAGCCGATAGTGAATGGGTGAGCCCCACTCAGGTGGTGCCAAAGAAAGGAGGGATAACTATTGAAAAGAATGAAAAGGGGGAAGAGATTGCCTTACGACAAGTCCTTTGGTTATAGAGTTTGCATCGACTCTGAAGACTAAATGAGGTAACTCTAAAGACCACTTTCCCTTGCCATTCATTGACCGGCTCCTTGAGAGGCTTAGTGGCAAGCAATTTTATTGTTTTTGGATGGCTATTTCGGATACTTTGAGATAGCTATCGACCCCATCGATCAAGAAAAGACTACCTTCACTGCCCCTCCGGTACCTTCGCTTACCGAAGGATGCCATTTGGTTCAGAACGCACTGACTACATTTCAAAGATGTATCTTTGGCTATCTTCAATGGTTTAGTGAGAAGGTGATGGAAATTTTTATGGATGACTTCTCTGTATTCGGGACAGCCACCACTGTTTACACAATCTTGATAAAGTTACGTCCCGGTGCATAGAGAAGGACTTAGTCTTAAATTGGGAGAAGTGCCACCTAATGGTGGAAGAAGGAATTGTTCTTGGACACAAGGTGTCCAAGGAAGGTATAGAGGTTGACAAAGCGAAGGTAAAAGCTATTGAAAAATGACATACCCTAAAAATGTAAGAGAAGTAAGAGGATTCTTGGGTCATGTTGGATTCTATAGGCGGTTCATTAAAGACTTTTCTAAGATAGCCAAGCCTTTGTCAACTCTCTTAAGAGAGGATGTGAAATTTGTTTTCACCCCCTGAGTGTGAAAGAGCTTTTAAAGAATTAAAAGACAAGTTGATTACCTCGCCAATTCTTATAGCACCTGATCGAAAGCTCCTTCGAGCTTATGTGTGATGCTTCTAATTATGCGATCGGAGCGGTGCTAGGTCGAGAGTGGACGGCGTGTTCCAACCTATCTACTACGCTTAGTCACACTTTAAACCCAAAGACAAGTAAATTATGCAACAAGCGAGAAGGAGTTGTTGGCGAGTTTTTGCCATGGATAAATTTAGAAGCTATTTGCTTGGGTCGGAAGTTCTGATGGATGACAGACCATTCTCGCATTGAAGTATCTGTTGAGCAAGGCCGATGCCAAGCCTCGTTTGATGAGATGGATCTTGATTTTACAAGAGTTTGATGTTCATATCCGGGACAAGAAGGGTAGCAAGAATGTGGTAGCCGATCACATGTCTCGGTGACCGATGATCATCAAATAGAGTCGGATGAGATTGGAATTGATTTTCCAAACCGAGCAACTCATGACTATTGATGTGTGCGAGGTTATTCCCGCCCGTGCTTTGAAAAGGTTCTCCTTGGTTTGCACCTTTGCAAACTTCTTGAGCGGCGAGATATCTCGGACCTGACGACGACATATCGCCAAAGAAGAAATTCTTTTCGGATTTGAACTATTATGTGTGGGACGACCTATTCTCTTCAAGCGTTGTAAGGATGGATTACTCCGTAGGTGTGTCCTCGAGTTCGAAAGCAGAGGACATTATAGAGCAATGCCATGACGGACTGTGGGGAGGTCATTATGGGAGCCTGGGAAAGCTAACTGCGAAGATTTTTCGATCCGGTTTCTCTTGGCCGACAATTTTAAGGATACGAGAGAGTTTTGTAAAGGTTGTGACCGGTGCCAGCGCACCGGTAAACTTTCTCGGCGAATGGACATGCCCCTACACCCCATTCAACAATGTGAAGTTTTCGACGTATGGGGTATTGACTTCATGGGACCGTTTCCATCCTCGTATGGGAACAAGTACATTCTGGTCTGCGTTGACTACGTGTCAAAGTGGGTAGAGGCAATAGCAACATCGCGGAGCGACCACAAGGTGGTCAAGAGCTTCACGAGGAAAACATTTTTACACGGTTTGGTTGTCCACGAGCTCTCATCGATGGCGAGGAACTCACTACGCAATACTCCATTAGAAAAGATTTTAGAACGATATGGGGTGAAACACAAAAGCGCTACCCCTATCACCCTCAGACGAGTGGACAAGTTGAAGTAAGTAACCAAGCACGAAAAGCATTCTTGAGAAGACGGTGAATTCTCATAGGACGGATTTGGAGCGGCTCGGATGATGTACTCGGGCCTACAGATGACTTTCAAAACTCCTATTGGCACGTCTCCGTTTCGGATGGTTTATGGTAAGGCACGCCACCGCCAATCGAGCTTGAGCACGAGCATTACGGGCTATTAAATTCTTAAACTTTGACAGCCGGTTATGCAGAGAAAAGCGATTGTTGCGATTGCGGGAGCTTGATGAGTTCGAGACTCCAGGTGCCTACGAGCTCAAGAATCGATAAGGAGAGGACTAAACTTCTTCACGACAAGAAAATCAAGCATAGAGAATTCAAAGAGAGGCGAATGGGTTTTACTATATAATACCAGGTTACATCTGTTTCTGGTAAGCTACGCACCCGTTGGTGCGGCCCCTTTGAAATTTCTCGAGTTTTCCTAGTGGAACCGTCGAATTGAAAAATAAGCAGGAGAGTTGTTCAGAGTGAATGGTCATCGGTTGAAACACTATATTGGTCAACAAAAGGAACGACGGTGGTTTTCCATCTAAACGACGTCCCTAGTCAAGATGGCTCCGATTTTTGGAACCCGATGATTTACGTCTCTGTGAATTCTTTGATGATATTGTGATTACCGATGATACACCTCGACTTGTGGAATCGAAACCAAAAAAAAGAAGAAGAGAAGAATCATAGGAACTAAGTGGATACTGAAGTTTACTCGATATGGCCAATACGTTGGCGAGACTTTGTTTTTGTGGGATCCATACTATTGACCCCGAGGAAATCAAGAATGATTCGGAAAGAGGCCTCACTTGCCGACCGGGTTGAAAATTTTTGGGTTGTCGAGCAAACGACATTAACTAAAAGCGCTACCGAGGCAACCCGTTTTCAAAAAAAAAAAAAAAAAAAAAAAAAAAAAAAAAAAAAAAAAACAAAACTCTACATTTTGCATTATACTTTACTCATACTTTGGATAATAGTTTTCCAATACTTGAATTGATTTTCATTTTGTTTCACCAAGTCTCGGGATGAATGTTTGAATGTCATTTAAAGGAACGATTAGGAGGTTATCCGAAAATCCCGAGGAGTACAAAGAAAAATTCAAATGCATCATTTCTTAGATTTAGGTTGTTAGAACAATTTGAAATAACCCTTGAGGATCCGGGTATAAAAGACTCATAGTTAATACTTTGTCACATATTTCATATCATGACCTAGTCACATTTTAAATTTTCAAATAATGTGTGACATGTATTAGTTTAACTACTATGCAACTAAGGGAATAGGAAATTCAAAGCTAACCCGAGTTGAAATTTTATTGTCTAGTCGAGCTCCCGACTATAATTAAGCCCTACTAGGACGGTAACCTAGATATCTTTTTCCTTTTGTCTCAGTAGTTTATTTCTGTCTTTATTCCATGATATTGCTTTGTCTATCATCTTTTGTGCCCCTATCCCCGAGGTACGTCTTGTTTTCCCATGGTGTGCGAGGATATTTGCGATAGCAATTGTGAGTTTCGAGATGATGCCGTTTTCGGTGGATGGTCCACGGTCTCACCGCTTTCATCGAGCATTTCGAGTCGATTCTAGGCCACTTCCGGAATTGCCACTTTCGAACCACAATCACTAAGTGTTCTTTTCTTTTTACATTCTGCGCACACTTTGAGGACATGTTGTGATTTAAGTGGGGAGGGATCGGTTTATGTGTATCTACCATTTGCTTAAATTATTTTGATTCTATGCTAAATGGGCTAAATTTTCAAATTTTTGTTTAGTCCCGAGTAAACAATGCATATCTTTGTTCGGTTTTTATAGTCATTAATGCTATATTCCGTATGTTCGATAAGTTAGTTGTTTCACCCAATATTTTTCACGAGCCATAGTGAATGATGAGCTAAATTATAAAGCTATATCCCTTTTTGATTAGTGATTTTTGATTATCTTATAAAGTCATGTGCTTAGTGCTAACGACGCGTATCGTGAGAATTATGATAGTTTGTGTTTATAGCCGAGTATGATATATTGTGAATATCGAACGTTTGAATGTGATAAGTGAAACATAACTAATGTTTTTGCACAATAATTAACAAATAAATCATTGCTTGAGGTGTTATGCTCAAGTAGGTTTGAATTGCTTTTAGCATGTTAACCACTCGCTGCCGTAAATCTCGAAAAAGTAATCAATTGTGTGTGTCGAAGTCGGTCGATGATTTGAGTGCGGTAGGGCATTATCTCGAAATGTCCTATACCACTATGATGACCAAAAGCTCACGACAGTTAGAAAAAGCTGCCTTATGATTTGAGTAGATAGGGGATTATCTCGAAATGTCCTATTCTAGTATGACGGGCAAAAGCTCATTCTGATGTGTGTTGAAAAAAAAAGAAAAAAAAGAGTGAAAAAAAAAGAAAAAGAAAAAATCGAAAAAATTTATTATTATGAATAAGTTAAGGACTTAGTTATCGTATACCTTATCCCTAGTATAATGTGATGAGATATGTTGTAGGGATTATCCTCTGAGTATATATCGAATGGCCCTAGATATATTCTATCATTCTTTCAGGATATGTCACGTTTTGTAGGTACATCTTATAAGTATCATTATTACTAGTTTGAAGGGGGTATTAGCTAGTTTGCTTTGAATTTTTCAAGTTTGGACTTAGTGGAAGTTTTCTATGGCTATGCACACACATCGGGGTGAACCTCTCGATTTATTGAGTATATGTTGTATTTCTTTGAGGTGTCTATCTTTTCGAGCCTTGATTCTTGTTTTGTTTTGCTCGGGACGAGCAAAAGCTAAGTGTGGGGAGTTGTTTAGGGTGATTTTATACGATTTCTAATGTTATATTTTATAACGATTTCCTCCATATTCAGATAATTTGCATAGAAATTAAGGGTTTAATCGAATTATTGAGCAAATGAGTTTTAAAAGTGTTTAAGTGCAAATTTGTGTTGTTTAAGTGGTTTCATTGATAAAAATCTTTGAATATGAGATGTTACATTTTGCACGATGTTATCATGAATGTAGTACGCTTGCATGTTAAATGAGGAGCTTAAACGAAGATCGGATGAAGGTTAAGAAGAAAGCTCGATTCGAATGAAGAAAGCTCGATTCGATTCGGCCCAAACTTGGTGATCAAGTATTTCAAAATATGCCACGTAACATTATATTTTGAGGCCTAAAAGATGGATTTTGAGGAAAAGAAGAAGATGCCACGAGTTTATTTGAGATCAACGGATCAATATTTTCCAACGTACTTCTACCGTAACCTGTTTTTCGATGGAAATTTTACCCGACTTAGAGGCATTTTCAGGGGAAGAGTTCTTGACGAAAGTTGTAGATACTAAAATGAGCTTTCCAACGCATTTTGAATCACGTCAATCGGAGGTCTACAACTCAAGTTATGATTTTTTTACCGAACTGCTGGAATTACGGACGAACCGGAGATATTTTGGCCAAGTTTGATGCATGTTACTCCATGTGCTCCTTAATGATGATGATGATGAGTCATAACAAACTCCACATGCTATTTTAGTGACTCCTCACCTTCACATGCAAAGTCATTATCACCTCCCACATGCTTATAACAAACTTGAGAATATTCCTTAGCATATTCTCCCAAAAATATCTCCCTCAACTACAACCTCTCCCTTATACACCTCCCTCAACTCTCCCTATAAGAACTCCTCATTTCCATCCATAAAGGCGCCTCCTTGGTCACTTTTGGCCAAGCTTTTACTTTTCCTGCCTTTTATGTAAATACTCAGTAGGCGTTATGCCGAGAATAAATTAGAATAGTAGTATCTTGTTGTAATCTTTCGAGCTACGCCCGATCTGAAATCATAATCGAGGATGATTGGCTAAGGTCTCTAAGCTAGAACCATCGTTGTGAAGCCACCATCACCGGAATAAACAAGGATTTCGTTTTCATTTGTTCTAGTGAGTTTCTTGTTCTTCCTTCATGTTTGAATTGTTTATGTGCAATTTGTATGATCTATACTTATGTTGCATGCTAATCGAATTTAGATACGATAGTTGATAAATTCGTAGATTACCGTGAAGGAGAATGATAATAGTCTTCCAACATACGTAAGTTGAGGGTGAATGTTGTCAGATTAGGATTTATATCCATATCTTTGATCCGTAAATGCTTTAGTTGTACCGAGAGTGGTGAACTAATTAAAAGGCGATGAACCGAAAGGAAAATGCCTCTTTAGCGAATAATAATCCAAGAACTTACGAATGAATATGTGTCTTTCTTGTTATTTTCGGTGGGGTGGTGGATCATCGGTGCGTTTCTAGTTGTTTTAAATTATAAATTTTATTATCGTAGTTTTATTTATTTTCACGTTTGCTACCTTAGTTTGTTAATTGAAAATCCGAGATCATAATCATCAACTTTATAAAAGAAATCGAAGGCAAAAACTCTTTTTCGTACAAGTCCCTGCGGATACGATCCGGTTTCACCACTAGCTGCGAGCCTTCGCACTTGGGGCTGACATCGGTTTTATTTTATTACTTGTTATCTTTTGCTTTGCATAAAACCGCGAACAATAGGTGAACCACATCTTTAATTAAATCATCACAAGATAACTTTAGAGAAGAAATAGAGGGTTGCGGGATTGGAGGATTATTGTTTGTTCGTTGTTTAATCACCATGATCATCTTCTTGTTTACCGTTTATTTTACAGTTTATAGTTTAGATATCGCTTTCGCTTCTATCCTTCCTGGCTTTGGACTGACAATCCTCTGTCCAGTTTATTTTATCGTTTTTAGTTTTGTGTTTAGAAATAAATAGTAACAATCTTAGGAAAAGTAATGAACTAGATACTCCGATTCCCTGAGATCGACTCCGGTATTAATCGCTATACTACGATCCCTACACTTGGGGAATACCGGATTTATAAATTTTATTACTTGTTGTTTTCATTGCATAAAATCCGTGAACAAGTTTTTGGCGCCGTTTCCGGGGAATCGGTGCGGTCGTCTAGTTTCTTATTAATTTTTTTCTAAAGTTGTTCTGCTTTTGTTTTTCGTAGGTAGGTTGTGTTATCTATTGATTATTAATTTTTCATAGGTTTGTGTTTAGGTTCCAATTAGGGTTTTGTTTAGTTTTCGTGTTTTGTTTGGACTGCTTTCGTGTTGAATGCGTTTATGTTTATGTGCTTGATTTGAACGTAAACGGGCGTCTGAGCTATTGGACGCCCGTCCGTCCAAATCGATCGTCTCTGCTTGTGTTTTGCCCAGTGACAGCGCCCAAAGAACTTGGACGCCCGTCTGCATTCTCTGTCACCGCTTTTTTATTTATTTTTGTTTTAGGTAGATATCTTGGTTTGTCTTTCTTTTGCTTATTAAATAAATGTACTAGGGTTTGTTTTTCGTAGGTAGGTTTCGTAGGTAGGGTTACGAGGTTGAATCATCCGACTCCACGTTTTTCGCGGTCAAACTTTTGGATAAAAGGATCGTTTTAGCACTCGTTAGTATTGTGGCCGTAACTTTCGGCTCGAGTGTCCGTTTGGCGCGCAGGACCCCAATTCGGAAAGCTCGTTCCGGCGCCGACGATGTGGTGAACGCCATAGGCCGTTCAACACCGTTTGAGGTCAAAATCCACTGTTTTCCCTTCCATTTTGGCCCTAGAAGATTTCAACACGCTTTTTTTTTCCTCCTCCGTCTTAGTGTTTTTTCGCTTTTAAATTTTTCGTAGGTAGGTTTCCGTTCGTTTCTTTTTTTTTGTCGCTTTTATTTCAATAAGAGTAGCGCCACACAAATTGAGAGTTTTTATTTTTGCCATGTTTCGATGACCGTTGGGTTAAGAATGTGCAAAAAAGTTTTTACTCGATTTGTGAAACGTGAAGTGTAACCTAATCAGAACCTAGTGTGCTCAGTGCTTAAATTTATCCGTGGGTACGTTGTATGTGTGATTTGATGATCCGAGTTGCCATGGGTTTAAGATGTTAGTCTAGGGTTTTCGGTTGTGCTTTACTAAGTTGTGGTGTTTGATCGAACTTTCAAACGGGCGTTCGGCTCATTGAACGCCCGTCCAAAGGTAAAATTTCCAGGCAACCGACCGTTTGGTATGTTGAACGACGTCCAGGTTCCAAATTTTTCTTGACTTGATTTTTAATGCTTTATTTGACGTGGATACTTCTATATGAGCTTCGTGGCTAATTATTCTTACGTAGATGTTCGAACTTGCATGTTTACATCTTTCCATCTACGGATCCATGTTAAATAATTGATGATTCATCCATGCATGTTATAGTTAATGTCGGTTCTCGTATGCTATAATCGTTTTATTGTTATTTAGTAGCTAATGTCGGTTTCCGTATGCTACATATCGTTGTGATGAATCTTGTGAGCTTTGAGACCTATGTGCTTTCTTGTTATTTTTGTAGCTCATATGGGTAGCTACTGTCGGTTTTCTGTTGCTATCATTGCCTCTTATGAGTTATATCTGTTTAGTATAGCTAACTGTTGGTTCTCCATAATGCTATCACCTTTGATGAGTCTTAAGGTGCGTCTACACTGCATGTAATGAATAGTACTGTCGTTTATCGTAAACTGTCATTATTTGGTAGACGTTTATTATATACATGTCGTGTTGCAAATGAGTGGGCTAGTTTTCTTTCTTTTATTTTTGCATATCATTTAATTGCATATCATGTAGATTTCATTGTAATATATTTTCATGTAGTTGCACCTAGCCTAACTTTTTGTAATATTCCATGTATATGTTCCATCTTTATATGAGCTTAATCTGAAAAAATCTCTATGACTTCTTTTCCATGTGTTTTACATGTATGATCCTTTTTCCCCGTAGACTCTTTTTACATGCTTCATTAATTGACATGGATGTTTTATTGTGAGCCTATGTGGCCTTTGTATATATGCGTAGATGTCCTGTTCTTTCACCGTTATGGTTTTCTTTCCATCTATTGCAGTCCATGTTGAGTAATTCACCTAGTTAGATGTGATTCCAAATTTGATTTATGATGTTCCTTCTGTCGTCTATCTAGGGTGTTAGGGTTGTTTAAGGCACGTCTACACTTTACATGGCAAGCTTTCGTGGCTTTGCATAATCGAATTTTGTTACGCTCGTATGGCGTTATTTAGTAGACGTTTATATTCTTGACCTCGCTTAGATTAGGGCGACATCTATGGAATTAGTTGGGCTAGTTTATTTTCTTTTTTGCCTTTTTAGTATAGTTGCATATCATTTAGTTGCATTGTATTTTATTTTTTTTAATTATTATTATTTTCTTTTCTTTTTAGTGCACCTAGCCCTGCTACTTTGTAGTGTCCTCTATCCTTATTTCTTTATGCACATGTTGAGCTTATTTGTTTTGTAAAGCTTCTGTGGCTTTATATTTGACGCTTAGGTGTCCTGTACTTTCCCTGTGTGGTGATTTTTCCATCGAGCCATTATATCATGTGCTTATTGCTTGTCTATAATTATTTTTGCCATGTTATATTCCCGTGTTCCCGAGATACTGCCATGTTTTTCAAGTGGTGCAGGTATCTTTTTAGCTGTTCTTGTTAAGCTGGCCTTGGAAGTGAATCTGGAGAGGAATACATATGACATCTCGTGCCTCGGAAATGCGGATCGATTATCTATCCTTCTTCAGCCTATCTTCATATCATTACCAAATCAGCTAAGCTCTTTTATCTTTTCTTTAATTCTGCACAACATGAGGACATGTTGTAATTTAAGTGTGGGGGAGGGAAATAGTTTCATGTATCTACATTCATTTGCCATACTATTATATTTCTATGAAAAAGTGCTAAATTTTAAAAAATTTGTTTGTTTTGTCCCAAGTGAGCAAAGACATATCTTTATTTGAGTTTTTATATCATTGGTGCATTATTTTGCATATTTAGTAAATTTAGATGTCTCACCCAACACTATTTTTCACGTGCCATAGTAAATGATGAGCTATATTTTAAAGCTATGCCCGTTTGATTAGAGATTTTTGATGATTATCGCATGATTCTTTGCTTACATACGAATTTTGAAAATTTTAATAGTTTGTGTTTAGAATTAAAGTATGACATACTGTGAATATCTGAAGGTTTGAATGTGATAGGAGGGATATACTTTAAGGTTTGAATACCACTCTAAGATGAATAATATGAAGAAAATATGTGTATGTCGGAAGTAGCTGCCAATGATTTGAGTGCGGTAGGGCATTATCACGAAATGTCCTATACCACTATGAGGCTTAATAGCTCCCGACTGCCGGATGATAGTAGTCCAGCTAGGGTGTTATCACGAAACGTCCTATTGCTGGGAATGAGGGCATATGCTATACGTGTGTAATTAAGAGAACTTTAAGAAAAATTAGCAAATGGTATTGTGAAAAGATGGGTGAAAAACCGTAGTTATCTTCTGACTATCCCCAGTATAAACTGAAAGATATGTTGTAGGGATTATCCTCTAAGTATGTCGGAAATATTTTAAATACTCCTTATTATTATTTTTCGAATATGTATGTTTTGTGAGGTGCATGTTATAATCGTTTTTATATTTCTGATCTAAATGGGATGTTGGCTAGTTTTGCGTGAAGAATTTCAAGTGTGGATTTAGTGGAAATTTGTTATGGCCATGCACACACACTTGGGTGAACCTCTAAACTATTGAATATGCTTTATGGTTGCATAAATGTTTATATGTCTCGAGTCTTGATTCTGTTTTGTCTTGCTCGGGACGAGCAAGGTTTAAGTGTGGGGGAGTTGTTAAGGGTGATTTTATACGTTTTATAACGATATGTTTTATATCAATTTCCCCCATATCTGGATGTTTATCATAGAAATCGAGTTTTATATGGAAATATTGAGCAAATGAGTTTTAAAAGTCTTTAAGTGTAAACTTGAGCTAATTTCGTGATTTTATTGGTAATTATCTATGGTTTTACACTTTGCGTGTTTTTATGGTTTTGAAGGTACATTTACATGTCATGGAGAGGGATGAAAGGAGCTTAAAAGATGTTCAAGTGATGATTTGCATGGAAGGAAAGAGATAGAGATGAAGTTGGAATGAAGATCAAGATGAATTTGGAAGAAAAAGGGCCTGAACTAGCGTCCAGGCTGAACTGGCGTCCAGGAGAAGGAAATTGATTCAGAGAGTTTGGACGCTGAGTAAACGGGCGTCTGAAGCAGTCCAAGGCACCTTGGACGAGCGTCCAGATAAGCGGACGGGCGTCCTTAAACCGACTTAGCAGCAGCCGACTTACTTTCCCTATAAATAGCAGCGGGATTTCAACCCTAATACATACATTATCGACTCTTATTGATACATACTCATAAGAAGAAAACCCTTAGCGGCCCCCACTTCTTAGTGAGGCTCAAGTTGCGATTTTTCTCGCTTTTATTCCCGTTTGCTTTTCTTTTCTTTTGCCGAATGCTTGGAGGCTAGACGATTTGTTCAAGTTATTTAAATCCTTTATTGAGTTCTTTCTTTTCAATCTTGAGTTTGTTTTGTGAATTTGATTAAAGTTGTATCTTTCCATGTGTTTATTTTGTTATGCAATCAATATCGAAAGATGAATTGTTGTTGATGTTTACCGTATGACGGAGTCGGTGTGAACCTTAGATCACCATAGGAAAGATGGGATTTTTAACCTTGACATAACGAGAGTTGATAGGTTGAATATCTAGGTTGCTAGATTGAGAGATCTTACACCTTGTTTTGATAGCGTCAATCTTATATATCGAGAGATGAGAGATTGATAGGCGAATTATCTACTTAGAGTAGAAATTCATACCTTTGATAGTGAACCACATCTTTAATTAAATCATCACAAGATAAATTTAGAAGAAATAGAGGTTGCGGGATTGGAGGATTATTGTTTGTTCGTTGTTTAATCACCATGATCATCTTCTTGTTTACCGCTTATTTTACTGATTTATAGTTTAGATATCGCCGGCTTCTATGCTTCTCGGCTTTGACCGACAATCCTCATGTCGCTTTATTTTATCGCTTTTAGTTTTGTGTTTAGAAATAAATAGTAACAATCTTAGGAAAAGTAATGAACTAGATACTCCGATTCCCTGAGATCGACTCCGGTATTAATCGCTATACTACGATCCCTACACTTGGGGAATACCGGATTTATAAATTTTATTACTTGTTGTTTTCATTGCATAAAATCTATGAACAAAGAACACTTAAGGATAGTTCTACTGCACCTTAAAGGAGAACAAATCAGTATGCCAAGTTTTCTAAGTGCGAGTTTTGGTTGAACCAGGTTAGTTTTCTTGGGCATATAATTTTCGGAGAAGGTATTAAGGTGGATCCAATGAAGATAGAAGTGTTTCTAAGTGGTCTAGACCACACGCCAAGAATGAGAGATAAGAAGTTTCTTGGGTTTACTGGTACTACCGGAAGTTTGTAAAGGATTTCTCTAAGATAGCTACACCTCTCACGAGGCTCACTCAAAAGAACGTTAAGTATGAGTGGACCAATGAATGTGAGGAAGCTTTTCAGACTTTGAAAGAAAAGTTGACCACAGCACCCGTGTTAGCATTACCGGAAGTTTTTGATAACTATGATGTATATACAGACGCATCGGGTCAAGGTTTGGGTTTTGTTTTCATGCAATCAGGAAAGGTAATTGCTTATGCATCTAGGCAGTTGAAGGTGCATGAGAAGAATTACCCTACACACGACTTGGAGTTGGCAGCAGTGGTATTTGCTCTGAAGCTTTGGAGACACTATTTGTATGGTGTCAAGACAAGGATCTTCACGGATCATAAGAGTCTTAAGTTCTTCTTTACTCAGGAAAATCTGAACATGAGACAAAGAAGATGGTTGGAGTTCGTGAAAGATTACGACTTGGACATTCAATACCACCCGGGTAAAGCTAATGTTGTAGCTGATGCACTTAGCCGGAGAGCGGTTAATGCTATCACTACCTTGCAAGAAGTTGTGGATCAGTTGGATAGGATGCAGATTCAAGTGATTGAAAGGAAGGGTGAAGCTCAGAATTTGGCGCCATTGATGGCAAGGTCAGATTTGCTAGATGAGATTCGGGCTAAGCAGGATAAAGACCCGATGTTGATTAATTTGAAGCGAGTGGCTCGAGAGAAACCTACAGTGGGTTATCAGTTGGACAAGAGTGGTCATCTTTGGTACGGAGACTGTTTGTGTGTGCCTGATATGAATGGCCTAAGAGAGAAGGTTATGGATGAATCTCATAAGATTGCTTTTGCGGTACATCCAGGAGCCACTAAGATGTATAGAGATCTCAAGGAAAGGTATTGGTGGCCTGGTATGAAGTTAGGGATCGCGGAGTTTGTGGCAAGATGCGATACATGCCAGAGAGTGAAAGCAGAACACAGAAGGCTAGGAGGTTTGTCGAAACCCTTAGAGGTACCGGAATGGAAATGGGAGAATATCACGATGGATTTCATCACCGGTTTGCCTAAGACTAAGGGCGGTCATGACATGATTTGGGTGATTGTGGATAGACTTACAAAATCAGCCCATTTCTTGCCGTGTAAAGTGGACATGCCTATAAAGAAGTTCGCTACTATGTATATCGACAATATAGTGAAGCTTCATGGTGTGCCTCTATCCATTGTATCTGACAGGGATAGTAGATTTATCAGTCGCTTCTGGAAGGGTTTGCAGAAAGCTTTTGGGACGAAGACTGATTTGAGTACAGCGTTTCATCCGCAGAGGGATGGGCAGGCAGAGAGAACAATTCAGACTCTCGAGGACATGCTTAGAGCTTGTGTTTTGGATGCCGGAGGATCATGGATAGATTACCTCAATTTGGCTGAGTTTGCTTACAACAATCGTTACCATGCAAGTTTGGGAATGCCACCTTTTGAGGCCTTGTACGGTAGGAAGTGTAGAACTCCACTTTACTGGGATGAAGTGGGAGAGAAACATATCACAGGGCCGGAGATGGTTCAGCAAGCCAAGGAGAAAATCGAGTTGATAAGGAAAAATCAAAGTCGCCAAGATCGTTAGAAGAGTTGGGCCGATGTTAGAAGGAGACCGCTAGAGTTTGAGGTCGGGGATAGAGTTTACCTTCGAGCGTCTCCAATGAAGGGTATCAAGAGGTTCGGATAGAAAGGAAAGCTAAGTCCAAGGTATGTAGGACCTTTTGATGTCATCGAAAGAGTTGGGAAGTTGGCTTATAGACTTCGGTTACGTGAGTCGATGTCTCAGAGTCCACAATGTTTTCCATGTATCGATGCTTAGGAAGTGTCTATCTAAGGTGGACGTGGAATCTGAGATTGACCCGGAACTGTTGCAAGATAATCTCTCCTACGTGGAGAAGCCGATAAGGATTATGGATAGGAAAGAGAAGGTGATAAAGAGACGAGTGATTCCGTTAGTATTAGTGCAATGGAGCAATCATGCACCGACGGAAGCCACTTGGGAAGTGGAAGCGGACATGTTCGACGAGTTCCCAGAGTTCCCTCATCTACCAGGTACGATCTAGTTTCGAGGACGAAACTCCTCTTAAGGGGGGAGGAATGTAATATCCCGATTTTTTAAAAAGGGCAATTCGGTCTTTTAGCAAAAATCAGAATATTATGTTATTTAATTAGAAGATTTAAGAAAAAGAAAAAAAAAAGGATAAACAAGGATTTTTCTTTTTAAAGAAAATAATTAAATAATTGGGATTATAAAAGGAAAACTAATCCTAATTTTAACCTAGTTGTTTTTGACAAAAAAAAAAAGAAAGGGGCGCATATTTTGAGAGGAAGAGGCCTGACGGACCTTTTCTATGCTATCAATCCTTACCGGCAGTGTACCGGGTCAAATTGTAGTGTTAGAGTGATGAGTCAGGTGTCGATCCTCAGGGAAAACTTGGTAATTCACCGTGTGATTAAACACCAAGAAACTGTTATTATCTCAATCTAAGTCGCAATTTTATCATCCAACCAAACTCTAAACTAACAAAGCATAAAACTAAAACAGATATATATAAGTATATAAATATATATATAGATATATAGCAATACATATATATATATAGATATAAGTATATATAGGTACCAAAACAATATCTAAGTGGAGGGAGATAGATATTATAATTATAGACTAGCCAAGAGTATGTTATTGAATCCTTATATCTTTTAGTGGAATTGGATGTGCTCGATCTTTATTTTAAGTTAAATCAATTATAATAAACGGTGCACTCCTAAACTAAACAATTCATTCTCACACGAGCATCTGAAATTGTCATATGTCCAATCATTTGTCCAAGGTCATCCTCAAGCATGGGTCACTCCCGCTTTGTCATTCGGCCAATTTTAAGGTATGTCAATTAAACAAATGAATTAAACGTAATAATCTCTCGAGTACATATTTCAATAAGAGTTTGTTTCTCCCGAAACAAATCTACCCCGGTTTAGAAATCGGATTCCGTTGTCACGCGTTTTCACTCGCCAATTTTACCTCCGGTCTTTCTATTAACGAGTTCATAACCTAACTACGAGGCGTCAATTCATAATTAGATTATGAATTCTTTCATATCAAGTAGCTAATTCAATACGAATATAGAAAGAGATTCATTATAACCGATTTTTATCCAATTTTAGTATAGTCATCATCCATTTCCTAAAAAGATAATACTAATCCAATTTCATATCTTGGCTAGATACTAAGTTAGCCTAATATCATTATAAGTAATATATAGATACTACAAATACTACATAAACATAAATACATTAGAAAAGTTACAGGTTACAATCGAAGCATTCAGAGTTGTATCCTCCGGAAATAGCAACTCCTTGACATCAATGAGCCTTGATACATCCTCTAAGCATTATAACGATACTTTATACTACAAAGATTATTCCGCAGAGTGCCGTTTCTGACTTTTATTTAACTAAAAACAACAAAACGAAACTATAGAGACATATAGAAGAAAGATATATGCCTTGGTACACTTCAAAATGGTTGCATTTGAGGGGTATTTATAGAGTGTACCACAAGGCCGGGCGCGTGCCGACCACCACCGGGCGGCGCGTGCCGGCTACACACGATATATATTCCCTTGTCGAGATTTTAGGCCCGATTTGAGAGATTTTACGCAATATTCGGCCTTCTCCGGCGCGTGCCGGACATACAACATATATCGATGTTCAGTAAAAACCTATCTCGAGCTGTAGACCTCAGATTGACATGATTTGATATTCGTTGGAAAGCTCTTTTGAAGGCCTACAACTTTCGTCAAGGACTTTTTCTCTGAAAATGCCTCTAAGTTAGATCAAATGTCCGTTGAAGATGAGTTACGGTAGAAACATTAAAGATAGCTTGATCTGTTTCAAAGTTGTTAGATTTTGGCATAATCTTTTATCCCACAAAACTCATGATTTATACTTCAAAGTATGTCATATTTTGGGATCTCGGTAAACATCCGATCCTCGCAACAAACTTAACAAAACACCAAACGTAAATCGATAAAAACTATCATTTTTATCGTTTCTATAACTTATGCATCTAATTATAACTACTATGATTTTTATAAGTTTTTAATGCATTTATATGAAATTATACTAAAATAACATAAATATAATAATAAAAAGTCTTATAATTTGATCATATATTTTTCATACATCACAACTCCCCACTTAGCTTTTGATCGTCCCGAGCAAAATAAGCGATAATATAATCTTTCTAGAATAAATTCCTAACTTAGTAACGATATCATCAACATTATAATTATATTAATTTCATCTATCTAAGATATTTAAGAAGATAAAAAGTGTATATAATTTAATAAACTAGTTATAAAATATTATTTAAATGAAATTTTTCATGAATCACTTTATAAGTATAAATAAAATATTTAGAACAACTTTTAATCTCCACTGTATGATTTATCGTAATCAATGACTAAGTCAAGTAGTTGGCAAATTGGCTTGTAACGTTCGTGCTCAGGGTAGTTGGCTAATCGAAAAGGATAACAAAGGAAATCAAAAGAAAATAGAAGCAAGTTAAACGTATTTACACCTTCATCTTCCGATCAAAATTTCTCAATCAAGAACACTCGATTAATCGTTTTCAATTTTTAAATTTAATAACTTCCAAAATATGGTTATTATTATTATTTTTTTTTTTTTTTTTTTTTTTAACAACATAAATAAGAACTTAAGAACATAGGCATTGCTTTATCAAGATTGATCGAGTACTACTCTTTTCGATCGAAAATCACGAATCCGATTTCCTTAAACTCGTGATAATTCTTGATAGTTTTGATTCGACTTTTCTTTTTCATCGATTTATAGCATATACCTTCATTTCAAATAATAGGACATTTCGTGATAATACCCTATTTGGACTACTATCATCGTGCAACTTTATCGATATTTTATTTTTGGGTTGTCGATCAAAAACGTAAAAGATACCTATAATACTCTGTTTTTTTTTTTTTTTTTTTTTTTTTTTTTTTTACATAAACATATTTGATAATAAATCGCCTTCCGAATAACATTCATTTCAATCTCAAAGATATACCAAATTTCGATGTCATCACCGCTTATCCATAAATACATACCAAACTTATGGGATTTTCAAAGAAATGTAGACCATTATTAAGTTAGGGTTGTAATTTCTAGTTAATAATAATGGCTATTTCGAGTGAGGTCTTGATCACTCTACAAGGTCGAGGTGGGGACAAAATTGGAAATTATGTTCAGTAGGCTTATTTGGCTCTGGTTTATCAAAGTTATGCCAAAAATCTCATCATTCCTAATCCGATTCCAATTTCATACTTTGTCTTGAAAAGAAAATTATTCTAAAATTTCATTATAATTATAAGTAACTTTTGTCTAATTTCATAAAAATATTTCATAATATTTATCAAGATATATATACTTAAAATCTTATTAAAAATCTAAAATAGACATAATTAATATAAGAATAATATATCAAGATTACTTTACTTAATTAAAAATTTATTCTATCCAAATATATCATTTTATCAAATAATTATATATTATTGCTTATTAAACTAAGTGTATAAGTATTTGATGTATTAAATTCAATTTATTTACTAACCAATCTCTACTCCCCACTTATGAATTGGCATCATTCGATGTCTAAATGAGTAGTAAAAATTTGGATTAGAAAATAAAATGAATTCTATCATGGTTAGATTATTTTAGGTGTCAAATAGACGAGCGTTTATATAATATAAAAGAAAAACATTTAAAACATAAATTAAAAACATGCAAATATATTACAATACTAAAACACAACTTAAAACTACTAGGAATGTTAAACTAGAAAACCGTAAATTAAGTTAAACTAATTTAAACTAAATTTTAAACTAACTTATTTTAAGTTATTGTTACTTAACGCATCGTACTACTCTTATTATTTTTATTCCTTCCGACTACCAACACAGCTTATCTAATTTTCACCACTTGACGATCCTCCCGAATATCGATTGGTAAAAGCCCAATACGAGGAATACGAAATGGAAAATATTCATATGTCGCTTCTTTCCGAACCTTGCCAAACGAACACATAACCTAGAAATCAACCATCCAAATGGTAAAGGATGATAATTTGGTCTTCTCCTAACGCATAAAACTCACAAATTGATTTACGAATCAAGAGCACCCCAATCTATAACATGACTCCAAGAGTAATCGATATAGAAGCATCAATTCATCATCACTAACTTCCGAGAAATTACCGATTGGATAAACACGTGAATTGATGAATCGCTTCCACGCTCTAAGATGGGGAAGTAAAGCAATCGTAGAGACATTTTGATCAATATCATAATTGTAGAACAAGAGTGGACAAGCTTCCGAATATTTTGTAATAAAACCGTTAATGTATCCAATCTCCATTGGTACTCAAAATGACTGGGTGAAGTTTGGTGGTGGAATCAAGAAAATTTGATTTATGTTGGCGGAGGTGAAAGGAACAACAACTCTCTCTCATCAGAATGCATCGTGTTAACGTAAACAAGATTAGCTTCCGACAAGATCAATAGAATTCTCTTACCACAAGAACGTTAATCCTACCCTCTCGCATACGACAAAAATAGTCCCACCCATCTATATCCATCCTCGTAAATGCCCAGTTGTCAACCTTTTCGAAATTTAAACTCTCTCAATCAACACCGGTGATTGATTGAAATTACTTATATAAGGGTTGTGAACCGAAGCATACATAGGCTCGTAAGGGACTTGATGAAAAATGGATTTGGAATGACAGAATTTGGTGTATGTGGAGAGAATAATCTGTTAATCGACGAACGATCGGACATTTTAAACTCTTTATAGCAAGAAAATGAAAGGTAAAGGAAGGAAATGAGCATTTTAGGAATGCTGCATCTGTTTTCCTTTTATAGGCAAACTGGGACCGAAATGGAAATATCTCCGAGAAGATCCTCGCAGACTACTACACCGGCGCGTGCCGACACCAACAGCGTGCGCCGGTCAAATAGTCTTTCATCAGAGATATTTCAATTTCTAGCTTGATCCAGGATTTATTTTCTGACAAATGATTCTGCAAATTTCTAAAATGTAGGAAAAAGATCTAAAAACATCCGAAAACTACGAAAAAGATACAAAATAACAATGTGTACTACCCGAGAGTGCATCAAACGCTTAACGACAAAACAAACATAACAAAACGAAGTCAAACCAAAAGGTAGATAGTTAAACAACAAAGAAAAGAAATCACTCGTCCTCATCATAGTTAAGATCGATGTCACCGGTGAGGGTCGCATCGAGATGATGATGATCCAAATGTAGATAAAAACGAAGTAAAATCAGCTCCTTGCGATCGTGCCGTATGAATACCATAATCGAATCTGCTGTGGATCCGATCATGTAAGTTCGAAATGATGTCTCGATCCTCATCGCCGACATAGAAATCGATCCTCAAGTCCAAATGAACCAAATCCTCGTTGTCACATCACGCATGAGAAGTCACTCCTCCCATGCCCAAGGATGTCCCCTCTGGTGTACTCAGAAACATACCACCCCGCCCTATGGATGACGGGCGTATAGTCACGATAAATAGCATGTGGCGGAATCGGCGGAATCCAACGGCATAGTATACGGGTAAGGTCGACTATAGGGTGTCTCAGCAGATATCTCAAAGCAAATCTAGGATCAAACTCACTCATAGCATCTAAAATCCTCTCTCGACCAACTCTAATGTCCTCACCCAATGTCTATTCTCGCTCACAAGCAAAGCTATATTAGCATCGGTTCTAGCCTGAGCTTGAACTAAATGTTGAAACATAGCCTCAACTTGACTCTCTGTGGGCGATGATGGACTGCTCAGTGGTCTCCAGTACTTGAGTGTGAATAGAGGTGGAGGTTGGTGTTGGTCGACGATTAGGATTATTGTAATTTATTACTCCAAAGTAGGTAAGGCTCTCGTTTAAGACCAATGGGAGGAATGTAGGAGACACAGCTTCTATCCGAGGTAAGACAGGGACTTCGCAAGCTCACATAAGGCAGAAATGAGACTAGGAACGGAGACGCCCCCCTCGATAACGAGTCCTTGCAAACTCACATGCCTTAGAAAAGATCAATTTCCCTGCATTTATAGGAATATCATTCACCATGGCCCAAGCAATAACTACTTCCTCTCGACCAAATGCACAAACATGTGTGGAAGGACATACATTATGGCCTAAGAACTGCTTTTATTGCCCGTATGTCCCTAATACAATTCCCATAAGCAAACCTATTTTCTATCCATTCAAAGATTGGGGTCAAAGGCTTGTTGGGCTTCATAAGCTTTGGTTTGTAGAGCCATAGGATGTTCTAAACCCCATACATTATGATAATCCTCCTCTTCTGGTATATCAGTTAAGCCATAGAATACATTAATCATAGCAGGGTAAAAAGTAACATTAACACTTCTTAGAGGGATATAGGTCATCTCCTCAACCGTATCAGCATCATAAGTAGATAATACTGAATAAAACTCTGATACCATAGAAACGTTAATCTTATCTTTCCTATCCATAGCTACATCCAACCATCCTCTATCCTTGAAAATTTCTTTCACTTCTTTCCCAATCTTCGAAAAATCAATCCTCGTTCTAACCAAACCTTACTTTTACTAAAGTACTCATCATGTGCCCGCTAGCTTCTCAGACTAGCGGTTTTCTCAAAGGTTAAACTTTTCTCCTTTTTGGTTAAAGGTCTAGTTTGAACTACCGGTACTACGATTGGTACTTCAGTCTTTTTCCTCTTAGGATTACTTCTAGATGATGAGGCCATCTACGATAGTGGTATGACAAAACAACAACACAAACAAACAACACCAACAACAAGAACAAACAATTACTTAGGCTATAAAATCAAAATAAATTCAAAATAAATTCAGAAAATTAACTAAAATTTGAAATATTTGAAATATATATTTTATTATTACCTTAAGAAGCTAGAATGAAAAGCTTAGGTCTTGGAATTAATGGGTCACGGAATGAGAGAAAAGAGAGCCTTGAGCTTGCCAAGCTTCAACTTTTTCCAATGGGTATCTTCTCTTTATGATTAAGTTGAAGAGAAGAAGAGAGATTAACACTTATGTGATGTTTGAGTGAAGAAAATTGATGGAAAATTGTTGATTTTTGAGGAGAAGAGAGGGAGAAGTCGGGCTGTTCTTCAATTCGAATTGAGGTATGAGAAATGAGAAAGGGCGCATTTTTAGGTTTAAGTGTGTACACACGGCGCGTGCGGTAGTGTACCGCGCGCGTGTCGATCACATGGCCCCCCAAAAACGGAATTTTGTCATTTTTGTGTAATAAGCTCTAATTATATCACATAAAAATCATTTGATGTTAATCTTATGATTTATGTCATATAATCTAAGTTTAATACGATTTTTCTATATAAAACTTGATAAAATATAAAACTAATAAAATATTGAAATCACATATTTTTGATATAATATACCTACTTTACATGACAAAATAGGTTTATTATAAATTTTTCATAAAAATATTTTTCTTTTAAGTTTAGAAAAATAACTTTAAAAATACGAAATTTAATTAAAATTTGAAAAATTAAAAACACACACTGAAATTCTTAGGATTTTTTGCTAACTCCCTCAATCTCAGATCCTCAAGATTGTTATCATAATGGTCCCTTAACCTTTCTCCTAGGAGTGATGCGTTTGAATTATCTCTTTGTATTCCCTCGGGATTTTCGGATAACCACCTAATCGTTCCTTCTTAATAACATTCAAACACTCATCCTGGATATGGTTGTATTTCTTCCCACATTGCCCAAAGATGTTCCATTTTCCCACATGATTCTACACTTCATTAAAAACCTTGCTCTTCTTTTTATTGCACTCCTTGAATTTCCATTACAAAGTTCTCTTTCTCTGACTTCGATTAATAATTCCTTATTTAATTTAGAAACTAAGGCTTCTATCTTAAAGGCGACATCCTTATTTAGACCTAATCTTAAAAGTAAAATAAAAACTTTTATTCTATCTATGAAAGGCATCCAGTTCTTTTACGTCTATCCGGTAAAAGACGAAACTACTTTAAAATGCATATTAAAAGGTAAATTAGAAAGATAGTACCTGTAATCGGCTGAGTTTAAAATTCTGCTTCCTTAATTCGTTGGAGGGTCGATAAGTAATAATACTTCTTCTGTTTGAGGTATCCCTTCAGCTTCTACGAACAATTTCACCCTGTGTCCATTGGCTATAAAAGTTGTTTTTCCATCAGTTAGTTCAACAGCTCCAGACTTATAGATTTTTGTTACGTCATATGGACCTGTCCATCTAGATTTAAGCTTTCCGAAACAACTTCAAACGTGAATTATATAAAAGTACTGATCACCTATATGGAACTCACGACTATAGATTTTCTTATCATGAAAAGCTTTTGTGCGTTCTCTTGTAGATTCGAGCATTTTCATAAGAATCGAGTCGAAATTCTTCTAGTTCTCATAATCGAAGTAATCTATGATCACCGATGACCTTTAGGATCAAAGTTTAGAAATTTAATAGCCCATAAAGCTCGGTGTTCTAATTCAATGAGGAGATGACAAGATTTTCCAAATACTAATTTGTAAGGAGAATGCCCAATCGGTGTTTTAAAGGCTGTTCTGATGCCCATAATGCATCATCAAGTCTTTCTGCCCAGTTTTTACGATTCGAGTCCACTGTCTTCTCCACGATTCTTTTAATTTCTCTATTAGACACCTCTACCTGTCCACTAGTTTGTGGATGATAGGGTGTTCCAAGTTTATGAGTTACACCATATTTCTCAATTATCTTAGTAAATGGTCGGTTACAAAAATGTGAACCTCTAACACTAATGATAGCCCTCGGAATGCCATATCGTGTGAATATATTCTTTTTAAGGAACCTTAGCACTACTCTGGTATCATTAGTAGGGAGAGCTTCAGCTTCTACCCATTTAGAAACATAATCAACCATTACTAGAATAAATCTTTTTCCAAAAGATATAGGGAAAGGTCCCATGAAATCTATGCCCCACACATCAAATAGTTCACATTCTAAAATCAAGTTGCATAGGCATTTCATGTTTTTTCGATATATTTCCCCATTTTTGACATGATTCACAAGATTTTGCATATTTATATGCATCTCTATATAGTGTAGGCCAATAGAAACCACATTGTAAAACTTTGAAAGCAGTTTTCCATCCTCCATGATGACCTCCTGCCTCACGATCATGACAAAATGATAATACACTTAAAATTTCACTATCAGGAATACATTTCCTAATTATTCCATCTGAGCATCTTCGGAAAAGATCCGGTTTATCCCAATAATAAAACTTTAAGTCATAAAAGAACTTCTTTTCATTTGCCAAGTCCAATGAGGTGGGATGTACCTACAGGTAATGTAGTTAACAATATCCCCAAACCATGGCGAATCTTCCTTTGATGGTATTCTAGTTTTTAATAATCGCATGGTTGAAGGAGTATCTATCTTAAACAGTTTCTCATCTGGAAACGAATCCTGAATTTCTTTTCCTTTTCCTTCATCATTATCCATCCTGCTTAGATGATCTGCTACTACATTTTCACTTCCTTTTTTATCCTTAATTTCAATGTCGAATTCACAAGGAAATGTAATCCACCTAAGAAGACGCGGTTTGGCATCTTTCTTACTTAAAAGATACTTTGAGTCGAATGGTCCGTGTAGATTATTACCTTAGAACCAACAATATATGATCGAAACTTATCTAAGGCAAATATTACAACCTACAGCTTCTTTCTCGCAGAGTTGCATAATTAAGTCGAGTTGCGTTTAATGTGTGAGATGCATAGTAGATAGCTTTGAGAATTTTGTTATACCGTTGACCTAAAACAGCTCCTACAAACTAAATCACTTGCATCACACATAATTTCAAACGGCAAATCCTAACTGGTGCTACTAGTACTGGTGCAAAGAGTTAATTTCGCTTTTAGGGTCTTAAAGGCTTCCATACATTTATCATCAAAGTTAAAAAGGTACTTTTTCTAGCAAATGACTCTGGGGTTTTGCTATTTTTGAGAAATGCAATAAACCTTCTATAAAATCTGCATGTCCAAGAAATCCTCTTAACGCTTTCAAATTAATTGGTGGAGGTAATTTTTCAATTACTCGACTTTAGCTTTATCAACTTCAATTCCTTCTTGAGATTCTATGACCTAGTACAATTCCTTCAGATACCATCAAATGACATTTTTCCCGAGTTTAGAACCAAGTTGGTATCTTCACAGGCGTTGTAAAACACGTCTAAGTGTGATAAGCATTTATCAAAAGAATCTCCATAAACACTAAAGTCATCCATAAAGATTTCTAAGAATTTCTAGACCATATCGTAAAATATTGCCATCATACATCATTTGAAATGTAGCGGTGCATTACATAATCCAAACGGCATTCTTTTATAAGCAAAAGTTCCATAGGGACAAGTGAAAGTAGTTTTTCTCTATCTCCTCACTGCAATGAATATTCAGTAAAAAACTCGAATAACCATCTAAAAAGCGAGAATACTTATGTCCACTCAATCTTTCCAACATCTGCACGATGAATGGAAGTGGATGATGATCCTTTTTAGTATGATCATTCAGTTTCCGAAAGTCAATACACATTCGATATCCTGTAATTTCCCTTGTCGGAATCCATTCATTTTTATCATTTTCTTTTACCGTGAAACCTCCTTTCTTTGGAACTACTTGAGTCGGACTTACCCATTCACTATCTGATATGGGAAAGATTATTCCCATTTCTAATAGCTTAATGACCTCTTTCTTAACAATTGTTTGCAAATTCGGGTTGAGGCGGCGTTGTGGCTGAATACAAGGTTTAGCTTCTTCATTCAAAATAATCTTGTGAACACAAATTTCAGGGCTAATTCCTTTGATATACACTCGCTTATCGTCCATCCAAAAGCTTTCTTATGTATTCTTAACATTCTTAGTAATTGATCCTCTTGTTCTTTTGTTAAGGTTGATGAAATGATAATAGGTAATGTGATTATCATTTTCAAGAAAAGCATATTTCAAATTCGAAGGAGTGGTTTCAACTCCAGATTCCTTGGTGGATCTTCTAATCGATGGTTTTAAACCTGGTCCTTCCATTTCCAATTTCAAATTTTGATGCCATGGATGTTTAACAAACCTCTCCTTTATCTAAATAAAGGATTACTTTTTTCATTTCAAAGATCATTTTCATCTTCTTTATAGATAGAAAATGCCAAACATTCTTCTAATTTATTTTCATAATCTTTAGATTTGGCATCCCAGATAGTAGAATATTCATCTATAAAAGAACATGAGTGTCTGGTTCTTTGTATGGATGGTTTATAGCTTTGAAGATATTGAATGAAACTTTATCCTCATTAACTCTCAAGATTAGTTCACCTTTTTGAACATCTATCAAAGTTCTTCCCCAGTAGCTAGAAATGGTCGACCTAGAATAATTGGCATTTGAATATCCTTCTTCCATTTCCATTATTACAAAGTTCATTGGGAAGTAAAATTTATCAATTTTAACCAACACGCCCTCGATTATTCCCTTAGGATGTTTAATTGATCTATCCGCCATCCTGAAGGGTCATTTTCATGATTCGTAAACTCTCCTATTCCTAGTTTCTTATAATCCTCATAAGACATGAGATTGATACTTGCTCCTAGATCACACAATACTTTCTTAAACAAATCCTCCAATTTCACATGGAATAGTGAAACTACCAGATCTTTAAGTTTAGGAGGTAGTCGATCTTGAAGTATTGCGAACATTCTTCATTAAGGCATATATTCTCATATTCTTCTAATCGCTTTTTATTAGATAGGATATCTTTAAGAAACTTTCCATAAGCGAGGCATGTTGACTAAAGCTTCTATAATGAGGATATTGACATGAATATGACTTAAAAGTGTCAAGGAAACGAGCATATTTCTTATCGTTTTATCTTTTAATTTGATCTTTCGTGGATAAGGCAAAGATTCTAAATCTATAGCCTTTGGTTCTCAAGTCATTTTCTTTCCTTTCTCCTTGAATCCTTGATCATTACTTGATCGCCAAGTTTCATTATCTTGAGATTTTTCCTTTAAAACATCCCCTCGTATCAACTTTATCCTTCTCGATTACTTTTAAATCTTCCTGCATTTTTCTCCCTGATTTTCTCCGACATGTTCCTTAAATAGGGTTCTCGTGTCCTTATCCATAGGATCTTTCAGAATTCTATGGACTTTACCCATTTTTCGCCTTCAATTTTGAGTTCAACATTATTGCATTTTAAGAATTCTTCGATAATTTCTTCCTCTTCATCAAGTAATTTCAAGTTCGTCCTTTTCCTTTATGATATTACCATCTAAATCATTTTCTACCTCATTGTTTCTGCGTTTCACGCTCCAAGATCTTCACAATATTTCTACTTCTCGTAATCACGCCTTTTACCTCTCTCGGTTTCTTTCAAGATTACTTGGTAATCCTCCTGGAGGTCTCTTGTTGTTACGTTCTCCTCTCTACTCAAATGATCTTCCATATTCTTAACGATGCTTCTATAGTTCTCATTCTCGTATCATGTCCACCCACGTAAGTTTTCAACATAGTCATATCCTTAGAGATCGAACCTATAGAAGTTATCATAGTTTCTATATTCGAGCTTGAGTAGATACTACACCCATCATTTTTCCATTAATTTATCCCATTTATCAACTCCTTCAGGTTGGGTTGAACTTTGGGTGGCGTAAGTATAGTTTGAGTAGTATGTTGTGGATAAGATTTAGAGTAACGATTGTAGGTTCCGATTTGATGTATTTCCTTGATGAACTTGATTACTATATGGATTCTTATCTTCGAATCGATATGGCGGTTGTCCTGGCTTATTAGGGTTTTGGACCATCTTAAAGTTGGGTGCTCTCTTCTAATAGCATTAAAGGAGTTTGAATACGCGTTGTTCAAATTCCTATGTTGTTTAAAAAAACTCACCTCTTCCCTTGAGTATCCTTACGGTTCTTCTATCCCTAATGACACATTATCATGATTTGAGTAGTCATTTGGTATGATAGTTTTCGATTTTACTGATCCTACTAGCTTTGTAGGTTGTCAAACTTTCTACTCAAATTCTCCAAGTGTGCTAGAACTTCCGTATTCGATGTGTATTCTCCCGCAAATGCTACTTTCTGGTGCTAGAACCGGTTTCCACATTCTGTTATTTTTGGAAATCTTTTCTATAGCATCGTAAACTATTTGAGCTTCACTCATCATTAACGATCCACCACATGCATGATCTACATCTACGCACGTGAATCTTTCCTTAATTTGACGATGTAAAAGTTGGATTTGCATTTCTAAAGAATAACCATGATCGGGACAAGATCTTAGCAACTTTTTAAATCTCTCCCACGATTCCCAAGCGTTTCTTGAGATCCTTGTCTAAACTTGGCAATTTAGACCTTTAATTCCAAATTTCTACCCGAGTAAAATATCGCTTTAAGAACTCGGTTTGAATTTCCTCCCAACTAGTCAATGAATGATGTGGGAGTGACATAAACCAATCTCGTGCTCTTCCTTTTAAAGAAAAAGGAAACATAGACATCCTTGTTAATTCACGATGAGCACCTTGACTTTTGGTCAGATTGCACAATTCTTGAAAAGATAGAGATGGTGATGTGGATCCTCATCATCCTCTCCTAGAAATTGGGCTCTTGCGCCAATTAGACCAAAAAGATGAGATTTTATTTCAAAATTATTTGCTCCTTCATTGGGTAAACGAATGGATTATTAGTCCGGTTTTATTCTTAAGGTCGATCACAAATAGGTCTCGGATTTGGTGGGTTATTATTACGATTGTTCTCGGTTCCGATTTTGATTATTTCTATTCAGGTTATTTGGTATTGGTAGATCTCGATTAAGATTTTGGCCATGCCCTTGAGCATGATCTAGCCCTTGTTCAGTGTTT